>CM052899.1:6289369-6343148 GCA_028534135.1 Potos flavus | reverse complement strand
TCTTATAGGAACAAAACGCCCTCCCCTTCATGTGGCTCTCCAAATGCACGTTCTGCCTCTTGTCTTCAATGAATCTCTATTTCCTTCCACACTGATCTCAAAGGTCACCTTCGTCAGAAAGAACTTCTGATCTTCCCACATAGATTTAAGTGTTTCCTCCCCTCGATTTCCACTGCCATTAGTACAACCATGCCCTCTGGAGAGCTTCCATTCCAAACCCGGTGGGGTTTTAATGAACTATTTACTCATTGACTCTCCACCTTAGACTTTGAGTACTTTGAGGGGCTGCATTTTATTTTGTCTTTGGATTTCCAGTACCTGACATATAGCAGACACTAATAAAAAAAAAAAAATAATAACAAATGATTTTTTAAACAAATTTATAAAATAAGGACTAGTACAGAGAAAGAAACGATAGCACGGTTTCCCCTTAAGGAAAAAATACCCACCTGTATAAATTATGCTAGCTCGTATATAAATTAGAGCCAACGACAGATGGTACAGGCATTCAGAGTGTGGTGTGATCAATAAAGACTGCACTTTAGGGAGGACTTCATGAAGGAGTTAAGTAAACTCTGTACAACTGAAGGAACACGGGGATTTAGATCAATACTGTGGGGCTTTTCGTATTGCTTCGACTTAATTCGAAATGACTTTAACTTAAAATGAGAAAATGTGGTCAACATAAAAAATTTTTTTCAAAAACTCATGGAGAAAATGAACAGAATATACTTCATGATAGAAATCTCTAAGAATAAGGCAAATACTTCAGTTTTCAAATGTTTCATTATGCATACATTTATTTTTAGTTGCTTTTCCAAATGACGTCTTAAGCTGAATGCCAATACATAAGTCAGAAGTAGCTGAGGAGGGAGGAGGGATTGCAGGGCTCAGAATATTCTCAGTAGAGCAAGGCCTCGCCTAGTTCATAGGCACCCCACGTCTCTTGCAGGGAACCCCTGAGCTTTTAAAACCTAATTTCAAAAAATCTTTGGAATGGACAATTATTTATATGGTAAATAACATATTTCCTTAACGATTTGGAAGAATACATTTTTTTGTTTTTGTTTTTAAAGATTTTATATATTTATTTGAGAGAAACAGAGGACAGTGCAAGAGTGGGGACAAGGAGGGAGGGGCAGAGGGAGTCCCACGTGGGGATGATCGCAGGAACCTGGAATCTCAACCTGCGCAGAAGGCAAACACTTAACCGGCTGAGCCACCCAGATGCCCCAAGAATACTTTTTTTAAAGCCTCAAAAGTGGGCGCCTGGGTGGCTCAGTTGGTTAAGCTCTGCCTTCCACTCAGGTCATGATCCCGGGGGCCTCAGATCGAGTCCCACATCCGGCTTCCTGCTCCGTGAGCCTGCTTCTCCCTCTCCCTCTGCCTGCTGCTCCCCCTCTCTCTGCTGTACTCTCTCTCTCTGTCAAATAAATAAATAAAATCTTTAAAAAAAAATAAAGCCTCAAAAGTTATCAATTCAAAGAAAACAAATATAGAACATTATTTATTCAGCAAACATTTAACAAATGTCCTCTATCTGCCAGATACTGTGTTAAACACATTTGGTCGGAGAAATGTACACCGATAATATTAAAAATAAGAAAACCACAAATCTGCACAATAAATATATTGATGTAAATACATCACAGATCTCTATGACAGTACAGTGGGGTGAGGAAGAAGCTGTGGGAGATTCTGAGAAAAGGAGAGGAGAACAAGAGGAGATAAAAAGGAATTCACAAGGGGAGGGAGGACAGGAAGGAAGTCACAGACACACTCAGGAAGGCACACATGGGGGCCTCCCTGCACACCACCCGCAGCCCATCACTGAGCTTGCCATGGGCAAGATGGCGCCTCCTGCCCAGATTCCACAGCGGCAAGATGGCGCTTCCCGCCCCAGGTTCCACGGTAGCAAGATGGCGCCTCCTGCCCCAGGTTCCACGGTAGCAAGATGGCGCCTCCCGCCCCAGGTTCCACGGCGGCAAAATGGCACCTCCTGCCCAGATTCCGCAGCAGCAAGATGGCGCCTTCCACCCCAGGTTCCACGGCGGCATCCTGCCCTGCCCTATTCCTAACCACACCACTGTGCTTGGCTCAGTCTTTTCCTCCTACTCTGGATAGTCCCTGAAGCTCAGACCTTGGTTCCTTCCTCACTACTTTCCCTGTGAACTGATCTCTTTTGAATACTTCACTTCACCACCGTCAAGCCATCATCTGCCACCTGGGATATGGCCCGTGACGCATCTCTTCGGACAGTCTACTGTTGCTTCACAGACACAAAGTTCATCTGTTCTACTCTATCCCAACTTTCCCAGACCCATACAGTGAACATTTCTATTAGTCTGAAACCTTTTGCATTGTTCTACATAGCAAATCTGTCCCAATTCTTGTTGACTTTTTAAATTCTTTAACTGAAGTACCTATTTTTTTTTCTATTTCCAGTGTCCTGACCTCAGACCCGGTAACTTTCTCTCATTGTTACACTGCACTAGCTTCTTCACCTATGAGGTTTAGTCTCACCATTTCCCACTCATTGAAAAGTCCTTCATCTACTGATTTTGGCAAGACATCAACCATTCCCAGAAGGACTAATGATTCCTATTATTTGATCCCATTCTATCTGGAAAACTAGCTTTTACCATCCAACAACTCAGAAACTCCCTGTGGCTTGGCCAGTGTTCCCATCATCCCTCCAACATGCCATGCTAATGAATCGTTAGGGTTTGTGGCCATGCTCTGTCTTTCCAATTAAATGTTTGTTCTCTCATTTATTTAGCCAATATTCTATCTTCTTAAACTTCAAAATCACACTGTTTCTAGATCTTTCCAGCTTTGTGTGTATGTATAAACCTCTAACATCCCTGAACTCTTGTAATACTTAATGGGTTTCATGTCTGCACTGGTTATTTTGGTCTATAATCTATTATTCATATTTGTCCCGGTCTTTCCTAAAGGGACGTAGGGCCTTTTATCAGGGTAACTGTGCATCCGGGAAAAGGAAGTAATCAGACCTCTTGGGAACTACTGGACACTGGCTCCAAACAGATACTAATTCCAAGAGACTCAAAACGTCACTGTGCTCCACTAGAGCTGGGGCTTATGGAAGTCAGGTGATCAATGGAGTTGTAGATCAGATCCATCTCAGTGGGTCCCTGAACCTAGCCTGTGGTTCTTTCCCTAGTTCTGGAAGGCATAATTGGAACACACATAATTAGCAGCTGGAAGAATCACCGTATATGTGTTTAGTAAGCAGTCGACTGTTTCACCCAAAAGACATGAATTTTATAAAGACTGAAGATAGTTGCAGTTTTCCAACTATTGACATATCTACATCTCCTGGTGATCACTCTACAAACGGGATTAAAGTGAAACACTAGATATTAACATCTGAGCTGGAGATTTTCTGAATCCAGAAGTGGTCCATACATCATCTTCAGCTTATCCAGGTTTTTTGATGGTGTTCTTTACTATTTCCTTCCAAGGGTTCAAATACCTTTGAATTATGTTCTTATTAATAGCCTTTGAGTTAGTGACTAGGGCAAATAGTATACATTGAAATTAGATAACTCACCAAACGTCAACATGTTGAGGATCTTCTTTTTGACAGCGAGGGCAGAAATATGTCATCCTGTTATTCTCTCCTAAGCGACACACAGTTATTTTGCAACAGCACTGACAACAGTTAGGATGCTTATAAACCTTATAGTGTTTAGAGATAACAGATCCCGTTTTATGGCACTAAAAACAAACAAACAAACAAACATTATGATATTATCTATAAGACAGTGTTGCTAAGGAGCCAAAGATACATTCTAGAAAGTTATTTCTGAAAATAATTTCTTGAAAATTTACATGTTTGTACATAAGTCCATATCATCTTTTCTTTCATCTGAGAAAAAGGTATTGACAAGATTCAGCAATATTTGTCAAATAAGCTTTGTGTGAAATAATTAAGCCGTTATTTTATAACTTATTAGTATTCAAATTGTTCTTTGCATAGCATTATCTTTTTATCCAAATGGGATGTAAAAGTTCTACAATTTAAAATGTCTCTCATGCTTTTAAGTTTTTTTAAATTAAACATAATTATGTGGTTATAAGAAAAAGACTAGATTAGCTAGAAATCTGATTATTTTTAGAACACTAAAGCTGCTCACTTTCTTTCAACAGACAAAAACAAAAAAATTTATTGCCACAGTGAAAAACTTGAGATCCTCTTTTTTTGTTGATGTGACAAAGGATGCTTTTTCATTTTTAATCTCACAAATTCACTAAAAAAGAAAATAAAAATTCAAAAGCCTTCCTAGCAAAGAACATGTCCCATTTGGTATACATTCTAATTCAAAAGACATTTTGATATTCTGTCACAGTTTTATTCTACTCATATATATTTAAAGCTTCTAAAAAGACAATGTTTTGGGTTTATATCAGCACTGTAAAAATCTCAAGACCCAGAAATATGACTTGCCATATATAAGTTGAAAATTACACAAACGACTTCCATTGATTTAAGCCAAGTATTAAAATACCCAAAACTTAATCTGGGTCTAAAATGGGTAGTGGTCTATCATCACCTTTCCCTGAAAGAGTAAGTAAGCATACAAAATATTAAAAGAGCCATAATCCTCAAGGTAGACTTGTAAAGCAAGAGGTTCATTAACACTTGAGGCCACTAAATGACTCGTATCACACCCGCCCATCTGAACATAGTAAAAATAAAAATTTTGAATACAGAAAATGGACAGTGGAGGGAAAAAAACAGACATGTCTATGAAACTTTGTTGAAAAGAGAAACTGTGTTTTCTGAGCTGTATGTGCAGAGGTATAAGCATATATACAACTTTCCAAAATTTAACGTTGGCAAATACTTCATTCTCAAAACAGTCTTTGTGGTAGATAGAAAAATATTATCATCCCATTTTACAGATGAAGAAACTAAACCTAAATTATCTAAATAATCTAAACCACACAGATAGCAAGTGGCAAAATCTGACTGAGTTGAGATATATTTATTCCAAAGAATTGAGTCTCTCTCTCTCTGGAGCTCCTACATTTTACTTTCATATGTTCAAAAAATAGAACAAGAGTCTAAGTAAAATGCTAACACAGTTGTTCCCGAACTTCATGTAAAGATCATTTAACATAATTATTGTTAGACAATGGACTGACCCATGACATAAAATTTCTAGAAGTGAATTATGCTGCCCACACGTCCCTCTCCCTTCCTGTACCTCTATACACTGACCACTAGATGGCTACAAACAGCCTTAACATTTTTGGTGCAATCCAAAGGGAAATAGTTGACATTTTACATAATAGAAACATTTTTACTCTTACCCTGTAAAAAAGAATGCTGAAGTCACGTATCATTTTCACAAGGTAATGGGTCTGTTCATCTATCAACTGACAAGCCTTAAAATAGAAAAACAGCTGAGGGCAGTTTCTTAATTTGTTACTGTTGAAAAATAATACCAGTTGCGAGTTCTAAGAAAACTATACACCGATTTAAAATATATGCATATCTTCTAGAACTCTATTTCTCACACATCTATTTAATGTCATTAACAATGGCTTTAAGTGATAGCACTACAGATAAAAAAAATACCATTCTTGTTTATAAATTTCAATTTAAATACAAGTAATTCTAAATGAGTATCTCTTCTGTATCAGACATCTTCAAAGTCCCAGCGATGTGTGTCACCACCTTGAAAAGTCTCGCTGGATTTGAAAAAAACAAAAAAAAACAAAAAAAAACCAACTAGAAAGAAGGAAGGGATGGAAAGGGGAAAAATCAGCACAGGAATAGATGACCATCAAGGTCACTATCAAGCTTTAAAATGATATGAATTTATATACATGCATTAATATCAGAGTACTTGCTAACACCTGGAAGAACTCAGAAATAGCACTTATGGAAGAACTGTGTGTGTCACGGCCTGGCATAAATCTCAGTGTTACCCTTGTAGAATTAATTATCATTTGGCATGTGCTTTCAATGGTGATGCCAGAAAATATCCTGTCTGATATTAACCTTAACCTTGTTTATGTACATGAATATATACAAACATCTATATACAATAGAATCGACATAATCATTACAAAAATATTATATATATTTTTCTTTTCTTTTTTTTTTAAAGATTTTATTTATTTATTTGTCAGAGAGAGAGAGAGCACAAGCAGGCAGGGTGGCAGGCAGAGGCAGAGGGAGAAACGGGCTCCCTGCCGAGCAAGAAGCCAGATGCGGGACTCGATCCCAGGACGCTGGGATCACGACCTGAGCCGAAGGCAGCCGCCCAACCAACTGAGCCACCCAGGCGTCCTTATTATGTATATTTTTTATTTAAAGTTTAAAACATAAACAATTTTAAAACTGAGTTATTTCTTACCATATCTTATATACTATATTTAGTCAAACCTTGAAATGTTAAACGAAACTTTTTAAATAATTGTGCATGCACTTTTAGGGGGCTAATTGCTAAACCTGAGAACTGTCATTAATTTTTCAACTCCCAGACATGTGGGCAAATGATCTTTTACTAGACCAATGGCCTGCTGGATATACAGATTAAAAGGAAATTCCCAGTTTATCACAGATTATGACAAGACCCTGAGTAACAATACTCTGGGTCCTTTTTTCTAAAACATTTTCCACAGATGCGTAGGTGATTTTAAAAAGCTTGCTTCTTATTAAAATCCTGTTTCATTACTCCCATGTTACAGAAATTTAACCACCTTGTTCCAAGAGTCATAAAGCAGAACCTAATCTAGGAAAATCATTAACTGGTTTCTATGAAAACTTATTTCTTACTGATTTGGATTTAAAGAAAACTAGGAAATAATTACAGAAAATCAAAAGTACCTTTGGACTCATGCAAAAAATGATTTTGTTTAGAGACCAGTGGGTGTAGATAAAAACCCTAAAATAGAGTTCTTCCCTTAGGAACTAAAATATACGTAGCCTTCTACCTGGCTTTGGGTTCTAATCTCTCTGACTTTCTTACAACTTTGCCCTCTTAATCACCATTCTCTTTCCTACAATTTTAACCTCTCCCTCTTGTTGTCCCTCAACAGCATCTAAAAATACAGAAATCATTTAAAAAAATGCTCATGACCTACTTTAACAGCTGGGTGGAGGCCACTGTCAAAGAGAGCTTCGTTTTTGATGATGTTCCCTACCCCAGGCAACACTTTCTGGTCCATTAACACATCACACAACATCCGTCCTTTCTGCTTCTTAACTTCACTTTCTGCTCTTGAGAAACTAAATTTAGGGGAACATACATCTAATTCTTCCATCATTCTTACTCTCTGTTGGCTTTCTGTGGAGTTTCTGTAGCAAGGAATATAAAACACATTAATCATAAGTCTAGTTATAATTTCACAAAGTGTCATTTAAAAGGAGCTTTGATATAAACACTTTCTGTTAATCGGGGTGTGAGTTATATAGCAAAACAGTGAAAACCCTAACAAACTAGATTATCTGAAGGTGTGTTCAAAATGAGGTTTTATCAACTATAGACCATTTTTAAAACATCTATTTCCAAATTTCAAACCAAACTGCAGACCCGTATCTGCAGTTTTTCAGCTAAAGTACTTTTCTTTTCTGTTTTACCTGAGTTCTACCGATGAGTCAAAGAAACAAATCAGATCTTTGGTGAGCTGTACTTCAAGAACAGGAGAAACTCCATTTTTATTTTTATGCTCAAGTGGATTAATCATGATGGAGCCTTTCATTCCAAAATGAATCCTGAAACAACATCAAACCCAGTTTTGAGTGGCAGAAAGTATACTGTGTATCTAATTTTTATTCCTTCATTTCACTTTTTGGATTATAAGCAAACAAATGTTAGTCAAGATAGGCACTTTTATGGGGCAAAAAATGTAGCCAATATTATATCTTTTTCTGTTATGGCTTTTTATCCTCATAAAACTAGAAGATATGACAATTCAGTTTTTCAAACCACAAATAAAATAAATTCCTAGAGAAATAATAGGGCCGGATAATAAGCCCAAGTAAACATACCCTGTTCTTCTTTTCTTGTCAGATTCAGTACTTTTATTCATGGAAGAGTCTAGCGTTTCAGCTTTCTCTCAGATCCAAAGGCTTTGGATGAGATGAGGCTAAATTTAAATTGCCTACAGTTTTGTTTTGTTTTGTTTTTGTTTTCCTTTTTTAATATAAATTCTACAAAGCCACTAACTTTCAATTCCTGTATTTCTAGCCACAGTGGATGGGAAATGTTTACCTACTCCGAAATGATATCTACAGTTTAAGACACTCTTTTCTTCCCCCTTGCTCTGGGATACACAATGAAACAATTTTTTTGCAAAATCTTATGCATCAAAAGAGAAGAGAATAAGTCAAAACCCTATTGTCTTCAATTCTTTTAGTTTTCTTTTACCTTTATATGTATTGGGAAGAGGGGATTATAAATATTTACAGTTAGCTTGAAAGCCACAATGCAGTGATGAAAAATTTATAACCTTTCAGTTTTATAGGATTGATTAGCATGTCCAGTAAAAACAAAGAAAAAAAAAGAGAGACAGAGAGAAAGTGGTTTTGTGAGACCTCTGATGATGAAGATCAAAAATGATTCTTAAGATGAAATACTGTGTTCCGCCTTTCAAATACTTCTCCTTCTAGCTTTGTTGAGTTAATAAATACGGCTCTTTTGGCAGCAAATGTTACTGCACTGTGCGTCTAATTCCAAAGCACCATGTTATAGTATTGTACAAGGTTAACCAGTCTAACTTTAAAAATGTGGGTTTTAAACTCTGTGTGCCCTACTATCAATCATAAATGCATTTTACATGCCCCATAGTTCTTGACAGGAAAAATGTGCGCCTGTAAGTACTCCATAATTTAGCTTATGGAAGTTCAACCCCAGTGAAAGGTGTACAACTGTCATGCCCAGAAGCCATCATATCTAAAATCTTCAGCTGCATGGCTCATAAAGTGGATTCTAAATCACTTTCTATAATGAAACTGCATCCACATAAAAAAATCTCAAAGGTTAAGACCCAAATGAAATGCAGGAGTAGCCCCAATAAGAACTCTGAATCAAATTAAGTATGCTTTTTTTGGCCTTATTAAATCTATTCAATTTAGAAGAAAATGTGCATAAAAATCATAATTTTTAGTTTATTCTTATTTATTCTATTTTTACTAAATAGCAAAATGTTGTGATAACTGAGTCCCAATAAACCAACATATGTTGGGTTTATTGTTAAGTACCTTTTATATTAAACTAAGAAAAATACACCAGTTTCAAGGAAATTTTTTGGCATAGTAACATCTGTACTGTTATAACAACTGCCATATTGATCTTTTATAGACCGGGACATAGGTTCATATCACTTTTACATTCAAGAGTTCGATTTGCTTTTCAAGATTCCTCATTATAATCAACCAAGTTTAATAAAATTTTATTAGATCCTTATTCCTAACTCTTTACCCTATCAAATCCCTTCCATCCCCAACCCAACTAGTCACCCAAGATCATCTATTCTGCATAACATGACTGCCTGCCAATAGTGGGCATAAGGCCCAACTCTGAGTTGGTGTCTTGTCCCTTCCTCAGATCTTATGCCTTGGCATAACTGAATCAGAAATGGACACCTGAGTCAAGTTAGACCCATCAGTTTCCAGTACCTGGATTCATCTGCCTTCCCCTGATGAATTTATGGATTTCTGCTGCAGACAGATCAGTTTCCTGTTAGTACTAGGAGATCCAACATGGGAACTGTCTTTGGGAATGTTACCCAACATGGGCAGCAGAGACGTCAAGAGAGTCCTGTCTACAGAAAGGAAGAGTACAGCAGAATTCAGTGAGGGACAGAATCAAAAAATGCAGAGTCCTCATAACAGTTAGCCTTTGCTTCCAATTCTGCCTAAAACCCAACTGCATTACCTTCTGGTAAGATACCCCATATTCTTGTAAGAAACAAATACCGAAATCATTTGAGCTGGGCTTCTGTCACTTGCAACCAAAGTTCTAATATAAAAATTATGTCCACACTAAACACTGAAGTGCTATTAAGAAAATGCCTCTAGTTAGAAATAACTTCCTAAAACAAATCAATAAACAAGACCTGATACTATTATAAACATCAGCCACATGCTTCCAGATTATCACTATGAGAATGACCAGAATGATCAGAACATCGTAAAGCAAACATAAATGGCATAAATAATGGTGTCGTCACAGGTTCATCTTAGGGATGACTAACTATGCACTGCTAATAAGGCAACTGCTTATGAAAATCATCAAGTGGTCAAAAGTGACCTAAGGATAATAATGAGTGTAAAATAGTTGAATATGGGGCGCCTGCGTGGCTCAGTTGGTTAAGTGGCTGTCTTTGGCTCAGGTCATGATTCCAGTGTCTTGGGATCGAGCCCCACTTTGGGCTCCCTGCTCAGCAGAGAGCCTGCTTCTCTCTCTCCCTCTGCCTGCTGCTCTGCTTACTTGTGCTCTCTATCTCTTTGTCAAATAAATAAATAAAATCTTTAAAAAAAAATAGTTGAATATAATTATTGTAAAGCTTATGCTAGAAATTCAAGAAAAAAGTTATAAAACAATACGGAATGAACAATGTTAAAAAGGAAAGAGGGAGTTCTGTATCTCCTTAGGGTACAGAAGCTAAAAGGACATAGAGCTCCCACCCTAACATGGAGAGAAAAGTCATATTATTTACAGAATCGTAAATTCTCCTGAACCCGTCAGAGACATGAGGCTGCAGGCAGCCAGGTGAGCTAAATTCCAAACAGTGGCAAGCCCCTCCCCACTCCGTGTGGAAAGACAGACACATAAATTATTTTACCTGTGGCAGAGTACAGGCAGAAGAGACTGTAAGAACAGGTAAGAAGGAAACAGCTAAAATTTTCCATGAACTTCTAAATACTGAGTGTGGTAGTATAACCATGTAGACTCCCTGGAGTTCCAGAAACAAGGACGGGCTCCCATGTAAGCCCTTTCCCACGGGTGAGCACCGTTGTGCGTGAGAAAGATGTGTCATGGGAGGGGACCGCAGAGCCACCCTTGGTGGCATGGTGCTGGTCTGTAGCCGAGGGAGAGGTACCCACAGAAAGCCCTCTGTCCCTGAAGGAGTAACAGGAGGCCTCGTGCACACACAGTCTGGCACCGGGCAGCAAACAGAAGCAGGAGGCCACGGGGGAGGGCAGGAGAGTCTTTGCCACCAGGCTCAGGCCAAATGCACTGCTGCTGAGGTTATGTGGAGCAAAAGCCATCTGTCTTTAGGGGTGAGGAAGGCCATCAGCTTTGTCCTGTAATCCTGCAGTGATATGTGGACATCTCTTCCCGCTGAGAGAGAGAGGAAGGAAATGCTCTTTTACTGGGGACCACCCACACATGGAAGGAAGAATTTGACTGCCTTGGGGAGGAAAGGGTCAGTGGCTCTGAGAAAAGTGCAACCCTCAGGTCCATGTGCACAGGGCCCAAGATAAAGGCCCTAAGATAAAGGCTAGCCTAGAAGAATCATGTTCCCCATCATGGACTTCTCACTGAATCAGGCAACAGCAGTCTACCACTGGGAGTGGGGATGGGGAGGGGAAGCGTGTGGAGAAATCCCCTCATGATACGCATACCCAGGGTCTGCTAAAAGCTGAGAGTAGAGGACAGAAACACAGAGAACCAGCCCCAGCAACACCAGGCCACACTTGAGGCACAAAAT
This sequence comes from Potos flavus, assembly GCA_028534135.1. Taxonomy (NCBI): domain Eukaryota; kingdom Metazoa; phylum Chordata; class Mammalia; order Carnivora; family Procyonidae; genus Potos; species Potos flavus. The sequence goes on along the minus strand of CM052899.1, from coordinate 6,331,451 downwards.
GGTCAGAGCCACTGAACTTTCTGATGTCACTGGGGCACTGAAGCCAACTACAACACAACAAAATCCAAACCAAGCTCGATTGCTCAGTCCCCTGCCCTAATGACCTGATAGAAGATGCATTACTATTTTTGAGGTTAAATATTACTTAATTCGGTCTCTATTGTTCCTCTAAACACAATTATCTGGAATTCAAAAAGGTTATGACACATAAAAAAATAAGATAAAAATTAAACAACAACAACAACAACAACAACAACGATGTCAATGTCAAGAGATAAAGCAGTCAACAGAGCCAGACCCAAAGATGTGCCAGATGTGGGAACTATGAGGCAGATAATCTAAAATCAACTTAACAATTAAAATTACAGTTGTCGGTTGAGAATACCATGCCAGGTCAATCTGCTCTGATAAGGTCTCTAACCTTCCACAACCACTATAGTGATACACATGCATTTTATACTAACATGTTTCCAGGCTTTTATAACCTTGCACACAGGTGTGAATAAATCTACCCAATCAGAGCCAAGGCAGGCCATGCACGGGCCATTCTCTACTGTAAGGCCAGTTGCAGATGCTTCCCACTCATGATAGATTTCTATATGCCTTCAAAAGGGATATAAGAAAGTGCCAGTAACCAAGATACAGCAAATCTACACCTAGGAATTTATCCTAAGAAAACATCAAAATGGTAAAAGATATACACTCAAGGACATTAACTTCAGAGTTATTCATTAGAGTGAAAAATGCGGGAAAATGTTATTCAGGAGTGATGATATCATGATCCGTACATATGTAACACAAATTATGTATGAATATATGCTATATACACAATTTATATTTTATCTATATTTACAAAATCTTTAACATTAGGTGTGCCCCTTTTTGGTGGTAATAATTACAGGTGGTATTTATTTTTGCCATTAGACTTTTTGGAACTATCTTAATGTTTTATAATTGGCTTTTATATTATTTTTAAAATAAGAAAAATATGCAATAAAATGATGTGTATTATTAAATAAAGCAAGAAAAGGAAAATAGAACTAGTAATCATGTGGTGCAGGCTGTCAGGTGCAGAAGGGAAAGCTAATGAAAAGGGTAAAGATTTCTAGATTTCCTCCAGTTACACATGAAAGCATCATGGTAACTGAAATAGAAAATAAAAATTTCAAAATCTACCATTTCAGAAACTAAATATGTTTAATTCTCTGCCCGTAGATTACTTTTAACGGTTAGTTTTCTTATTTTCTCTTTCTTTCTCTCCTCCTTCCTTCCTTACTCCTCTCCTTCATTTAAATCGAGGTATCCTTGACATATAACATAAGTTTCACGTCCATGACACAATGATTCAATATTTGTAAACATTGCAAAAGGATCACTACAATAAGTCTAGTTAATCTGTAACCAAACACAGTCACAATCATTTTTTCTTGTGATGAGAACTTGTGGGATCTACTCTCTTTGCAACTTTCAACGCTACGGCACGGTACTGTGAAACACAGCAGTCCTCGTGCTATATGTTACATCCCCACGACTTACTTATTTCCTATCTGGAAGTTTGTGCCTTTTGATCATGGTCAGTTTCCTTAAATTGCAGGTGACAGAAACCCAACTCAAACAGGTTTAGGCACTAAGGGATACTTAGTAGCTCACAGGATTGGAGGGAGGGTTGAAGAATCAAGCTGCAGGAAAGGAAGGAAAGCAGCTGGATCTCAGGAACAGATGGAAGGAGGGGCTAGAAGGCCTTTCAGATTCTCGGCTTTGTGCAGGCTGGTTTTATTTCCCACTGTCGCACAAGCCAAGGAACGCAGCCACCTACAAGTTCTAAGACCTCACACTCTAGCTTCCCGAGGAGCCTGACCCTCCTCGGCTCCAGGTGAGGCAGTCTCACGGAAGAACCCACACTGACCCAACCGACTCTGTACCAGACAGAAGGTCCAACAAGATCGTGCTGGAGTCAACTCGAACTCTGTGGTCAGTGTGGCCGGATGACCACTTTCTAGAAGGAACACTGTCCTTAAAAGACAAGTGAGCATGGTGGGCAGACAGATAGCAAGAGTGACTACTCTTCAAGTATCTGATTTCACTTAGAACCTTTATCACGCTTCAATTTTTCTAACACGGTAATGTGGCAGATCACAAAAACTACGTCTAAGCTGTAAAACCCCTTATGAGTAGCGTAGAATAGATTCCTTAAAGATTGTTTCGCAAACTACAAAGAGCTGTCACATTACCTCATGCATAGCTGTTTAGAGGAGCAGATCACTTACACTCCAATAAATTATAAAATTGATAATGTATAAGGCTTCTCTAAAATGGCAAAGCCTGTAAAATATTTCAGATATACTTTTGGAATATGATCATGCTAAACCATCAGAGTCATATAAATCACAAATTGGAAATAGCAAAGTGTTTTGGAAAGAGAGATTCATTAAAAAAATATATCTTTTAAATGCGAGTCCAAGATGTAACAGCTGGGTTCATTCTGATGGAAAATGGCAGCTTCCAGGGTGGGTGTGTCTGGGTAAATAGATGGGTAGACACATTCCCACACGGTACTGGCAATATATATATATATAGCATATATATACACATATATAGTTATATATACACATATACACATATATAGTTATAGATACATAAATACATGCATATATATACACATATATAGTTATACATATAGTTAATATGTATATATACACACATACATAGTTAATAGAGGTTATATTTGGGAGTGAGATTGTGAATGTATAAATTTATTCTTGCTTGTTCCTTATGTCTCAGTTATCGCTAATGAGTATTTGTTACATATATAGCCAAAAAATTAAAAACGATTTCAGTTTTGTTATAGATGACGAGCTCCTTAAAGTGTTCAGAAGGAGTGCAGGTATTAATCACACATAACGCCACAACTGTGCTCCAAAAATAAATGCATATCAAATAATTTTTCGCATTCTATGGCACGGTTAGGATCACTTGAGAACTTCGATAAATCTTTTAGTAACAGAAAGTCACTCTATTTTGTATCTCTCTGAAGTATGGGTTTTTGCATGGTGGATTCTCTCACAGAGGGCTAGGTCTGTATTCTATTTCCATGACAGATGAATCCCAGGAAGATTCATCGCCTGCCATGTAAGATGCATTAAAATCCAGGACGATTTTAACTGTAAAAAGCTGCGCATTAACAGGTAAATATAAGCGAGCATTAAGCGTGTTTCCTGCTACATGCTCTCTAAAATGCAGACCAGCCTGGTGGGCAGCAAGAAGAGGTGAGGAACGAAGACTAAATTTCTGCCTCATGCTCACGGACTTGCAACTTCACACAACGATCACATTTCTGTGACAGAGTCATCCGTTCTCTTAAGAAGTGTAGGTTGGGAGAGTGTGTGTGTGTTTGTGTGTGTATTTTTTTTTTTTAACCTGCTATTAAATTGTGAAAGGGGATGCAGTTGATTTAGGTTGCTCAGTTTGTATTCAAATAGCCGATCTGCCACGGCTCTTGGATTATTGTATCGAATAGTCGTTAGGGCTATAGGAAATTGAAAGGAAGCAAGCCACTGCACTTCTCCCCACGCATACACTGAGATCCATACTCCCCGGGGATGGTCCTAGTTCAGTGGAGTTTAAGGAAGTGATTGCCCTTGTTTAGAACTTCAGGGAACATTTACTGAAAGCCCTGCACTGAGAAACGAGTCCCCCTTTGTCAGTCTGGTGGAGAACACTTGATAAAAACCTCCGTCTCCTCCTACAGAAATAAATCTGCACCTAAACCAGAGAATCAATAGCATATGAAGGTTTTCAGCCGCCTTCCACGGATGCCACCGTGTCCTCGTCTGTTCCGAGCACAAAGTTTTCCACCAGCTTCATCCACCACAACAGTGCCCGACGGCAGACCACCCCTGCATGAGCCGGGAAGCACACACGGACGTCAGCCTTTCCAGACTGAGGAAAAAACCCACCAAGTGACGCTGTCGTCCAAGCACGGCAGCCGCTGACGACAAAGACAGAACATTTCGAAGGGAAAGCAATTACATAAACTCGACGTTCTTGAAACATGTGTTGGATGAAGGGCAGCGAATAACCATCATACAGTCCTATTAGCTCTCTGCGACCACCAGTCACCCTCGTTAGAGGCACAGGGCCTAGTAACAAGGCTTTTCCTTCAAGGTGAAATTGTTCAATAGCTTCCAGAAACATGAAGAGAGATTCAAGAGAGCACTACCGTTCTTCACGGGGGGCCATACCTTAGGCTAAACTCAGAGAAGACAAAGATTTGGTAGACATGTTAATCCACAAGCCTTTCTCATTTTCCCGCAAAAATTGAAGAGGGGGTCACGCTCTGGCGAGTACACACATTTTGACATTCTTATCATTAAGTCAACCAAGGTAAGGGATCGCTTGTCCTTCACTGCCGACATATCACCAATGACTTTCCATAAGCAGTGTGGAAGAATGGAGAACTTGGGACTTCTGGGGAAAAGTTCTGGAATTCTGTACATAAGTTTCCAATTCTGTACAAGTCTTCAGAAAAAGAAGGAAGACAGAAAACTATAAAAATCTAGAGATAGGTTAAAACCAAACTCGGAGCTCTTATACATAGAAAGAAACTAATGTTGCTAATACAATAAACACTTGGGGAAAACACGAGGGAAAACAGGAGGAGAGAAGGGCCGGGCGAAGGGCCATATGGGGAATTTGCAAAGAGCCAAGCCAAGCTGTGTAGCTCTACCATCTCCTTGAAGCCCGTCTAGCCGATCAGTTTTTCTTAAAAGAAATAAATTGACTAGCCTTCCAAGTAATGATGACATCACAACTTATTCATCTTCTGCTCAGTGCTTTCCATGATAGAATCTCAACCTCTTATATTAGAGCTCTCTTAGAAATGGAGTACTTTCTACATGATTAAATGTGACACCGGGTAAGCTGCAAGAAAAGCCTTCTATACATCTCTAAACAGAGCGATAAGATGTAATGTGCAGGTTTATCTTACCGTAAAGCTTTGGGCCCAAAGTACATAAAGAGCTCCTTCCCCAAAGTCTGGACACCATTGTAAACGTATCCATTAAACAGTCTCAAGGAATTCTGGCTGGAATCTTTATTATTATTCAGTGCAGCAGCCTAGAAGAAAATAGACACATACCCATGTAAACACCCATACAGACTCTAAACAAAATTATAATTTCATTCTTAAATGTATTTCTATTACTTCATGCTCAGGTGCATCCCAATGAGAAGAATAATCTGCAGCAAGTCAAGTAATGTAATCAGCTGTTTACATACATTTTGTCAAATTACTATGGAGTTATTTAAAGAGAGAGGCCAAAAGAATTAAGTGGAAAAGAAAGTAATTGGCTCACAATCAAAATGAGTTTCTTCCAGGACCATAGAGCGCTGCACGTATGAAAAGAAAGTACAGAAAAACAATGTGATGTTTTAAAACTAAAAAATAGGAGAGTCTTCCATTTCCAGAAGCACAGCCAAGGTCCCTGAAAGAGGATTCGGATAGAAACAGCTAAAAAATAGTGGATAAAATGAAAACGAAATAGTTTCACCTGTAATGATGAACTCAAAAGCCGGAAAGGAACAATAAGAGGTTGAAAACCAAGTAAAAGGGGGAGAGAACACCGAAGAGAAGCAGCTCTCGGAAGCAGGCTTTTGTTAGAAAGGCATTTATGGGCCCCAAGGAAGGGGAGTTTTAGTTTTCATGGTCTAGTTCGGTGTAGGGCATCAGTGGTAAAGACCGGGCTCCCCTGAGTGATGGGATCTAATGCAAGACCTGCTCTTCTCTCCCTCCTCAAACCACAGTGTCAAGAATAAAGGAAAAAGAAACCCACTACTTCTTCCTCCCATCACCGTGCAAAACCAAACAATGTATTGTGAAGATTACTATATATGTACTAAACACCGTAAAGATCAAGGAAGCTATAAAAAAATATCAGCCTTTTTGTGGGGCAGGGAAAGGAATGGGACTGGGTTTAGATATTGGCAAGGCTCTTTTTCTGGATGGGCAGTGGGTAAACTGGTGTTCTTTGCATCATTATTTTTCATTCCTGAGAAATGCTTATAAATATTCTTTAATTTGTAATCAAAATAATAAAAAATTTAAAACTATCACTAATGCCTAGCTATTCTATAAGATACAATAGTACATATAATTATATTTACACATTAACCCTTAATCTAAGGGAATATCCTCATGTACTTCTAACTTTTCTTTCCTTTTTCTCAAACGGACCTACGCATTCTCAGAAGATCCAGGATAAAATCTTGGCGGTGGTGGGGGTGGGAGGAGGTAGTGGTGATGGTGACAGAGAGATAATTATAAAACAACTTTAGACATAGTCTAGGAGCAAATCATAGCTTCCACTCCACTTATGGTAGAAGGATATTCAGTGATTCTCAAACTTCTTGGTTCATAGACATCTGTCATTCTAAATAGTTAAGATGATATGTCCACTCTATTCTTTAGTTTCCGAAATTGGCCCTTGTTAAAAACAACAACAAAAAAGACACATTATAGGGGTGCCTGGGTGGCTCAGTGGGTTAAAGCCTCTGCCTTAGGCTCAGGTCATGATCCCAGGGTCCTGGGATCGAGCCCCGCATCGGGCTCTCTGCTTCTCCCTCTCTCTCTGCCTGCCTCTCTGCCTATTTGTGATCTCTCTCTCTCTGTCAAATAAATAAATAAAATCTTAAAAAAAAAAAAAAAAAGACACCTTATAGTATTTAGTTCAAAGGAACAGAAGGATAAAAGATTTTTCAAAAACCTCAAAAAAACAAAAAACAAAGATTGAAAACAGCTAGGGACTGAATTTTGTCCCTTCCATCTCTCATATGTTGAAGCTCTAACCTCCAATGGGACTGTGTTTGGAAATAGGGCCTTCAGGAGGTACTTAAGGTTTCATGACGTCACAGGGTGGGGGCCGATCCCGCAGGATTAGCATCCTTGTAAGGGACTGGAGAGAGCTCGCTCTCTCCATCCCGTGGGCTCAGAGGCTGCACCACGGGAGACGGAAGTGGTGTCTGCAAACCAGGAAGTCAGCTCGCACCAGAAACCAAACTGGCCTGAAACTTGACCTTGGACTCTGGCCTCCAGAACTGGGAGAAAATAAATCTCTGTGAGCCTCCCGGGCGCTGGCACTTGTCATGGCCGCCCGAGCGGACATGGCAGGAGCAGACAGCACTCTTCCACGAAACCCATGTTCAGTTACAATGGCTACACCGACGCTAGAATCCCAGCTGCCTGGCGTTCAGGCGATGAGCTTCGCACCCCTCCTCCACATCATAAGAACTGGGCATCAGTCACACACTTGGAGTGACCAACGAACCAACGCACAGAAGGGATTACAAATGGCAGCCTCGTTCTGCCCAAACCACAAAAAGAACCTGTGGCAGATATACGTGCTACCGTGTGCTCGGATCGTCTGCTCGGATTCCTTTCCTCTTCCTTGGTTGAACCCTGAGGCCTAGCAGCGATCATCAAGCACTCTCACAACAGGCTTGAGGACTCAGGGAAGGAAAAATACACTTGCACACTTGCCTTGTTTTCATAAATGAATCTGCTAGAGCCCTGAATTGAGAAGCACCAGGGGTCTTGATGTTTTCCTGCCGAACAGAAGACTTTACCTGGCCACGGAGCCAGGTGTAGATTAGGAGGGTGGAGTTCAATGCGGGTTTCCATGACAACCAATTAGTAGGTAAAAAGCTCTTCTAAACTAGCCAGGACACTTTTAGGATGATGATATGCAGAGCAGACATAGATTTGTTATGAGTAGCCTTTGCCTCAGCATAGACTAGGTTTGATACATTTTTGGATCTTGGATTTAAGGTCCTACTGACATTTTAAAAACCTTCATTTCTAAATTAATGTTTTCCCCACCACCCCCATGTCAGCAATCTCTTACCCTCTCCCAATACTGTTTCCCAGCAAGTGTCTTAGCCGCACCCTGCAAAGTCCTTGGGCTACTGTCAGAGCCCCCAGAGGGGGCTCCCTGATCAACTGATTGCATTTCATACATACGGCCCCAGACACCGCTGTGGCTTCCCTGCTTCCTGCCCAGAGGGAATTTGTGACCACTGCCATCACAGTGCTTTCATCTCCCTTAATCCTCCAAGTTTTATGGGTTCATCTAAAACTCAGCCTGTCTCCAGGGTGTTGGAAGGCAATCGCACGCAGTCTGTCATGCCTCCATCCCCTTGGCTGCATGAGAAGGAGCCTTGGGACTGGAACATTGCCCGTCTAGAGACAAAGAGCCTCACAGTCTGTTGCCTTGGGAGGGAGTATCTTTCTCGCTTCCAGGCTTGATGCACATTCCCAGCTGTGCCAGTGGCTCTCAGGCACGATCCCAGCTTTTTGTATCACAGACCACAGGGAGGGCTCGGCGTCCTTCTACCCCCGCATCAAGTGGGGGGCATGTAGTCACACTGTCCGTGTCTCCTGCACACGGGACCCACTGGCCGTGGGGACCCATGCCTTGTGAGGGGCTGGATCTGTGCTCTCTCGTCTCGGGCTGTAAGTGTAGACTGGACCACTGGAGTTTGCTGTGCGTGTTTTCCCAGCAACTTGGAATGAGGCACTGGTTTCTTCCGGCGGCACTTAGCTGCCTTTTAACCTTGGCCACCGTCCTGTTAGAGTCTAGCCTTCCGCACAGCCTGACCCCCAGGGAACAGTGATGGTTTTCTCCCGGTACTGCCCGAAGTTAACCTTACCGCCCACTACTTCACCCGATGGGAAAGCGCAGGACTGAGCCACTCTCACTCAACCACTGCTCTGATCCCTGCTCACACCTCCTTTCCTCCACTTCATTCCAACTTTACCGTGTGTTATCACAGCTCCTGGCAAAGAGACAGACAAGGTAACCTTGAACTAGACAGGTTGGCACAACACCTAATAAAACCGTACATGAGTCCCAATTGTCTCCTGTGAAGTCTGCTCACGTTGCCAAATTAACAGCTTTGAGGAGCGCTTACACTCAGGTTAAACCTCACCGTCAACAGCTACAACAGTTCCCATTACTCACTCTTCACTAGGCTGTGTCTGTCATTTGACACCCTCTGACAACAGAGGGGGGATTTGACAGCTGGAAGGAAGTCCCTCACCATTAAAAACGCACCATTCATGACTGTTCATCGGATTCATTCATTTTAGAAAAGTTTACTGACCTTCCACTATGTATTAGGCTTGTTCTAGATGCTTAGGACGCAACAGTGAGAAAACAAAAACAAAAACAAAAACCTCCTGCCTTCACAGAGCTTATAGTTTTCCAAGCAGGGGAGAGTAAGCAATAAATATAATAACAATATGTTAAAACATTTGGAAAAGAAATCGAGATGAGAAAGAGAGATCAGGATTAGGGGAGGGTGTAGCAGGTTATAATTCTAATTCTTATTAATTCTAAATGAGGACATCATAATCTCATCAAGGAAATGGTATCAGGTCTCAAGGGGGTTTTGAGTGAGCCATGACCCACGCATAGGGAACGGTGATGCAAAGGCCCTCCAGGAAAGTGTTTCTGATAACAGCAAGCAGACCAGGATGGCTCACAGGGGAAGGTGTAGATGGGAACCAGACCACGTGGCCCACAAGCTCCACTCTACGGACTGGCCGGTTCTCTGACACAAATGAAGATGAAGAAAAATAGGATCTACGTTACTTTTTAAAATGCTCTCTCTGGTTGCTGGGTAGAATTCTGGCTCAGGGGATCAGGGGGCAAGCAGGCCAAGAACTCAGCAGGAAGGAACTCTGGGCCGACACTGTAGCGGCAGAGGCGGTGAGAAGTGGCCAGACTGCTGGATGGATTTTGAAGGTGGACCAAAGAGGATTTGCTGGCACACTGGATGTGGGAGACTTTTTGGCCTGAATTATGGCAAAGACAGTAGCGCTGGCAACAGAGATGAAGATTTGGGTGGAACTGGATGGGAGAGGAGAGTGAGGGCTAGGTTTCAGATAAGTTGAGGCGAGACTTCGAGCAGGCACTGGGGGCGAGAATCTGGAGGTCAGGAAAGGTCTAGGCTGCAGAAGTCAATGTATCTAGTCATCAGCATTCGGATGGTTTCTGAAGCTTTGAGACGGGATGACATCGACAGGAGAGTGAGTACAGATCACCGAGAGCAGGGGCCCAAGAACGGTGGGCTAGGACACTGCCATGTCCTGGTGGCGGGGATAGGAGGAGGAATGGGAAACCGTCAGGGAAAGGAGGAGGAAGAACGCCACAGGAGAGAAGGCGGCCAGCCAGGTAGGAACAAAACCCAGCAAGGGTGCTGCCCTACAAGCTACGGAAGAAACATTTCCAGGAAAACTCGTGTCCGGTACCGCTAATACATCGAGTCAGAAGACCGAGACCTGACCACTGGATTTAGCCATGCAGAGGTGATCCGTGACAATGGTTTTGGAGACGTGACAGGAAGCAAAAGCCTGGCTGAAGTGGGTTTAAGGGGCTACGAGGGAAGAGGCATCAGAGGCAGTAAGGCAGTGTGAACATGCGATACTGCCCAGGGTAACACCGAAACGCAGGGATGGCCGACGGGGAGGTAGAGGCAAGAAGGTTTGTTTGCTTTAAGACGGGACAGCTCAGGAGAGAGGAGAACTGTCGTGCAGGAGAGAGGACGGCTGAAGCAATGTCTTCACTAGGTGAGGAGAGACGGCTCAAGGACATGTGGGGTGTGTTGGTCTTGACAGGAACATGGGCAGTCCATCTACAGCATCAGGAAGAAGGCCGCTTACATGGGTACAGACCAGCGCAGGCAGATGTGCTTGTGCAAATTCTCTTGTGCTTGATACATTTTCTCAGTAAAATGGGAATCAAAGTATCAGCTAAGAGGAAGGCCCCAGGACCCTGCCTCCTCTAGAGGTACGTGTAGCCCCTAATAATAAGATTCATTTTTGCCAGATTCTGACACGATTCAGAATGATCATTCACAAGTAGATGCCAATGGTTTGACACAAATGGTGTCCCTCGTTCCATTCTGGAGACATCTATGAGAAAATGTCGTTAAAACCTCACTGTTTAAGACCACACTGGGTATCCTTAATTGCTCACATCAACCGAATGCTCGTCAGTGGATGCTGTTAATCTTATTACAAGGAAGTATCCATTTGTATTTGTCTACATAATCGGGCTTACTAGGATCATAACGTTCCCTGACTTTTTATTTTATTCTCTGCCTTCTGAAAACCCAGATTGTTTTCTGGGAAGTTTTCCACTCTGTAAGGACTAGTGCTCACTGTTCAGAGGCTAGACTGCACCAGCTGTCCCATTATCAAAAGATCCGAATTTAATTCAGCAGTAATACCTCATGGGGTTTTGTTGTAACTGGTTAAACAAAATATTTAAGAGCACAATTCATATCTAATTTTCTGTGCCACTCATTCTTTGAACCACTCTACGACATACATTTCAGAAGAGATCCATCGAAAGAAACACTAAAAGCCTGGTTAAAAAAACATATGGGTTTTTAATAAAAACCACTGCCTTTTTTTTTTTTTTAATCCACATAATCAAATGCCCCAGAGCTCCTACTATGTCTATCAAGAAGAAATTCAAACCTAGCTTATCCTGATTTCTACCCGAGATTTCCCTCCCAGGGAATGTTGAACAATTCATGAAAGGGGTCTATAAGGTCCTGCCCCCGGACTGTCTAGAACCCTCACTGTGGAGAATTTGGTTCCATAGACAGGATATGGAGAGCACAGCTGAAATAGCCTTTATAACCAATGCTACGGGGTAGGTTAAAAAAAGTTTCTATATCCAGGATTACTTCCATTCAAGGCATCAGAGGTTGTCCTGGTGCAGACCTTTATATTCTCCCCACATAACTGTCAACGATCAGAGATTTTAGAATGTCTAAGAGATCCAATCATGGGAAATTTGGCTATTTAGCAAAAGAAAGTCTCAGTGGATGGCCCTCCAAAACTTTACGGTTACTGGACCACATATTTAAAAGACCAAAGGGGAGCACACGCCCTTGTAAATAAATTCTGTTGTGCTTGGGAGGATGAATCCAAAAATATAAAGGCCGACATACTTAAAATGCATGAGACCATTAAATCTCTTTGCACAGCTGTCAATGAAAAGTGAACTATGTCCTTCTGGCTGAGAGAGCCTAGAAGAAAACCACAAACCAAATCCTTAAAGGTGTACTATAGGTCTTATTTTACTGGTGTTTTACCCTCTTCTCCATGATTAAAAATAACACACAATATGACATCAAAAAAAGGAAAAAAAAGACCTGTTGAAACGGTCATGAAACTGACAACTCTCCACATACTGAGAAAGAAGATGTTTAAGGCCCAACGACGGTGCACAGGACAACACAGACGCCAGCAGAAGGGCAAGTACGGGAAGGATAGCAGGTGGAGCAGCAGTCGCCGTGGAAACAGACTCGCAACTGTCAAACGACTTCAGTGCTGCCGAAACCCTTCCAGCTACAGATGCTGCGTGACCTTGGCTGGAATACATTTCAGAATTAGTTTTTAATACTTAATGAGCTGTTTGGGAATTAAAATGAAATGTTAGCATAACCTCTTCCTTGCACACACATATAGATTGCATTTCTCTCTGGTACTAGGATTTCCCCACCTGGGAAGCAGAGTAATCTTGAGGCTTTCCCCTGCCAAATCCAGCAACCACTGCCACGGCACATACTGAACGAGTGTTTGACTGTGACTTGTTTCTCCTCTGATTGCCTCTAAGCTCCTTGGGGACAGCGACTATGGTGCTTAACTAATATTCTTGAGAGTCTCACACAATGCCTGGAATGAAGTAAAGATGTGTGGGATTAAGCAGATCCCTCCTCCTTCCCCTCTTAAAACTACATGTGCCTTTCAAGAATAGGCTCACTCATAGCATAACGTATACACATGTCCAATCACCACGTTGTACACCTAAAACTAACGCAACACTGTGTATCAACTATACTTAAATGATTTAAAAAAAAAAAATACAGGCTCTCTCCCCACCTACCTATTCCATCCTTGCTTAACCTTTCCCAGGATTTCCTGGCAAAAACTTCTACTCTACCATCTGTTTCATCTCCTCTGAAAATTATTAACACTCCAGTCTCCTGTTTTCTTTCTTTCTTTTCTTTCTTTTTTTTTTTTAAGATTTATTATTTGAGAGAGCATGGGAGAAAGTGCATGCAAGCAAGGGGAGGGGCAGAGGGAGAAAGAGAATCCCAAGCAGACTCCCGGAGCCTGACAAGGGGCTCGATCTCATCATCTCCAAGACTATGACCTGAGCTGAAATCAAGAGTCAGATGCTCAACTGATGGAGCCACCCAGGCACCCCCAGTATCTTGTTTTCTAATGATCTGCAATGGAGTGAGGCTTACATATTAGAGGATCACATTCTCATAAGGACCAAAAGCTAGATGGGAGTAAAATACTATATTAATCAGAGTATCCCATAAAGTAAGCTTTATGGGAAGGTTTAGGAATTGTTTAGGAATTCTTCAGGGGGAGGGATTTAGGAAAGGACTGATGTATTTTCAGCAGCCAGTGCTAGCATGTCCTGGTTTCTGTTTTAAAGCAACCATTGATTCTAATGCTTCCTTTGGGTTTTGAGGGTAATGATACATGAAGATCTTTTAATTCAGTTGTCTATCATTTGGGCACTAGACCCAAGTTACCTGATTCCCGGAACACTATCATCTTTAAAATAATCAGCTTTGGAAAATAAACTTAGGGCGTAATAAAATTTTTAACTTATGACTGACCATCTCAAGCACTTGCATATATTTTTAGGTTTTTTTTTTCTTATTCCATTTTAAGAGGAAATTCTCGTATACCCCTGATGGTTTGTTCCACTTATTTTGAGAGCTATTGTGTATGAACTGGCCAACGCGTTTGAAATAAACCTAAGGTTTGCAAGATATTCACTTGTCCTATTGTAGAATCTGGGGTTATCACCTCTTTATATAAGCTCCAGCTGCCCAGACAAATTCAAAATTAATTTCCACAAGCCTATTATCTTTGTTATAACTATACACAAATGCCCAATATATGCTTGACTTCCTCACATTGACCCTTACAATTCTGTTACTGTGTGATTTGAACATTTCCTCCTCCCCCCGAAATAGATATGAAAATCTTCTATGCCACAATTTTAAGTATGATTGAGAAGGGTTCGCCTTCCCATTTTCAAGTGGCTTAATAATATGAAATCGTCAAAACAACATATACCTTCAGAGACAGCACATGATTTATTGTGATGATTACCATTTATCCTGCCTCTCCATGGGTGAACAAGAAAGATGAACTTTTCAGAACAGAGCAAGACTTTTCTATAGATAAATGTTTCAATTCTAGTGCAACTATATATTTTCCCCACAGAGAAAAGAAAATACTGTATTTACTTTCATAGTCTCTCCTCCTTTTTTGCCACATGTCTTTTTCTCCCCTAATACAACAACACTTTGCTTAATCAGAGGTCACTTACCTACCAATTTAAACCATCAAAGAACCTAATTTTAAAATGGTCTCTTAGCACCCAAAGAGAGGTCTTTAGGTTCATACATCAAAACACATTCTACAATTTTTTTAAGAGCAGAGCCTTCAAGCATTTACCCAGAGGCTAAATGCTTTGTACATAATTTGAGGGCACCAAATGATTGCGAGCCCTTCATTAAGAAAAAGAGCGTTCCTCCAATATATGGGTCTGGCAAGAAAGCCCGATCTAGGAGAAAACAGAGCAAATAATTACCAGGACACTTACTTTGCTAGACATTAAGCTAAGAGTTTCATGCATCTTCTAATCTAATCCTGACCAAATCAGCAAAGACATGAATGTATCATCTCTATAGGAGAAAGTAACAAAAGAGCTAGAATTCAAAATCAAGATGGTCAGATGCTCTTTTCTCTACATCAAACCAAATACCTTGCTGTTAGATTAAAAGCTACAATGGCCATGAAAAAATCACCTTCCTTAGTCTCCTCATCTGTAAGATTGTTACCTGTTCTCCGTTATTCTTTGTTCCATGATTCCATGTAAGGCTGAATGCTGATAATAATGATCCTCAGTCACTAAGGTGAAACCATTATCAGTATGCATTTAAAAAGGTAAGGGATCATATAATGCATGTTCTCGATCACGGTATCTCCCCTGCCAGGTTAGTATCATATTGCACGTCCTATAAAATTATAAAACCCCTTTGTATTGAAAGGCATAAGCTTCCCTTAGCTAGAAAATGAATCTCTGTGGATTAGCTCATCCCTTCATACAATGACACTAAAATGAGCTATGATTTCTTTCTTCCCCACTATGAACAAGAGGAAGAAAGGAGGAAATCTTTTACTTTGTGGCTTCATTATTTTCTTGTGGTAGGAATTGCCACATAACATACATAACAAAATACACATACTCATAATAAAAGAGTCCTGACTGAATTTAGTTTTAAATCCTTAATCATTTTGGGCTATTCAAAACTTTTCTTTTCTCCACCCATTTAAAACATTTATTAAATGCCTACTCTCTTCACCACACTGTGAAGGACATAAAAAGATGAGTAAGAGTTGCTATCATATTGAATATATGTATCAAATCTTAAGGAGGTATAGAATAGCAGGAGCCTCATGTTTCAAATGAAAGGAATGCTTATAAATAAACTGTTTCATACCCAGTTTGGTGAAAAGGAGATTGAAAACATATGCAGATCACACACCGACTTCACTGAAACATCGTATCCCCCCAACAATTAAAATCGGAGGATAGACTTTTAGTAGCTTGTCAACCAGAAATGTTCATTGATATTCCAATACTGTTTCTTACCATAAGGTTCCACAAACTCCAGCAGAGCTTTATGCAATGTGCTTACACAGTGGCATAATTTTATGCTGACAAGACGGTGGATCAAAACAGGGAAAGAATATAATGCATACACGACGAGCAGATGCTGCGATCTTGTACGGGTAGGCTTCTTCAAAACGGGGATCGGATGTCACAAGGAGACACACATTGAAGTGTGTTCTCTCTGAACTCCAAACTGAAGCAAAAAGCAAGGAACACTACCCAATACACTAACTGGTTCATTAATGGCAACAGCTACGTAGGTGGGGGGTTTTCTGGTTGGTTTTTTAGTACACTGATTACTTGAATTATTTTAAATGCCCAGTTAATGTTTCTTTAACTCTCCTTTGTATTTTTTCACGCTTAGTGCAATGTAAAGAATACAGTATGCAGTTGTCAACTTATTTTTAAACTCTGCCTTGTGAAAACTAGTGATTTCAAGCCAGTAGCAGAAACATTTAAATAGCTTTAACTCCCTACCATAAAGGCCTGGGAAACGCGGGATCATCTATTACAGTAATGACCATGTTGGAGATCGGCGACAACCTATCACACTTTGATTAAATTTACTATAGATCCAGCAACCCTCTAAAATGCAAAAGACCCTTTCTGTTTACAAAGATTATTATTGTTATTATTATTTGATCAAAGGCCCAGCAAGCAAAACCATGGCAAAATAGTTACAATTTTCCCAATAACCACAAAGAGATAATACTATTAATTCCATATTGATTTTCTAATCCAGTTCCCATAAAACCAGATTCCTGATCCCAATCATAGATACATATTCTAATTTTTAATACCTCTTTATGTCGAGGTATTAAACAGAACAGCTTTAAGGGCAGGCCTTTTTTATTTAAGGGGCATGGCTTACTTAGTACTACTTCAGAGAGATGTTAACAATTGCCCAACAATGAAGGAAGCATTTGCGTCCTATTATCAGGTTGCACTCTCTTGTGCAATCTGAACAGAGAACTGGAAGTCCTTAGACGAGAATTCTCAGCGAAGGTAAGTTGATAATTGAACAAAACTACAAACGGTGGGTAGATATAACCAAAAACCCAAGGTCTCACTTCCCTAGTTAATCATCACTACTATCTATTAGGCAATGTGGTGTTTCTGCCTCTGAATTAGCCACTTTCCCACTGAATCTCTTAAAACTGAGTAAAGCTGTAGTTAAGAGAATAGGCTTTGGATTCCAAAAGAGGGAACCCCCCCTTCATCGCTGGTTCAACCCCTTGCTTGAGTGACTTAATTAAACTCACTTTGGACCTCCCATTCCTCAACTGTGGATCATAGGGTTATTATTTCTCCTAACTACATGAAATGTAAAGGTTCTTCAAAAGCACTTTATGGCTCGCCACCAGAGATAATCACAACAAACTTCAAGGAAACGTTCCTGCTATTTTGGCCTAAATACCAATGAGGTGATATTTAGTTGGATTCTCACAGCAGGAAGTTTGTTTATCTCATTCATCTGTGCATCCCCAGGAGCTAGCATAAAACCTGACACAAAACACAGGACTGTTGAATGATGTAAATCATGATACCCATACACATATTCATGTCCTATCTATTTCTGAGCCCTCACTGCCTTTGCTTCGGAAATAGCAACTCGGTCCCCTCTTCACCTCCACCGCCAGCCCTCCCCCTGGATTCCTGAAGCCCTCTCCTAAGTGGGGGTGCAGTATCTACTCTGGCTTTCCCCCAGTCTTTTATTTTTCCTTTTCAAGATAGAGTGACCTTTCCGAAGTGTGAGTGGATCTCACCACACTTTGAAGACTGCCCCCTCCTCATTACTCGTAAGATAAATACAAAGTCCCTAACCAGGTCTACAAAGATCTCCATGGTCTGGCTCCAGCCCAGCAACCTCAAACGACCTACCTTCCAGCCCATTTTCTGTTTTCCAGTCACACTGGTTTTCTTTCAATCCTTCAAATATTTGAAGCTTTCTTCCTTTGCGAATGCTCTGCCTAACGTGTTCTGCCCAGAACACACCAACCTCCCACCCAGCTGTTGCTCATTCCTTCCTCCCCCTTCATACCTCAGTTTAATTGTCAGGCAAGCCTCTCCTGACCTTCCTGAGTCCTTACGGAACCATGTAGGAGAGCCTTCAGAGAATTTATCAATATTTATGTTCTTAATGATTGCCCGTGTACCTTCCCAACTCAAATGTAGGCTCCACAGGGGAAGCGTTTGTTTTTGCTCCCCAGGCGACTTGAGTATTCAAAATTTTGTGGAATGCGTGACTTTTTATAAACATTAATATTCTAAGAGAACACCCAAGATCCAGCCCGGTGGTACCCGACCTGATTTTGAGAAACACTACAGTAAAAGAATAGGGGCAGAGCACTTAACGACCTATAAAGTCAAAATAAATAAAATACAAGGGCAGTTGGAAGAAGATGCAAAACTTACTCTCTTCCAAGTTTGGAAAATATTATTTTCTTGGACTTAGAGCCTCATTTCTTTCAAGTTGTAAGCATATGCTAATTTCATAGCAAGCTGCTTTTTCCTCCTGGACCAAAGGCTAGGAGGGAGTTTTGCAGGAGAAATTAAGTATAGCACAATATTGCATGCATCCATGAAATACAATCATCCACACGTCTAAAGGGCTTTTAAGGCATGATAGCTTAATCAGAGTATTTTTAGTACAAGTTCTAAATTCTTAACAAATGAATATCACACCATCTGCAATGAATGCCTTGAGTGGTCAGAAGCTGTGCTACAATTTATTTTAAGAAGAAAGAAATTCACTTAAGGGAACCAGAGCTGGATTCCACAGTCCCTTCAATTAGATGGCAATATTAAGTTGAGTGGGAAGGTCAGTGCTAAATTTTCTGTGTGCAATTTTAGAATTATATGTTAGTTGTGCTACACTTACCAACTGCAGAATAGTAGGCAGGCGAGAAGCTGGAATTTCATGCTAAAAGCTTATTGTCTTAAAATGTGAAGAAAAAAATGGAGAGCTCTGATAATATTAACAGCACAAAATGCACCTATAGACACAAGGAGAACATCTTTTTTTGCTGGGTTATAGCAAGTTAAGCAAGGTGATTCGTAATAAAACACCTTCGACCAGCTCTTGCCTGGGCATCTCTCCCTGGCAGCCTTTGCCAGTAGTCTCTAACTACACAGGCGCCTGAGCACGGATTTGTCTCGCTTACAAAGTTAAAGTTAGGGAAACGCTGAGCCCAGGGAGCCTGTTCCAGAGCAAAGAGATGACCCTTTGGGCCCTGGAAACCTGACGGGGTCTTTATTCCACTGTCCCTTGCTGAGCCCATAGCAAATTATATTAACAGCTCACCTGGGAAGAGACCACAGCGAGCGAGGCTGCGTGAGGCAAGGCCTGGCCTCCCAGGCTCTGCAGGGCGCTTCCCCGCACGTCCGTCACCGCCTGGCCCGGGCGCACTCGCGCCCGAATTTTCTCTCCATTTAGAGTACAACCTGGTCCTTCCACCATCTCCCGACCGGAACTGGGGTTCGCTGTTTGCAGGCCCCCGCGGAGAAAGCTGCTGTGCCGGTCCCTGCGTGGAGAGGAAGTTCAAATCTCCCGCGCTTCCTGCGCCGCCTAGGCCGCCAGGCCCCGCCCAGCTCAGGCCCGCCTGGCCCCGCCCAACTCAGGCCCGCCTGGCCCCGCCCAACTCAGGCCCGCCTGGCCCCGCCCAGCTCTGGCCCACCTGGCCCCTTCCTGTTGAGGTCCGCCTGGCCCCGCCCCAACCCGCCCACAGTGCGTGGAGCCCACCCAACCCCACCTAACTGTAAGAGCCCAAGCAATTGGGACCTCAGAAACTAAAATCTTTTTTTTTTTTTTTTTGAGGTTTTGCTCTTATCCTTGAACTACTCAATACACGTCCATTTTGTGATGTTGTCCTCTTATTCTGCCCTAAAATTCTAACTCGTCTCAGTCTTGGGAGGCTTTGGTTTTTGTATGCCCTATTCAGTTGTGGGTTAAGGAAGAGAGGGACTCAGAAAAGGGTATTTAGAACAAGAAGCGTATATATTTTCTCCTGTAGAGTTAGCATGTTTTCGAAAATGTGGCTTTCTATGCCAAATATATTTTAGTCTCTATATTAAAAACTCTTTCATTTTTTCAGATAGCTGAGCTAAGTAAGCTCTACCCAAATTCATCAACCATTCTTTTATGGGATGCCCCAGATGAATGCTATTTGAAATTGCTTTGTAAAAGGCAGGGCTCCATATAAATATGAAGGCAATGCATAGCTTTTCAAATTTACACAAAGATGCATACATATAAATATATGAGGCAAATGACTCCATACAATTTTGTAAATAATAAAAAATCTAATCTTTTTTGAAAATTATAATATAGCACATTAAAACAGAATGTTAATCTGTCTGTGATTTAATCAGCCTATCACTGTTCTGTAGTTAAACCAGAAGAATATATATGTACTAGAGCCCTCAATTCAAACATTTAAGAAGCATTAAATCTTTCTCTTTGTAGGTAGAGATCAGTGATCAAGTTAGCTGGATCGCGCTCAGGATTCTTCGTACTTTACTCCCTTGTTTAATTGTTGTTTACTCTTCTAGGTCAAATTACTAAATAATCGAGAAAGAATCCTCCTGTTCATTGCAACCTAAATTCAGTCATAATCTCTGCCCTTTGCTGGAGTTAAGTGCTATATATCTTATTTGCTTCTACCTTTGTATTAATTATTTATTGCTACCTAGTAAATTATCCCGTTTTTTATTTCCTGTGGGTCAAGAATGTGGCAGTGGTCTACCTGGGTGGTTCTGCATCAGCGTTTCTCAAGCAGTTGCTGTGAAGATGTTGGCCAGGGCTGCAGCACACAAAGGCTTGATTTTAGCCAGAAGATCCTCTTCTGAGGCAACTCAATGTCACAGCTGTTGACAGGAGGTCTTGGTGTCTCATCCTCCGAATTTTCTCCTAACAGG
The DNA here is from genome assembly GCA_028534135.1 of Potos flavus. NCBI lineage: Eukaryota > Metazoa > Chordata > Mammalia > Carnivora > Procyonidae > Potos > Potos flavus. The sequence goes on along the minus strand of CM052899.1, from coordinate 6,310,755 downwards.
GCCACTGAGTTCCCCGGGAGGTGTGATCTGAAAGAGAAAGCAAGGAGAAAGCTGTAATGATCTTTATTACCTGGTCTCTGAGGTGACACAGCCACACCTTCTCTACTTCTACTCTTAGAATCCAGTCAATCAGTGGAGCCTACGGGGGGTTGAGATGGGGAAGGAAGCTTTATCTCTTGAAGAGAAGAGTATTAGATAATTGGGGACCATATTTTAAAACCATCACAATCTTCATTAATCTGAATGATTCATCATGGACTTCTCATTTCTCTTCAGGTTGCACAGTGTGCATGTTTGGATCAAATATCTTTAGTTAGAATTAGGTTTACCATTCCCCACAGAGCTCAGTAAGAGTTGGGGAGTAACACTGAAGATACTGAGAGACTTCATGGATGTGCCCTGCAGAGCCAAGCCAGATTTTGTTTATATGTGACTTGCCTTTGAGTCTATTGATACTTCTCTTTGTTATCCTTCTTTGCATCCAATTACTAGTAAAATCACATGAATCATGCATCTGTAGCGCCTACAAAGAGCCACCTCACCATTGCAAGCAAACCTACCCGCAGGCAGACTCTTGGTGCTCTTCTCAGACTGTGCCAGAAATCTCCTAACGGCCATCCTCCCTGCCCTTAATCTTTCATGCTCTTATCAGAGTCATCTTCTTAAGCACGATGTATTCCCTGAGGACTTTATAAAGGTCTTTTGTTTTCTCTAAAACTCCCTGTCTTCATATATAAAATCAAATATATTTTTCCTGTTAACCTCCACACGATTGTTCTAATTCCCAAATACCAGAACACATGTGACAGCATTTTGAGAAATATAAAACACTCTACAAGTTCAAGGAATTAAGATGCATTCTGTTTGCTACTGTTAGTATTTTTTCTGTATTTTGTTTCTTGGCTCATGCTGTTATTCTTACCTTTTTTTCTTTTTAATTCTTCTTCAATCCAGTTTACTGAAATTTTCCCGCCTTTAAATCCTAGTTGGATGCATATCCTTTAAAAAACCTTCCAGGTACAGACAGTTTAATCTCTTGTCTTCTAAAGTTGGTTTTCCCCTTGATTTTACCAAACATACCTCATGTTAGGGTTAATTGGGTACATACTGGTCTCCCACTAGAGTCATTCCTTGAAAACAGTCGAGTGAGTGTCCTGTTTATCTTTAGACTTCCCATAGCACCCAGGGTGCTCTTCTGCACATAATAAACTTGCAATGAATATTTGTTGAATTCAATTATGATTATCAACTTATGAATGAAATTATTGGAACTTTCTGTCCCCAAATACCTTTTCTTATATCTTTAGTATCATTCTTATGAATTGAGATTTTATGTTCTCAGAAGTCCTTGCTAAAATAAACATCAACAAAAATAGGTAATACATTAAGTTACCCTACGATATACTTTCTTTATTAGATCAACAAGCTAAGAATCTTGATGTATCCTTGAGGAAATCGGATCAACCACATGTACAATCATTTGTGTACATTCATTTCTATCTATTTATCTTCACAATAACCCTGTATGATAGTCAGGATACATAAAGTTTGTATTTTATGAATAAAGAAATTGAGTTTCAAACCACTATTTTCCACGATCACATGTAGGGACCAACAAAGATACAGAAATGAAGCCCAGATTTTTTGACTCTGAGACCAGTATTCTTTTCACTAGCACCACAGTAAGTGTGGATGAAATAAAGATGTCTAAAACATTGGAAAAGTTAGCTTTCTCCAGGACCTCAGGTCGCTAATATACAGCACCTAGCGGCACTAATGGAAAACGTGTTAAACAGGGTAAGAAATCGCCAAAAGGAGATGGAGAGGAGCTAAACATAAACCTGAGTTTTACTTCCAAAGATTTGCATTAATAAAAACATACTTAATGCTTGCTCTGGGTGAGGCACTGAGTCAGGCTGCACACAAAAGATTACAATGTAGTTAGGGATGCTGACATTAAAAGATACAAGAGGAAAAGAGAGCCCATGTCATATACAAAAAAGGATTTAGAGACTGAGAGAATTCAGTGAAGGGACATCACTCAGAAACAATATGTCAGGGAGATGCTCAGAGAAGAGATGGAGTCTGAGCCAGCCCTTTAAGAAGGGGGGCCCTCTGCAAGTAGAAGGGTCAATTAAGAGCATTCTAAGTAAGAGGAATTCAGGCAAATATGTGATGTGTTTGAGACACAGTGATTAAAGCAGAATTGTCAGGCAGAGTACTGGTAGATAACACTGGAAAGACTCCTAAGGACTGCTGTGTGGAGAGCCCAGGATAAGGAAGAGTGAAATTCATTTCCTTGGGATATGGGCAACCGTGAAATGTTGAGACCCCAAGCCCACAAATTCACTGTACTTATTTACTAAAACTGAAATCCAGAACTCCATTAAAACTGAAGAGGAACCCACTCTGCAATTTGGATCCCTTATTTGCTTATTCATCATTAAGAAATAGATGGGGATGCCTGGGTGGCTCAGTTGGTTAAGCATCTGCCTTTGGCTCAGATCATGATCTGTGGGTTCCCGGGATCAAGTCCCACATTGGATCCCCGCTCAGTGGGGAGCCTGCTTCTCCCTCTCCCTCTCCCCCTGCTTGTGTTCCCTCTCTCACTGTGTCTCTCTCTGCCAAATAAAAAACCAAATCTTAAAAAAAAAAAAAAGAAATAGATGGGTCACAGTTGCTCATAGTAGGTGGGCACAGTTGCTTGCATAATGCTGAATTCATAACACTTTGAAGAGTCCTTAGTTCAAAATTCCTCTGTTTTCACTAACGATTATCCCTGATACTTATTTAGTGCTTCTAAATCCCAGGCATCGTTCAAAATATTTTGCAAATACAGACTCTTTTGATCCTCGCAATAATCCTCTGAGGTTTGCACTATTCTTATCTTCGTTTTACAAACGAAGGAACTGGCACAGAGAGGTTAGGCAATTTGTTCAAGGCCACAGAGTTGGGATCCAACCAGGCAAGCCATGGTCTCCGCCAAATATTTTCAGCAACATCAATTATATCACACTGGCCTTCAACCAGACATTTTTCGCAATGACTTAAGAAATGGTGGTTTAGAGGAAAAGCAACCTTTTAGTCAGCCTTACATAGGAATTAAAGACAATTAAAAAACCCCTTAGTGCATTACGTTTTGACATATTTTGGTTAGTGAAGCTTTGTTTTCAGTCCTCTCTATACAAAGTCTGTGGGCAGCTTTTTTAGGTGGAATGATAAAAATGTAGCAAGGGGGAAATTTCTTTAATTTCTGTGTTTTACATAAATTGCCTGAATATATTTAACAAGTAGAGAGATAACATCCATCCTCTCTCAACATCCTCTTAATTTGAGCTCTGAATAGAGGAAACAGTCATTAGTGAACATGAGGTGCAGGTGTTTTTGGTAGTATTTACTAAAGAGTCTCCAGTTTCTACCCATTAAGAGAAACTTTTAACAGTAGACTACCTGAAGAATAAGAAAACGCACAGCAGCAGAAACCATTTTGACAGTTTTATTGTTTGAGGCAGGTACCAAATGTTGAGACTTTGCAGAGCAGTGGATTTCATTCCAGTGCGAAGGCTGGAAGTGCCAGGTGACAGTTTTCTGCCAGCACAGTCACAATCGAAATTGCAAAACCAACCACGGCCTCCTAGGTGATGCACGAAGCCAGCCTGACATAGAGGGTCTTTTCAGAGTTCTGTGAGATCCAGGATTGCGGTGTTTAATTCCAGCTTTGTTTCGCACAATTCTCCGCAGAAGGGATTTTCCTCACTTATTTTGTAATTTAGGCATATTAAGGAAGTAAAAGTAGTTTCTGAGCATGAACTTGATTTGGGGGAAGTCAATAACTAAACAGTTATTAAGCACCCACCAAAAAGCCAAAATAATCCCTTTGCAAGGGTTTTCCTCCATGAGAGAGGATAGGAGAATTGATTTCTTTCCTATTTTGAAATAGACCAGTGAATTATTTTTTGTTAATATCTTGGGGCAACATTCTTCATCAGTCTCAGCCTCCAGAGAATGTATTCAGGTTGAGGCATGAAATGTGCCATTGACTCATTCATTCAAAAAACCATTATTGGGCTCCTTGTATGTTTCAGGAAGGGTGCTAGATCCGTGGATACAGATAAAAGTCGGAGATCTAAGCAGTTCCCAGACTAGTGCAGGGAGAAGAGGAAATGGATACCCGTTCTCTAACAGGTAAGCTCCGAGCTCCGCAAACAGATGTGGACCGACAAGCAAGCAGATTCTACACATCCCAGCTCCCTTTTGAGGAGGAAGAGGGAGAAGTGCATCTCATGAAGAGTCAGAGGAGGGGATTTTCAGGCAGATGGGGAAGAAACAACTTCTGAAGCCAGGAGGTGTGAAAGAACTTCATATTAGGGGAACTGCAAGAATGCCGGGAAGAAAAGAGGTCTAGAAGTGAGGGCTGATGGTGTCTGGAGAAGTCAGCAAACTAAGATTATGAAAAATCCAAGATGATATGCAAAGAAGTATGGATATTATTTTGAGAATAATGGAGGAGCAAATAAAGAATCCTATGCAGGAGAGTGACACAGTTATATAAACTTTACTTAGTGGTCACCAGAACAGCGTGAAGCACTGATTCTCAACTGGGGCGATTTTGCCTGTTTGGGGACAGTTGGTCACATCTAGGGGGAAGGGAGTGCTATTGGCATCTAATGGGCAGAGGGCAGGATGCTGAAAAATAGCTTATGATGCACAAGACCTGCCACCACAACAAAGAAGTATCCAGCCAAAAATGTCCATAGCGCTGATGTTGAGAAACCCTGGTGTGCTATGCTGATTAACGCCCCACCCCCAAGTTCACGCACTAATCCCTGGAACTTGTGACTATGTTTCCTTACATGGCAAAAGGGATGTTGCAGATGTGACTAAGGATTGTGGGATGAGGTGAATAGCGTGGATTACCCAGGTGGGCTCAATGTAATCATAAGTGCTGATAAGAGGGAAGCAGGAGAGTGAGAGACAGAAAAGGTAACGTGAGGGGGCGCCTGGGTGACTCAGTGGTTTAAGCCTCTGCCTTCGGCTCAGGTCACGGTCTCAGGGTCCTGGGATCGAGCCCCGCATCGGGCTCTCTGCTCAGAGGAGATCCTGCTTCCCTCTCTCTCTCTGCCTGCTTGTGATCTCTTTCTCTTTCTCAAATAAATAAATAAAATCTTAAAAAAAAAAAAAAAAGGTCACAGACATGTACCCTGGGGCAAATAATACATTATGCTTTAATTAAAAAAATAAATAAATTATTTAAAAAAAAAAAAAAAGGTAACGTGAGCACAGAAGTAGTCAATGAAGGAGACATGGTGACACAAGGCTGATGCCTTTGAAGATGGAAGGAGGAGCCAGGAGCCAAGGAATGCAGCCGGCCTCTAGCAGCTGGAAGGGGCAAGGACAGGGTCTCCCTGAGAGCCTCCAAAAGGAGCCAGCCCTGCTGACCCCTCGATGTCAAGCCAGTAAGACTGATCTTCGACTTTTGGCTTCCAGAATAGTCAGAGAATAAATTTGTGTTGTGTTAGGCCACTTAACTTGTAGTTTGTCATAGCAGCAATAGGAAATTAAGGCATCTGTTTTGGAGGATGGGACAGATGGGAAGCAAATCTTGAGGCAGAATAAACAGGAAGGAGATGTCAATAATACCAGGCACTTAACTGAGCACTGGAGATACAACAGTGAGCAAGGCAGGAAACGAACAAAATTCCTGCTCTCTTGAAGTTCATAAACTCGTGATTTATATGAGTTCTTGTTACGCTCCGGAAAATAATCCCTCGTATAATGCTAGTTTCCTTTCCCCATCCCTTAAACATCAGCTAGCTTTTTCTGTTTTGAATAGAAAGTTTTATTTTTGATATATTAAAATTTATCAATATTCACATTATGATTCATACTCTCCTCCCCATCTAAGGTCATTTCGGTGTCATAAAATATCTCTCTACATTTTTTCTATTAACTTTATTTATAGTTTTCTTATGATCAATTAATTATTGCTTCCAATTATTACTCACTTCTTCAAAGCAATATCATTAACCCTACGCTGGCCATGTGCCCTATAGAGGAATAGACTTTCACACACCATTGTCAGGACCAGCCGCGTGACTACCTTTGCTCAATAGAGTGTGAGTTCTCTTACCTGATCATAAACTTGCGAAGGAGAAATACAATGTTTATTGTTGAAGTCGCTGAGATTTTGGGATGGTTTGTCATGCAGCATAACCTAGGGAAATGTGATTAGAACACTTATGTTTATATTTAAGTCTTTTAGCTATGAGGCCATCATTGTCATATGCAAAGTTATCCTTAGTATACAAATATGTTCACTCTCTCTATTGTGTTTCATTGATCTACCTGATCCTGCACCAATTCTATATGATTTTATGACTGTTATATTATACTGTGTCTTAATGTCTTGTGAGTGCCTGCTTTCCAGTCTTCCTTCTCAAAATTATACTAGCTTTGTAGGAGTGTTCAAGCTTTCAAGTTATATTTAGACAATGTTTCCTGTTCTCCCCCAAGTTCTGCTGAAATATTGATTATAAATACATTAAATATGTAGATAAGCTTGGGAAACCATTCATAGTTTTACAATGTTAACATGTCTGCTTTTATTAAGGTCTCATTTAATCAACTTTAGAAATTTTACAAGTCTTCTATGTAAAGATACTGTGTTTTCTTCCTTGGTTTAATTCCTAGTTGTTTCATTCTTTGGGTTGCTATTTTAAGTGGCATATTATTTTCTATTATAGTTTTAGTCATTGTTGTTGAATTTCTATGTGAGGTGCTAGACTCCAATGTGAAACATATACACCCAACTAAGGAAGAGAGGATATTACTAGCACTTCTCTGTATGCTTATTTTTTAATTTTACTTTAACATTTTTATGTTTAGGCAAATAGTTATCTAATGTATTAATACATTAGTTCTATAATAAGAAGAAGAGCTAATTTTTAGGAGGCACTAACTTTGTGCTAGGTACTACAAATGCTTTCCAAATATGAATTTACTTAATCTTCACCATATCCTTAGTGGTTAAGTCTTGCTATTATTATTATTACTCTTATTACTATTTTCATTTCACAGACAAGAAGAGTGAGGCAGATAGTGATTATGTAGTTTGCCTAAGTTCACACAAGCAGTAAGTAACAGAACCAAGATTTGAACCCAAGGCAATCTTGTTCATAGTATATACACTACTTTGTATGTAAACTATGGAATTGCGATTTATAAATAAATATTGGGGTCATGCTAGGCTTATAGGATCAGTTGGCTTATTTTTAAAGATTGTTATTTTTTAAGTTTTATTTATCGACTTTTAGGGGAACCAATATTTTGAGACTAGTAGAAAAATGGTGTTAATTTTTGAAGTTTATATTGTATCTGGCAATTCAGTTAACTTTTTTATTAGATGTCCTACTTTGTTCATTCTGTTGGGTTTTCTGTGTAGAAAATCTTATCATTTCCAGATTATGACAGTTTTATCTCTTCCTTTCCAATTCTTATCATTCCTAATTATTTTCCTTGTCTTATTGTGTTGGCTGGGGCCTTCAGTACTATATTGAATAGTAGTGGTGATAAGAGATATCCTTACTTTGTTGATTTCAAAATTTCTTCAGTAAGTGCTATCTAGCTGAGCCTTTTAAGTAAATACGTTTATCAAGTTAAAGACATCATATTTGTCCTCAGTTTTCTTAGTTTTTCTTCTGTTTTATCAGTACCTAACTGCAAAACTTATTAAATTCTTTCTCTATCTACTGAGATCATTTATTTTTCTTGTTTAGTCCATTATTATGATGAATTACATTGATAGAATTTTGATCAGTAAACCATTATAGCATTCCCAAAATAATCTCTACCAATTCACACCATATCATTCTTAACCGATTATGAATTTATTTGGCTACTGTTTTATTTCATATTTTCTCATCTGTGTTCAGAAGTGAACTAAGACAATTTACTCCCCTTTTTCCTTTATATTGTCCTTATTCAATTTTTATACCAAGATATTAAGATTATATAGTGACTTGTACCCTCTTTGTTTTTTCTGGAAGAGTTTTCACAGATAAAATTATCTGCCTTTTAAACTTTCACTTATCAATCTTTAAAGGACCCTATTTCAACTAATTCTGAGGTATTTAGTTAGCAAGGAAGGAAAAGAAGGATACAAAGTTGTGTTATGGCATTTTCTAGAGGAAACTGATTTACTTGGTTAAATATTTTCTGCAATTCAGCATAAGATAAGTGAGCTTTAAAACTTCATAGCAGAATTTTAAAACTCATAGTATTTGGCAGTTTAGAAAAGGATTAGGAACATTAACACTTACGTATATTTGTTTCACATGTCCAACCACTTTTGAAGACCATTTCCCCCACAACTCCTGCCAGATTATTAGTGCAAAGAATTGAAATAACTATGTCAACATAAACTATGTTTTATTGGTCAAACTGAAAGTCAAAAAGGGATCAGCTCCCAGAAGGTGATTACTATAAACATTAAAATTCTGCTGGGGACCACGTTTGTTCCAGTGAGAAGATACATCAAGGTAATTATTCTCCAAACAAGCAGGATTCCCACTAAAGAGAAGGTAAAGGGGCAACTGTTATCTGCCTTGACTGGGTCAGAATGTGGGGGTTGGGTTTAGTGAGGAGCTCCCCTTAAAAAATAAAAGCTGATAAATAGAAGTCTTACTAGCGTTTTATAAAATATTATATTTATTTATTTGAGAGAGAGAGAGAGAACACGAGTGCCCAAGCCGGGGGAAGGGGCAGAGGGAGAGGGAAAAGCAGACTCCCTGCTCAATGGGGAGCCCAAGGCCGGGCTTGATCCCAGAACCCTAGAATCACTACTTGAGCCAAAGGCAGATTCATTGTTGTTTTTAATGGTTGCTGGTTTTACATAATGAACTGGAAAACTCTGAAAAAGTTAAGAACCCAACCTGTGTGCTTGTTTGAGGGACAGCAAAGCATTTGCAGAAGTGAAGGCAAAGGAGGTGGCAGCTGACAAGAAAAGCAGATACTGAGCTAAATCCTTCTGGCCACTACAAAGAAGACACACAGGAAGGTCTTGAGCCTGAGAATGAACCTGGAGTTTATTTATTTATTTATTATTTTATTTATTTATTTTTTGGGGGGTCAGACCCGTCTGACACAATGAACCTGGAGTTTAGAACAGAAATGCTTTAATTATGCCATTATGCCTTGTCATCTACTTTTTGGACTTTGAAACTCACCTGGATTGTGTTGAGGCATGATTTGAAGTTCAGGCAACACTGAAATTGAGAGCTGGGGAATGACAGCAACAGATGGACCTTGCTAGCATGAAGCCATCAAAGGTGTGCAAAGTCTGAGCAAAAATACTCAATCCTGAGCTTGACAGACCATATAGAAGCAGGTTATATCATTAGCTAAAGGTCAGATATAAATATAGTGAGCTTGTTTAAGACAGTTGGTATGCTCTATCCTTCTCAATCACATTTATATACCTGGGGGATAACTTGTCAACTAGATGCGTATCCATCTCTACCTATGTAATAAAACCTATGTAAAAAAGTAGAAATCTCAGGAGATGCCTGAGTCCAATCCATTGTGTTTAATGTCTTAATGAGAGCACAATAGTTAGAATATAGTAAAATGGATTCATATTCCTAACAGAACAGAGGGGTCCATTTCGACAGCCAAATACAAGATCACTTCTTGCCCTAACTTTTAGCATATAATTTTAATCAGCTACCAAGGTCAACAAAAAAAACTCAGTCTTATTTGTAGACGTGTTGAAACCCATTAAAAAAACGAAGAACAATATTTTGATATTGTTCATTTTGTGCAGCAGAGTTCAGAGTTTATCTGTTAAGGCTCAAGAAGGATTCTTTGGCATTTCTCATCTAATTATTGTTGGCTTGGACCCAATTTGAGCTGGTGATTAAGTCACAACAGGCTCTATTTTCCATTATTAATCTCTTGGACTTGAAAGGTTTATCAGACCCAAAGCAATAAGACATTTAAAATTCTGGGCTTTTTGCTTACTTGCTAAATACTGACACCTGAGATTTTTCTGTTCTGTTTTCATTTGTGAAGCAACTGGAAAATGCTAAGGAGTGTGTGTGTGTGCGTGCGTGCGCACATGCACATGTGTACACCCATGCACATATGTACATTTCATAGTCTTTCAGGGATAAGCACCCACCTTTGCAAAATATTCTACTTTAGATTAGCAAAGCTGAGAAACTCTGCATTCTCTTCCTGTATTAACTCGACTAAGGCATCCAGAGCCATATCCTAAATGCTGACTGGAATTACGGTCTACTTCATATGTGGAGGTTTGCTTCAGCAGACATTTTTGTGACAGCTGATTATCAATGGTGTGATTAATTCCTCAGCACATGCACGTCAGGATTTCCTTCCGAGGTTGAGTGTTAATGTGAAAGGGATGGATTAGCGCAGCACATTGGGAATTCAAAACTCTCCAGAAGGGAAGGGGTAAGCATGACATCAACTCAGAAGTGGCCAAGCCAGTTACAGACACATTTGCAATGATTCCAGATGAGAAAATAATTCTGTACAAATTTCACCTCAGAGTGTCTTTCAAACTGTGTAGGAAGTGGAATTATTTTACAGCAGGGCAGTCAATAATCTTCCTCAGTATCACTTGGATTCAGTGCTTCATTTGAGAGAAAGGAGTGATATTTCAAAGAGAGAAAAACACCACTTGGAGGATTTCTGATTACCACAATGATGCCTGATGGGAGAAAGTCTGCACAGAGCTCTTGCATGAACATGGAAAGTTTTAAGGCATTTTCTTTGTAGAAACTCTTCTAGAAGAGTAGAAAATGTAGAAGCATAAGTCTCCAGCAGAGTTTGAATTTGGCTTCTGATAGATTTGTGATTTCTTAAGAATTTCTCTTTTGGTATTGGTAAGGGATTATATATATTTAGCTGCATAAAATGTAAACACAATTATGGTAGTTTCACAAATTGGGGTATCTTTTTCTCATATAGTAAGTCTGGACATAGGTAGGCAAGGTTGGTGTTGTGGCATGATACCATCAACATCCTGGCCTTATTTTGTCTTTCTATTCCTTCAGTCTCGTGGTTACTTCATGGTTCCAAGATAGCATTCTCTACCTCTATAGAACCTCTTTCTGTGTTCCTGGCAGGAAGGATAAGAAAGCCATGAGGAGGAAGAGCTGGCACCTATGTCAGGAAAGCAAAACTACACAGAAATTCCTGGTAGCTTTCAGCTTAATTCATTGACCAAACAATGTCATATGCTGTAATAGAGTCTGAGAAATGGTGTAGATATTTTTTATTTTCTTTTTTTCCCCCCTTCCTTTCTTCTCTTTGCTTCACTTCTCTTCTTTTCTCTTTTTTGGCTGTATTGCCAATAAAAAGTAAATGAGGGTTCTTTTGGTAAAAACCAAGGAGAGGATGGATATCGGGTAGGCAAGCAGCATGTTCTGTCACGTGTTGCTTCAAGATATTTACCTGTATCCATTCTGGTTTGGTGATGCCTGTGACATTCTGATTGTTATTTTGTACCCCAAGCCTTCTTATCCTTATTTTGCTTGATTAGAAGAGTATTTTGTTTAATATAGCTTTAGTGCACAGAGCTGAATGCTCTCAAGGAGTAATGGCATCTTAAGAGCTTGTTGCTCCAATTCCTTCCTCCACAGCGCTCCAAAAAAATGCCACCAACCACCCAATTACTCATACATGCAGGAAGGCTAGGGAGGTGTTTTAGGTTGGCAACACTGGATAGAAAGTCAAAAGCAAATCTGCCATCACCCTCCACATAGTGGCCCTGAGAGTTGAAACCTGAAGGATAAACTATGTTGATACTAAAAACCCAAAGCAAACACTGGTAGAACTAACAGGATATATAGACAAATCCAATGGAGATTTTTACCATCCTTTATCAAATGCAGGTAGTAAAATCTCCAAGGTAAACCATATGTTGGGAAATGAAACTTATTCAATAAATTTAAAAGGCTTGATGTTTTAAAGTGTGTTAACTGATAATAATAGACTTAAAGTAGACATCAATACCATAAGATATCTAGATAAGCCCAAACATTTGAAAATTGAAGAACTCCCTTCTCAACGTCAAAGAGATCAAAGATAAAAAAATCACAAAAGAAAGAAAGGAAAACTTATTTTGACTAAAGTTATAATGAAAATAAACCTATGGGCATTTGTGGGATGCTGCTAAATCAGTACTTAAGAAAATTCTTAAATTAGGAGAGAAAAAATATTTTAAAGATTAAAAAAAAAGATTTAAGTTTATTCTAAATTCCTACCTTAAGAAGTTAGAAAAATACAAGCAATTGAAACCCAAATATACAAAGGGACAAAAATAATAAATATGAGTATAAATCAAGAAATAAAAAATGAATGTAGAAAATCAACAAAACCAAAAGTATCTGAAAAGATAAATAAAATCCTTCAAACTATAGCTAGATTAAAAGGACAAAAAAAGTTAAAAAGAAAATTAAATCTATTTTCAGGGATAAATGACAGGTTTTTTTAAATACTATAGATATTAGAGGAATAAGAAGGGAATATTTTGAATAACTTTATGACAATGTGCATGACAATTAGCTGAAATGGACAAATTCCTTGAAAAACACAGGTTTCAAAACTGACATGATAGAAAATCTGAGTATCCCCATAATAATGGAGTTGAATTTGTCATCAAAATTTCCCCACAACAAAAACCTGTGTCTCAAATGGCTGAATTTGAGCAAACATTTAAGAAAGAAAGAATGCAAATCCTACAAATAGTTCCACTTAAAATAGAAGAGGAGGTAACAATTCCCAGCATTGACTAGGAGGCTTCTAGCAGGCCTGGCATTTAATTTTTACCCTACTTACAAGCTAATAAATTACTATTACTATTTCATAGATTCTGGCAGAAGATGGGAGACTCCTGGATCAGAGACGAATGACTTTATTACTCACAGACAGCAAGCAGCATGAGCATCATGACATTTGTGTCTGTCCCCCTTTTTCCTGAGGCCCCCAGAAGTGACACAAAAGGCCCAAGCAGATGCCTGTACATGCAATGAACTGCATTGCAGAGGAGGGATTCTGAGGCTGGAGAATTTACTGACCTGTATCTGTCTGGTGATTAGGCCCTGAGTAAAAAGTCAGGAAAAAAATGGTTTTGGGTTTAGCTCAGCTATTGGCATATTCCTAGCACAGGACAAATCACCTGTGTTTTGGAGTCCTGTCTTCACTACCCATAACATCTGAGGATTTGGATAAGGTGATTTCTCAGGACCCTCCCAACTCTTTAATTGTAACTGAAAAGGATTGAAAACGTTAGCTTCAAAGTATTTTCTGTAATAGAATTAGGAGCATAAGTTAAAGACATGGTAAATTCCTTTGGACAACTTCTGGCCTGAAAATATCAATGGCCCCATCCTATGAATCATAAGTTAGCGAGGGATCCATAACTTTGCAACATTTCTATTTAAGGTTTCAAATTTGTGCTGCTCTTAATATTCTTTTCATATCCATTTAAAAATATCTCTTGACGCCTTGAACAATACGGGTTTGAACTGTGTGGGTCCCACTTATATGCAGATTATTTGTTTGATAAATACTGTACAGTACTAAAAAAGTATCTCCTCTTCCTTATGATTTTTCTTAATAATATTTTCTTTTCTCTAACTTACTTTAAGAATACAGTAAATAATACATAGAATATACAAAATATGTGTTTATCAACTATTTATGATATTTAAGGTTTCTCGTCAACAGTAGGCTAGTAGTAGTTAAGTTTTGGGGAAGTCAAAAGATATATACAGATTTTTCAACTGCAAAGGGGGTGTGGGTATGCCTAACCCCCATGTTGTGCAAAGGTCAACTGTACAGTAAAGTCACCTTGACTCTCGCCCTGAAATCAACAGACATTCTTCACCTCAATTATTTTAAATTTTTTAACTTCACTCCTTAGGTGAGCATTTCTCAAATTCTGTCCCATATGATGTTATTGAAAAATGAAGTTTTTGGAAACATTAGGTTAAATAAAGAGAGGTGGGGCAGCTGGTTGGCTCAGTGGGTTAAGTAAGCATCTGCCTTCGGCTCAGGTCATGATCTCAGGGTCCCGGGACTGAGCCCCACATCAGGCTCCCTGCTCAGCAGGGAGTCTGCTTTTCCCTCTGCCTGCTGCTCCCCCTGTTCGTGCTCTCTCTCACACACACAATCTCAAATAAATAAATAACATCTTCCAAAAAAAAAAAGGTAAAAGTGGTTTATTTTGTGTGGACTTCTAAGGGTCTTAACTCTTCACTATGGAACACTAAAGGGAAAGTATGGAACACTGTTTCCCAAATCTATTTGACCACTGAGAAGCATTCTAAGAAATATACTTTGGAAATGCTATTTTGGATTCTTCAGCATTAAGCCTAGTGATTATTTTACAGTTTGCAGAAAGTCTGCCTAATTAAAAAAAAAAAGCTCTTAATTTGCCCTTTTATCATATTTTCCAGCTAAGAGATTTGTGTTGCCTTGGCCCCCCTGTGCTTTCTTCTCATTCAGCTAAATAAAACAGAGAGAAATTAAGGCTATGGGTACAAGGACGGTGGACTTACTCCATGGGGGAAGCGAACGAACAGAAAGATAAGCCATGGTGACCCAGGCGGCTGAGGTGACCGAGTGGCCAGATACTGGCAGAATTGAGGCTATCGGGAAATGCCAGCAGTCAATGCAGACTTTTCTAGAAACAAAGTCCAGGCGAGATGAGTAGATGAGGCAGCACAGAGGCTTGATCAAATAGGATTGGAATTGCAGATAACAGAGTCTCTTGGAGCATTTGGGTCTCAGTATCTACCCCTAGGGAAGAACTGAGTCTTAGCACTGCCTCGCAACTGAAACAAATGCCTTTTCATTTTCCACCTCTGGGGTCTCAGCTCGTTTCTCACCAGTTAAATCAGGCAGACTCTTTTTTTGGCTTTGAAAGACAAGGGTTTTTAAGGCAAACTGTATCCTTTACATGGACTTTGGGCTCAAAGAGAGTCACTTGTGGGATGGATAAGGGCAGATTCCTGCAGTCCTTAAACTTCTCTGCATCTTTTTCATCCTGGGAAGTCTACCACAATTTTGACAAAAAGCCATGAGAGCTTATCCAAGACAATCAGGTTCCAAGCCTTGTATGTTTTAAACTTTAAACCAATTCTGGCAAGAACATATGTTTCTGCATGATATCATGTTTGGCTTTGAGCTACAGAAAATCTGAAAAATAGTGGCTTAAATGCAGAAAGGGATCATTTGTCTTACATACCCAATGGAGTGGAGATAAGTAGACCCAGGGCTGCTAACACTGACGCTCTGCAAGGTCATCAAGGACTCACTTTCCCTCCTCTGCCTTCTTCAGTGGGTGGCCTTTGTACTCATGTTTGTGAGATGGCTGCTGCTCCTCCAGGCATCACATTCCAATTCCCTGCAAGAAGAAAGGGAAAGGTCAAGACACCTTTCCCACAAGGGTTTGTCTTGTACTGAGAAAGGGTGCTTTCCCTAGATAAATCTGCCTATAGTATCTCATTGGCCAGAACTGGGTAACCTAGCCTTTCCCCAGCTGCAAAGTTACTTGGAGAAGGGAAGATATTTACATATTAAACTGGGGACATTGATGATCAACTCCAACAAAGTTGGAGTTGTTTTAACCAAGAGGGAAGGGGGAATAGGTAGTGGCAAGTGATGAGCAGTTTCTGCCACATGCCTATTGTAGAAAAAAAATGACAAAAAACAGAGAAGCCCTTCTCAATTCTTCTTGTCCCATTTACTTATTTAGCCTTTCCCCTTCTTTCTCCTGATCAATACCTTATTTGAAAATAGACACTCTCTCAGCCTTCCCTCAGTTAGTTAAAGCAATGACCAATCTACATCCGTAAGTTGATGGCTTTCTGACACAAATAACTCAAAAAACATTCCTCCCCCCCCCTTGGAGAGATCTAGTATCCCAAAGATAGAACACTGAAGAGGAACAAAAATGTAAATCAGGTTTGAGGGCAGAAATGGAAAGTTTGTTAAATGACAGACCATCAGCATTTTATTTGGGTCACAAAACAGGCCATTTCCTGTCTTCTCGAAGCCCTCCCCTTCTTAAATCACTGCCCTGTAACCCGGTGTGTGAAGATGGACGCCAGCAGGGCCGAGGAGGCGACAGCCTTCCTGGCCTGATGCACGGCTTTCCGCTAATGGCTCTAGACACTGATTGCGGGGCCTGGTCCCCATTCATCCTTGTCATAATCACCCTCCTATATTTTTGAGTGCCCACGGGGGCATGGCATCGTCCTGTGCATAATGTTTACTGTCCTATTTCTGCTTCCAAATTGTTAGCAAGATTTCGGTCACACTTAGCTCATCTCTGATTACAAGCACTACTGTCCACTGCTGTCAGCTACCTAAAGCTAAAGTTTTTTATACTGTGCATGTTCCCCGAAGGAATCCGAAGAGAAAGTGACACTACCACTTTTTAGCTCTGTTTTTTCATCATTAACGGATTTCCTCAACATGCCCATTAGTAGGTACTATTTTCTTGATTACAGAACTCCGCAAGGACATCGCTGAGTTCAAGGTTTGCCAGAAACTTCAGGATTTGGAGGAAAAAGAGAAGGCTCATATTTATCAGTTCTGGGGACAGCAGTCAGTGTTTGATATTGCATTCTTAAGTTATGCTGCTGAAGGGATAATTAGTGCACACATTTTGTAGAGGAAGCCAGGAATGCTGAAAAAGTTTAGGTTAGTTGCCAAAGTCCTATATGCTGGTTAAAAATTGAAACTGAACTTGATGGGGCGCCTGGGTGGCTCAGTAGGTTAAAGCCTCTGCCTTCGGCTCAGGTCATGATCTTGGGGTCCTGGGATCAAGCCCCGCATCGGGCTCTCTGCTCAGCAGGGAGCCTGCTTCCCCCTCTCTCTCTGCCTGCCTCTCTGCCTACTTGTGAGCTCTCTCTCTCTCTCTGTCAAATAAATAAATAAGATCTTTTAAAAAAAGAAAGAAAGAAACTGAACTTGAATGTGGGCCCTTCCTTAATTACCTTTCAACTACAGTAAATATATTGTCCTTTGAGAAGTGTCATCATATTTCACTAAGAGATCACAAAACCCAACCCTCATTGGTGAATGCAGTTTAACCTGAAGGACCCACATCTGTCAGAGGCATGAGGGGGTACCTTGTACGAGGAAGAACAGATACTTTCCTAGGGCAAGAGAAGGTACTTAAACGCATCAGGATTCAGGATTAAGGTTATTTTTTTCAAGGTGTATTACATACCATGCTCTTTTAATGTAGTGGAACTAAAATTACATCGTATTCTTATTTAATGTGGTTTATTTCTCCATACATATTTACTTCAGTGTTTTGCTTTCTTACTCTAGAAGTGAGTTCTCCATCATAATGATAGATCTTCTGATGGTCTATCCTTGCTCAGAATGCTTCTTTTTTCTAGTAGCATTTTCTAGTGCGATGCTATATTTGACGTGTGCTTTCTTCCTATTGTTCAAGGGCTTTTGAGATTTTCATACTCCTTCACATCAGCCTCATTGTCCTCTGGCATTGTTTCGGAGGGCCACTGCCTGAACATCTATTTCCCGAGTAGGTTTCAGAATCCTGCATCTCCCTTTGGTATTTCACGACTGCAGATGGCTTTTCTGTAGCGTGTTTATTTTCTCAGTCTATACTTGTTCAAGCTTGATGCTCCAGTTCCCTTCAATAATGATTCAGTAAGAACCTGAATAGTTGCAGATTGTGACTGCTATGGAATCTTACTGTGCCTTCTGGTTCATAAGTGTGGTGATTTTCTTTATTTCTAATGATTCCACCTGTAATGGTTTTAAGCTTCCTTGTAACTTTGAAGAGGAACTTGAAGATCTTTTTTGCATGTTTCCTTCTTTACAGAATTTAATGCAAATGGCTACTCAGCCTTCAAACTGTTCTTTAGCAATGAAAAGTGTTTCTATTACAGACTAAAGCCCACAGATGTAGCACTCATCTCCAGTTTCCTATACGATGCTCTCTGGCCTTTAACCCACATTTCCCGCCTGGTAACTTGAGATACACAACATGTTCGTAGCTTTGCAAAGCATTTTCCATTAGCCTCCTACCGTCTTGAGATTCAGGCACTGATGACAAGGACAATTATTTAATAATGTACTATTTTGCCACCTGCACTTCCCTATAACTACATGGTTTGTACAAAAAGAAAAAGATCAGCTATGTAATATAACCTAACAGAGACTAAAATAACATATAAAAGCAGATTTAAATGTACTTTTGAAAGAAAAAGACCAAGTGGAGGAAAAGAGGCTTACATGAAAAAAAAGGAAAAAAAAAGAAAAAGAAAACAAAACTAAATGTAAAGGGAAAGTAAATTAATGGGGTACCTGGGTGGCTCAGTGGGTTAAAGCCTCTGCCTTTGGCTCAGGTCATGATCTCAGGGTCCTGGGATCGAGCCCCAAATCGGGCTCTCTGCTCAGCAGGGAGCCTGCTTCCCCCTCTTTCTCTGCCTGCCTCTCTGCCTACTTGTGATCTCTCTGTCTCTGTCAAACAAATAAATAAAATCTTTTAAAAATTTTTTAAAAAAATAATAAAATAAAATAAAATAGCAACAGCGGTCTATAATACACATGGAAATTAAACTTCATGTTCTTTGTATATTTTAAAATCAGATAATCATGATACCATTTTACCCACTGGAAAGAAAACCAGTATGCATTAGAATTACCCACAAGGAAGGACAGAATAGATACCGAACAAGGTAGCCTGAGATATTCAACCTGCCCATGTCAAAATGATAGGTAGGGGAAGGATCCAGAAATGCACCCGAGTTGGACACAGAAGAAGACAGAGCTGGAGGCCCAGGCTGGGTGAAGAAACCCGTTAATATCAAAAGAGGACAAGAAAGAAGGGGCTTAGGTTGGGTATAAATATATAAAACTGACTATGGGTATGTAATATATTCTGAGAAAAAGAAGAACTGTTTCATTTACCATTGATTCTGGTCACAAGAATGTAATTAGTAGAGCATATCATTGGAAATTATGTTATATCACGTACTCTTATTATCACTCAACATGGACTCTGCAGAGGCGATGTGTGGCAGAGGATGCAAAGAGCTTGATCAGCAACAGGTGAAAGGTTTTAGAAAGACGGCAAGTTCATAAAGAAGGTTTTTGGGTTTTTTTTTTTATACCCTGCAATTTTAACTTAAAACTTTTGGAGACAATTGAAATGGGACTGGAAATTACTATCTAAGGTAAAATATTTAGCAGACAACCTCAGAAGAGAAATTATATGAAATAAACATTTATTTGCATTCAAGTAGGAGTTGGCAATCTTTTTCTGTAAAGTTTCAGATAGTAAATATTTTAGATTTTGCAGGCTCTGAAGCAAAACTGAGGACATTTGTAGGTATTTACATGAGAGAAAACAAATTTCCACAAATTTTGTATTGATAAAATTCAAAATGTAATAATGATAATTAAGCTCATTTTTAAAAATGCAGGTCTCTAATGAGAAGAATGGAATTCTCTTTTGGGGGGATAACATTTTGCTTAACTGAGGTTCACACTTAGTTTTCACAATCATCAAAATCAATTGCAGATTCATCCTTAAATTTGGTCCATAATTAAACTTGAAGTATTTCATCTTTGAAGATATCTTTTCACACAGATAGGTATTGCCAAACACCAATGTCAGTTTAGGAGCATATGATTTTAATTGAGCATATTTATCAGCTGGGAGGCATATAGACTTCTATTATATTTTCCTCTTGATATTTGATTTTCGCATGTCATTATATGGCATATTAGTAACTTCCAAAGGAAGATTAGGAGGAAGCCCCTCAATTGCACAGTTAATTGAATTTTGAAATATGAAGGGTTTTTTTCTTCCTTACATTTTGATTAAGGCCTGAAAAGCACTGCTGGAAATATACGGTTTGAACTTGGAAAATATAGCTACCGCAAATTTGTGTAGGAATGGAGATCTTGTTTTTTGTTTTAACGTTAAACAGTACATGACACGTATAAAGGAGTTTCACACTACTCTGTTTCAAACAGTATTAGTTGTCATAGAAATGACTTTACTGTAGTGTAAGTGTTGCATCTAAACCCTCTTTTACCTTGTAATTTTGTCTTGAATTCATTAAGAAACGTTATTAAGTCAGCACTAAAAGCTAATTTCCAACTAGTGTCTGAGATTAGTAGTTAAAGGTAGTACTTGCAACCACTTGAAAATGTAAAAGCCATGCTCAGCTTGTGGGCTGTGGATGGGATTGGGTCTGTGGGCCTTGGTTTGCAAACTCTGAATTACACCGATAGAACCTCTGGAGTCCGACTCCCCAGGTTTGAATTCTGGCCATGCTCACTTAGGACCCCCGTGACTTTGGGCTAATTACATAATGTCTCTGAAGCCTCTAGGAAAGGGTAAGAATTCTCTACTTCATAGAGCTGAAAGGATTAAATGAAGGGAGTGTGTGGAATAATATAAATAATTAGTAAGTAGTTTTCAATAGTAAAATAAAAACCACCCGTAATGCTATAAATAGACCAAAGATTCAACCATGTAAGATGAGGGGGAGCAGAGTAGGTGGGGGGGCAAGGAATAGAGTTGTTCTTGTCATGGTAAAGCTAAGGAGATGAACTCGTGTCAGCCCCCTGGGGAGGATATGTGCCAATCACCAACCACCTTCCATCTGCATTCTGGTTTTTTATTGAGAGATTTTGCTGTATTAGAATGACTGCAAATATTTTATGAATATTGCCATCATGATAATTTCTTTTTAAATTCTTTGTAACTCCTTATGAGATAGGTATCCATACCATTTTATAGACAAGAAAGTCAAGGCTGCCAGCCTTGAATTTACTCAGTTCAGCTTCTCCTACATGGCCATGATCAACAAATCCAGCTTCCCCAGTTCTGTGCTGTGTCCTGGCTCAACTTCTGCCTTTTTGCAGCATAAGCACAGGTAGAAAGCAGAGCATGGGTTTTGCTTTTCCTTGGACCCCAGAACTGCCTTTACAGGTATTAAAAGTCTTTATATATGACCCAATTGTGTGCCTATCTCCTTCTGCATGGGATGATCCTAAAAAGTTAGAAGTGTGCCGCCTTTATTTCTGAATGTATAGAGATGACTACTGAGTAGTTCTTTGGGGGAAAAAAAAGTACTGCATCATGTAGCAAATGAATGAAGATTGTTATAAAAACAAAGTAGTGTTTCATTATTATTCCTCATGAAGGACAACTCCATTCAGTCATTTTTTTCATCGTGCTCACTATCTTCACTTTCTTTTGTATATTATGATATTTATTTATAAACTAAAAGAAATCTTTTATAGAAAGAACACATAGATTAACATGGGTTCACGTTCAGATCCCAAATTTGCCATTCAAA
>CM052899.1:6273797-6289269 GCA_028534135.1 Potos flavus | reverse complement strand
CAGCAGTCTAACTTGATGCATAACTGAAATTCTGCATTGGGTTTTTTTTTTTTTTAAGATTTTAATTATTTATTTGACAGAGAGAGAGATCACAAGTAGGCAGAGAGAGAGAGAGGGGAAAGCAGGCTCCCTGCCGAGCAGAGAGCCCGATGCAGGGCTCGATCCCAGGACCCTGAGATCATGACCTGAGCCGAAGGCAGAGGCTTAACCCACTGAGCCACTCAGGCACCCCTGAATTGGGTTTTTTAAACCATCTTCAAACATAACTGCCAAAAAGAACAGCATCTTAACTGTGGCTTTACACTGATGTCAGTAACCCAAACTATAAAGGACTGATCAGGCAGAGCGGGAGGAACCAAATTAATTTCTCTACCACCTCCTAGAGATTTGCTTTATCTGAGGGACTTCTTATATTAAAGAAAAACTCTCATCGGGTTCGTATATGAATTTTTCCCTTCATCAGCTCAACGTTGAGTAATGATTTTTGATATTTATTACTGGAAACAGACTCGGTTATTGCTATACACCTGGAACATTCATCTTTCTTCTGACGACAGTAACCAGCACGTACTGATTGCTTTAGTTTTCCGGCACTTCTGCTTTCCTAAGGCAGGACTGTGGGTAGGCTGTCCTCTTCCTGTGGTTTTCCCAGCCCCGAGCTTACAGCCTGACGCATAAGGCCTGACTCAAATAAATATGCACCAAATGAGAGCATGAATGAAAGCACGATCACGTTTGATGCTCATGGCATTATCCCCATTAGACAGATGAGGAAAGAAAGGACCAGACAGGTTCATTAAGGAATATTTTACAAGGCCACTGGGAAGATAAAGCGGTAGTGCTAAGACTAAAACCG
Organism: Potos flavus; assembly: GCA_028534135.1. Classification (NCBI taxonomy): domain Eukaryota; kingdom Metazoa; phylum Chordata; class Mammalia; order Carnivora; family Procyonidae; genus Potos; species Potos flavus. Next base: position 6,288,413 of record CM052899.1, on the reverse strand, counting down.
TGTCTTTTGACTGGAGAGCCATTATCTTTTCAATTACTTCAGGCTGCTTCTATCTGCAAATCATTAAAGCTGTGAAGGTTTTTAGAGCTGACCTATCAAGTCACGTTACTTTCAGAAGATTGTATTATGAATACTTCATATACTGTCTCTAGCAGTTTTATGATGTTTAGAATCATAAAACAGCCATAAACTTCCTCAGCAAAACAGCACCAGGAAGGCCAACCGAGAAACTTGCCACAAACTTTTAATGTGTGTCTGTAGATGATCAGGGCCCCCGTAAACATTCCGGGGCACTCCCCAGGGAGTTTGGTGGGATATGATTTCCCACAACTGTTCAGAAGTTCCATGAAGTTAGGAACATTTTTGTGCTGCTTAGGCAAGTATGTTATCCGCAGGCTTTAATTTCTAAGGTCTAAGGAAAAGAAATGGTGGTGGAAACTTTCTCTGGGGGCTTTGTCTGGTAGAAAGCATGCTCACTCATCCCAAACAAACCATTTCTAAGAGAGCAACAATTTTGTTGACTGCATTTAAAGATAGAACACGCAGTTCCCAAATGCAATTTCAGTTTTCCAAAGGACAGTTTTATTCTTTTCAGAAATGCCTTAGTGATTTTTTGTTGGTTGTTGTTTTGTTTCGTTTTGCTTAGAAGCACTGCTTAGATGCTCCTCTTTAGTCAACATGAAAAAGAAAGAAAAGAACAAGCAACTCAATGATCCTCCGATGGCCTCCAGGCAGTGGATAGAGGATGTCTCTTAAATACAAACAGGTACTCTAGGTGACACTGGTAAAGACTTTTCAAATCAGGCTAAAATGCTCTTCAAACACAACCCCAGTCAGATTGACTCAGATTAAATGGTTTCTTTTTTTTTTTTTCTAAGAGATGTTTATTTTCCGTAGTCTTTTAAAGAAAACCCTCTAGAAGTACTGCTATCTCAGTAATAAGATGTTAATATCTTACATTAAGAATTGGATTACAGTTAGTTACAGTGGCCAATCTTGGCTTCTATTACATTCAGCATTTGAATTTTTTCTTTTGACAACTACTGTTATTAAAATTACTGATTCCATGCTTTCTAAATCTGTGCTATTAGCTCTCAGTATGTGTGTGTGTGTGTGTGTGTGTGTGTGTGTGTGTGTGTGTGTGTGTTTATTTTTTTAGAGAGGAAATTAGTATGAATTTAGCACCAGGACCAGCAACTGAATCAGTATTTTTGGGCATTTGTATACTGTTTTGGCTGTGGAGGAGAGGAAAAATAATTTTCCCTCTACCCTTTAGAGTTCTCAGCTGAGACCCCCGTAATAAAAGACATTAACAAGAGTAAAACAAATAGGCATCTGATTAACATGTACACCTCAAATATGCATGGGAGGTACCCAGGGAAAATGAGCAATCTTCTGAGGTGGTTTAGAATTCAGCCTTCAATACCATCCTAAGAGAGAAAGGGAAGCAGAGGCAGGCCTCTTAGGGGGCAGGAAATGGTTTTTAGGAAAGATGAATGGGCCCTTGGAAGAACAGATGGGAGGTGTGATAGTTTGTGACAAAGTGTGTCTGGGTGTGGGGTTGACTTCTAGGCGCCTCTCCTGTGACAAGAATCAGTCTTCCCTGGTTGATGATGCTCCCAGGAGGGCAATTTATGACACTCGGTTCCCTTTGGAGGATCTGTATTAAGGCAGATAAAGGAGTTCAGAGAAAGCCTCTCCCTGCATTTGTTGCTTCTCAGCACTTTCAGCTCCAAATAATCAATATGCCAAAGTGGCATATTTTGGGGTGATATATTCTGCTGCACTTTACTTGCTTTGCATCTTTCATATATTCCTTGTAGGTAGTACATAAATGCTTCAGATATGGGTAATTCCTTAGGAAGTACAATTTTCCCAGTTTAATTAATAAGTTCATAACTAACTGTGATTATTTTTATCTATGTAAAATTTATATTCTAAAGGATATTCATTTTAGGAAAATGAAGATAGGTTTAAATTTGAGGTTTGTTTATCTGGGACATCTTACTAGATTAGGAACTTTATTAATGGCTACAGTCTATCATTCACAAAACTTAGTTGATGACAGGCCATATCAAACCCTCAGTAAATTTTGTTAACTAACTGAATGAAAGGCAATTAAACCATACACACCATGTGTCCATCCAGAGGTCAGCACGCTAGAGTCAAAGCTGGCCCATGGCCTGTTCTTGTATGCCCTACAAGCTAAGAATGCTTTTTCACATTTTTAAAGGGCTTGTAAAAATAACAATGAAGCATACGTGACAGAGACTATATGACCCACAAAGCCTAAAATATTTACTATTCGCAGACCCATCTTTACTTTTAAATATACACTTTTTTTAAAAAACATATTCTTTGGTCAGAACTCAGACCAATTTGTAGAGTGAGGCTACCCAGGGAGGTAGACCCTGGAAACTGCCTATTCAAAGTCATTCTCCTTTACTTTTGTTAACAGAACTCCTATTCTGTTTGGCTTACATCGTAGCTACCTCTAGGGATGAAATGTGGTAGGTCAAAGCCTGTCTCAGCCATTCCATCTCTCTTTACTAGTGACTTGCCTGGGTAGACATGTGAGTAAGTTCTGGAAGATGAAACTGAAGGGGGAATGTTCAGAAAGCTATTTTACTCCCCTTTTAAAAGGAAACATATAGAAAGAAATATACAAGTGTGCTCCCACTTTGTTCCTTGGGAACTTGGTTATGTGAAGACATATTTTGGATCTTTGGCACTCATCTTTTGACCTTGAAGGAAAGACCAAATAATTGATAGTTGTGCTGACCTAAGATGTTATCACTGACGGGCTGCTGGACTGACCTCCGAACTACCTACCTTCAGTCTTCTCACATGGTATAAGAGCATGGCTTTCTGGTTTAGCCACTGTTAACTATGCACTCTGCTACTTGCTGCCAAAATACCCTAACTGATCCCCTTCAGGTTTTAAATCTGTTCTGATAATGAGCTAGATTAAATTATTAAGTTTGTTTGGAATGAGGAGCTTTTTCAAATGACTTGGAGTCATGAATGAAATTATGATATTATCCAGACAAGGACTGATGTAACCTGGTATTGCATAGTCTTGGAAGTAACCATTTAGTCCTAGATTTGTATGAGAAACATAGCTAATTGGAGAGCAGAGGGGATCTAACCATGGGAAATCAATCTAATTTTCCCATCTGATTACGAAATAACTGTGTGTGTAAAGAAGTGTGTGTGTGTTTATGTGTTTATGTGCATGTTCTGTGTGAACATAGAATGCGTGCACCACGCTCTATCAGCAACTGTTCAGAACACAATAGAATAGGGATTCAGAGGGGAAAAGCCCTTGCCCTCTCAACAAAGATGTTACAAATCCATGCGCTAGGGGCGCCTGGGTGGCTCAGTGGGTTAAAGCCTCTGCCTTCGGCTCAGGTCATGATCTCAGGGTCCTGGGATCGACCTCCGCATCAGGCTCTCTGCTCACCCCCCCCCCCCCCCGCCTGCCTCTCTGCCTACTTGTGATCTCTCCTCTCTGTCAAATAAATAAATAAAACCTTTAAAAACAAACAAAAAACAAATCCATGCGCTAGAGTTCATGCTCTTAAATTTCATTGAGAACCCCCAAGTTCTCCCCTCAATGCTTGTTTCATGGATAAAATGGATTTTTATTTCCATGGATAAAAATGCAAGGTTAATGTGATATTATCTTACCCTATTTCTTTATTTTGACATCCCAACTTGGTAACTGCATTTCGAGGCCACATAGGAAACTTCGCGGGGCTCACAAGCGCAGAGTAATACTTTTAAGACTTCTAGTGACTCTACAATAGCTCTGTTAACTATTGCAATCCTACTACAAACTAATATTCATTTAGTTTGCATGTTTTCTGAAACTTTTCAAGTAACTTTTGCTGGAGATATTTTTCTCAGTTGTTGCATATTTATTTATCTACGTACATATATCTATGTATCTATGAAAAACACTGGATGGACATTCCATCTCTGACTTGTATTACCTTCTAGTATTGGTTAGATCATCTATAAAATTTCATGCATTCATCTATTTCTGTCCATTATTGCAAAGTTCTAACTACCTGGTAGGGGTCCATACTTTCTGAATTTGTAAAGACACAACTTTACAAAGTTCCTCCCCACTAAGCTGCTTTCATAAAAGAAATTGATAGTGGAAAACTTACTTATCTAAAAGAAGAAAGGGGTATATTTCCTATAATAAAATTCTAATGTACATAGTACTTTACAGTATAAAGTGCCCTCATATTTATGTTATTCTCATAAAAACTCCATAAAGTCACAAGTATTGCTTTTTGTGTCCATTTCATATTTAAAAAACAGAGGCTCACAAAGTTTAAGAGATTTGCTCAAGTCACTGTTCTGCAAGGAAACAGATTCTGACTCTGAACCCGCATATCCTAATTCTACTCTCCCCAGAAGGAGGCCATTTGGACCATTTTTTGTTTGTTGTTTGTTTAGTTCTGGTATCGCCATCATCTTTTTGAATGACTTTTGGAAATAATTACATTTTGAAATTGAAATTTTGTCAGGGGTAGTCAATTAATTAGGCTGGCTGACATCTAACATTCTCAGTGAACTCAGCGAGCCTATTTAAAAATGTGTCCATCAATTTCTCTTTTTAAAAACATACAGGAAAAGTAGTTCAGCACATATTAGGAAGGCAGAGAAATAGTTTGGAAATGTTTGAATACTGTGTGTAAGATCAGTGTAGTACATACAACTACAAATTCTATTGGTATAATGTGACAAATGTCAATGTCAGTTGAAGACTATAATAGAAAGTCTAAACATGAAGGTCCCCAGTGAATTTACGATGCTATCTTCTTTGGCTTATATTCTCACCAGATGACAGAATTCTGTGTATCTGACCGCCAGGCCTTATTGGTGGGCCACATAGGCGCAGTGTTCATTCCATTTTAATTAACCTGAAGGCTCTAGTTTACGTGGCAGAGCTGGGCTCCCTAATTATTTTCACAAAACTAGTGATGTGCCCAGAAACAAAGGAAGAGAGAAGATATGAGGTGTTAGAGCCATTGCTAAATCTCACACAAACAGGTATGGGTACTAGAAAATATAACAAATCACTGATTTTTAATAAAAAAAAAAGACTTGTCCATATTACTTAATTTTTGTTGAAGGTGTTACAGTTAACTCTAGAAATGACTCAGAGGCTAATTCTTTTTGTACATTTGTCTATAAATCTATACATTTTAGAATGCGTTAACAAATATGTCCTAAGGTAGTATTTTTCGTCTTCATAATGTATGTGAAAAATTATTCTTTTTATCCTCTGAGGACAGCTAAGACTGGGAACTGAATTCACTGTTGTTCACATGCTGGCCTTGGCAGAGAAAGGCCAGGATTATCTTCATTATTGAGATAAAATGGAGACTTTACTGCTCTTTATGTAATTAAATGCAATCATTATTATGAAAAATTTTCTGCACAGCTGTTACGCTGAAACAAAATTTGCATTATCAGTAATCCCTTTATATCTTTGACATGATTCATAGCTTCTCGCATATTCCCTAGTCTGAAAATGAAATAGAATTTGAAACCTTCCATACGTAAATATTGCATATTTGTTGTCTTACTATCGATTCTGTAGCTTGTCTCTTAATTCAGTGAACATTCAAATGGTTAAACTGCCAAATCAGGACAATTTATACTCTCAGTGACTCGCAGACGAAGGGTCAAATGGCCAAGGTCATAAAATAGCCAATTTGGTTGAGTCTCAAACTTTAAGACACTAAGGTAAGGGTCTCCAAAGAGGCCGTTAGTTAGGCCACTCTGATGTCATAAGGTGTATGTTAGAGTGGAGGTTATGTCATGTACAAAATAGGGACCTGGCTAGGTCCGTGGTTAGGGACCTGGTGATTGATGTATTATCAGACCTACTTGACCATATCTGACAAAACTTCTCCAATATATTTATTAGTATTGCAAATATATTTAATTTCCTTTGATTGTCTAATTCTCCAATGACTCTGAATGTAGGCAGGGAAAGTAAAGGTACAGTACACTGGGGACCTTAAAATCCCATATATCAGTCCAAACTCAGTAATGAGTCCATCCAGAAAGGTCTGAATTTCCTTTTCCAGTCTCATGGGAAGTGGTCCTATGCCTTTTTGGGAAAGATTTAGGAATCACAGTGTCTTTTCTTCAGAGATTCTTACTCTTTATTTGAGGGACCTTTGGTCTCGAGAAGTGATTTACGTCAAAGAAATAGATGGGGTGGTCTTCTGCTGGCTCTGTGATGCCACGGCCAGGCTTCTGCGGACAACACTAGAGTGTGTTTGTTTTGATCAAGTTAGACTCTCGCATCAGCCCAATGACTTTAGTCCAAGAGATGCCATGGTTAATTAACAACTACTAAAACTCCCTCTGGGGCAAATTAATCTGATGACCTTTCTGTCCCCGCTCTCTGTTTTTGTAATCACCAGCACCTTGTTTCTAGTGGTTCAGTGCTTAGTCTTTCCCACTGCGGGGATCCAACCATCCATATGGAAATCATGGAGCCTATTTCGTGGTAAGATTTTCCACCTTCCTACCTGGCCTCCTACTATAAATGGCCATTATCATAGCATCTTTCAAGGTGCGGTGAAAATCTTTTAATAAAAATACATATTTAAAAATGCTTCATTTGGAAATAATTTCCAATTTACAGCAAAGGTCCAAAAACAAGCATCTACAAAGATCAACAATATGCCCCTCCCCAGGTTCCTTTGTTGTGAATAGTTTGCCCCATTTGCTTTATCGTTTGGATTTGTTCTCTCTCAACATCTGGGAGTACACTGCATACTCCTTGGTCCTTTACCGCTAAATAACTTATTTCCTAAGAAGAAAGATGTATTCTCATGTAACAACTGTACAGTTCTTATCTTTAGTAAATTCAACATTAATTCAATACTTTTGTTTCATCTGTCACCCATATTCTAATTTTGTCACACCGACCCAATAATGCCCTTTATTGAATTTGCTTGTCCTCCAGTATAAATACTCCAGGATTTGATATTGCACTTAGTGGTCATGTCTTTTTAGGCTCGTTTAATCTGGAACATTTCTAAGGCTTTTCTTTGTCTTTTGGTACATTAGCATTTATGCAGAATACAATCCTACCCCCCTTTCAAAAAACAAAATACAGTGTTCCTCTTTTTGAGTTTGTTTGATTCCTCATTTTTAGACTTAGGTTATATATTCCCAGCCAGAGTATGACACAGAGGATACTGTGACAATGTCTTTTTCAGGGTATCAAATGGACAGGTACATAATGTCTATCCACATCTTTATCACTCTGTCAAAGTATTATGTCATTTCTCCATTGAATAGTTAACTATTTTTTGCTTTGCCATTAAAAAACGATTAGAAGGATAACTGAAGATCAGATTAATATTTTGCTCCTTATCAGAATCTATCCCCCTAGTTCTAGCATCCATTGATGATTATACTTGGTATAATGATGATTATATTGATATACTTGGCCCGATCTATTATTATATTTCTTTTTCCCTTGTTTAGCTCTCTTAGAACCCATTCTCATACATATTCCGTAGCTTTCTGCTACTTACATATTAGCCAAATCCTGGATCTATTTTGATATGTAATGTAATGCCTTCCATGTTAGCCTCTGTATTTGTCTCCCAGGGACAAGCTGGGAGCCAACTCTGTCATATGGATACTGTCTATGAGGCACAGTAGAGGCAGGATCGGGGGAAGGGTATTGCCATCCTTTGAGAGGGGAAGGTATCACAGGGTCCTCACATAACTCTGGTTTGTGTCATCAGAGGGAAGGAAGAACTGTTTCCTCTGGTAAAGAGATATTCTCTGGTCTTTAGAGATATAGAGTAGTTGGGTTCGTGTGAATCAACCAAAATGTCTTCAGTTAGAATTCTGCTTTCTCTTAAACACTCAAGCTTTGACATAAGAGGCATGATAAAGATTTGCATTCAATTTATGTTTGATTTAGAAAATTAAAGGAACGGACTCTGATTTCTGGCCTGACGTGCCAGTGTTGTGGCTGCAAGAGATTATGATAGATGTTCCTTAATTTTCTAACCATGTCTCCAGCTGAGAATTTAAAACCCAGATGTTCTATTTTTTTTTCTCTTCTTTAAACTCTCCAATGTCATGAGAAATAGCCAGAGGTCTGTGTTCTTCCTTATCTCCACCATCGTTCATCACAGCAATCATTTGGTCTGCCCAGACCCTCCCTTAGTAGGCACTTTATTTCAAGAGGCTAAATAAGTCACTGTGCCACGGGCTGGTGGGTTTCCAGTTTTTGGCGCTTTCGGGAACTCTCCCTCTTCACTCCCAGACAGGTCTGGCTACTTGTAGTGTTTGAGACTGTATCGGTCAAGACTCAATGTAAAAGCAGGATTTAGTCTAATTTTTTTTTTTTTAAAGAGGAAAAGATGAAAGACATAATCATAGGCGTACATTCAGGAAAACTGGAGGGATGGACGCTAGTCGAGCCACCGGAAATGGAAATGACGTCTGTGAGGAGACCAGCTCCGCAGGGCGCCATGCGCGTGGAGACCACCGGAAGTGAGTGTGGCACCGGAAGTGAGTGTGGCGCCGGAACCAGGGCTTCCGCATCAAGGGGCTAATGCCACTGCTGCCTCTGATAGGACTCCCCATCAAAACAAATCAAATAGGAAAAAGGACAATTAACAAGGCAGAAAAATCTTCAAATTTCTATGACCTCGTTAGCGAGGAAAACATCAAAAGGAACAAGAAAATGTCCTCTGCCTCGTTTTCACTTCCCAAATCTCACTCCAGAGCGTTTAATCTGAGGAACCGATTTTGCATCCAGAACCAGAGCTGCGACCAGAGCTGCCACGGGTAAATGCTGTTTGCAGCTTTTCCAAATCTCAATAAAAGACAGGGTGAAATCTAGTTTGAACGAGACACCCGTGAGATTTAGCCTGGCTCACTGGTGAGAATTGCCACACTTAGACTCCGGCGATATCAAACCCATTTATCTATTTTTAATGAGAGCTGTAAGTAGTAAATACTTGACTCAAATCTCACACTGTGTACTTATAAATCATACTTTACAAACTCATAAAGTGGATGATTCTGACTTCCTCGGAATGAAGTCTATGGCACTTATTTTCCTCCTTTGTTTAATATTCTTTTTTAAAAGATTTTTTAAATTTATTTGACAGAGAGAGATCACAAGTAGGCAGAGAGGCAGGCAGAGACAGAGGAAGAAGCAGGCTCCCCACTGAGCGGAGAGCCCGATGCGGGGCTCGATCCCAGGACCCTGAGATCATGACCTGAGCCGAAGGCAGAGGCTTTAACCCACTGAGCCACCCAGGTGCCCCAATATTCTTAAATCATGAAAATAAATGGCACCTAGCTTATGACTAAAGGGATTTTGATATTTAGTCTTTTTTCGATATTTAGTCATTTTTCTTTCCTAATAAAGCTTTGGTATATTAAAGTCGATTAAACATTAATTGCATATGACTTATTAAAATATCTGTAGCTCGGGCATGGCAAGAACAAGCTGATTTTTTAACAAAATGGTATGGAAGATCCAGTCCACCCCAGAGTAAAGAAGAGTCTTATCTTCTCACTGAGGTGACTGGGTCAAACTGAGTGTGTTGGGCATATGTCATACTCTTGGCTGCTAACTAATAGAGTGGCTAATGAAGTGCATTTGTTGATACAATTGTAAGCATACCTTTTATGTTGTTGTTGTTTCTGAGACTGCATTTTTAACTGAAGTAGAAAATCACAGGGAAAAGAAATGAAAACTATAACTGTAGGCTAATTGGCTTTGAAGCTTTGGGGGATTCATTTTATTGTGGAAGAGTCCACTGAAAGGCAAATGCTCGTATACAGCATGGAAAGTATCGACTACACGGAAACCACAAGGGAAAGCTCAACTGGCTTGCAATGCTATCTGATTCAGAGGTGCATATACATAAGCCAACTTTCACTGTGTTTGTTTTATTTATGCTTGTTTATCTCTTCTAGGCAAGGACTTACTCATTACTTGAAATTCAATGAAAGGGGAAAAAAAGACGAAGATGAGAGAAAAGAACTTGTTAAAAAGTATTTTTCTTTTTATTTGAGATCTTCTTTGAAGGTTTCCATTTTGTGGCAAATTATTTTGTTGCATTTCACATTTTAATTTATGCTTGCAAACTTTTATTAGTTAATATAGTAACCTTTGTAATTCCGGACTAAGCGTATTTATTCTCCGAGCTTTGATACGAGAAGGATCTCCTCCATCAGGGAACAGAGAAAATAAGGTGGCATATTAGAGTCAAGCTTTCAATTATTAGCTGGACTTTTGTTTAGGAGAAGCTGGCCCTTAAGAACACCTTTCCAAGGCAAAACTTTCTGGCTGCTCTGAAGTTGTCAGCTTCTGTTGGGGCTGTGAACACCATTGGTGTTACAGGGAATATAACATCTTCCCTTCTGATCGAGTAAATCTAGAAGTTTCACTCCATTCTCCACATTTCTCTGGATGATGTAGATTAATCTTTGGAAGGGATAACCTTAAGAGATACATGGCACAAAATTTTAGATGTCATTTCACATGGTATTTTTCTAATTGACTGAAAATAGGTATTTCTGATGATATCACCGCAGTCAGAATATGACCCGACTACACACAGATACAGAATATGACACATACAAAAATATCACTGTAGCAAAGCAGAAGAGGTATCTGATTTTTGCTGTACTAGAATGCAGGTCTACAGAGCACATAACTATAAATTGTGCTTCTAATGGGATAAAGCTACAGGATCAAGAGAACCAAACGTGATATTTGGATCTTGAAATTAGCAATGAAAACAAATGCTTCAGTTAAGGTAGTGCAGAGATTATGCTGGGTTACATATTTGAAAGGACTACAAGTATCCAGAGGATACACTCATGCAAGGCTTTAACAAACATAAAGGGTACAGAAGAGCAGGAGAAAGAAATCACAGGCCATCATGAATCATGATGAAGCCCACACATCTCCAGGCACAGTCCATCAATGTCCTTCCTCAGCCACAGAAGATGTACTTCATTTCTGGATACAAAGCACCTTGATACATGTGAGGTATTTTGGTGTCTGGAGAGTCCAAGCTCAAGTTTACCAAAGGACTTTCATAGCCCCACATCATACAGGCAAAGTAGGTTGGATAGTTGGTTAAACCAGGTGCAATGATCAATCTGTGCCCGCTTTGCGAACCGTACGAACACGCATAACCAAGCCCCCACCTCTACTATTTTTGAATTTTTATATCTGTTGCCTTGATTTGCAATATATCTGTGTTTCTGGATTCCTGATTCCTCATCTGACTTTTATTCTCAAAATCGTTTATTCCCCTAACCCTTTTCTCCTCCTGGCTATTGGCCTAGTGCAGCACTTTGGAAGAGAAAATAAGAAGATTAAAGACATTAAACTATCTACATCTTTTCTGTCTGGAAGATTGTCTTTTATATTATAGTGTTTGGTGATACATTTGAAGGTTTAAGTTGAGAGGATGGGACTTTTTGGGTAAAAAATTTAAATGACTTATTTGAGATGGAGGGAATAGAATAAATTGCCTTATATGATATTTATATGTAGGGCATTCATTGTAAATTTATCAATCATATATGGAGAATAGCTTTTGGTTACATGGCATTCATGGTGACAAGATTCTATCTGCATTTCTTATTTTTATATTCAAATTATTTGAGAAAACCTAAGAGATGTTATTGGTAATATTAGACTCTTAACTTAAAATAGAGCTAGTCTGTCCACCACATGCCACATAGAACATGTGCAATTACATTTCATTGTAATGTCACTGAGGTCACCTGGGTTGGAACAAGAGTTTCTCGTGACTGCAATGGCCCTCAGTACTCCTCTATGGCATGGATGGCTGATTCTCATTTACTTGCCTGTCTTACAAAAGATGATTTGACTGTGCCTGTTGACCCAGGGTGTTTCTCGAAGTTACCAGAAAGAACATAATTGGCATTTTCAGTTTGCTTAATGTCCTAATGAAGTTCAGTATCTCCCAAGTGTTTTCTATAGAAATCAATTCTGGGAATAAAGGCTTTATTGGTTCATCAGGAGGCATAAGACAAGAAGAATAACAAAATTAACATTGAGTACTCGCCACATGTCAAAGTTGTCAACTATGTAACTTACTTTAATCCTTAACAATATTATGAGATAATACTGTTATTATCCATTTTACAGATGTGGAAACTAAAGCATAGAAAGGTTTAGTAATTTGTCCAATTGCACACAGTAGGACAAGTGTGAGCTCGTATTTAGGCAGATATACTGGTGAGAAGGTCCCAGAGTTCACACAAGATGAAACAAAGCAAGAAAAGACACAGTAACAATAATTTTAAAAGTTCTTAAACCATGATTCTTTATACACATTGGTCCATGGAATGTGCCTTCTGAGTAACATCCATTATTACGGTGTACACTTTGGGAAATGAGTCATTTGATTTAGTGAGGGTCTCTATGCGGTACTTGCAGACCCCAGCTATGCTCTGAAGTTGCAGAGTTGCTCAGGGAACCTCGAGTGAACAGGTTTGAAGTTTTCCAGGGGAAGGGAGAGGGTTCAAGATATCTCATCACATTTACTTTAGAAATCCGCTAAGAGTTCAAGATAAGCCCCCAAACTCCCATTCTGACTATGAGCATGTTCCATAAAGGCAGGAATGTTTGTTCATGTTGTTCTCTTCTTTATCCCTGAGAGTTAGCATAATGCCTAGACCATAGCAGGTACCCAAAAGATGATGAATAAATGAATTAAATAGCTACCACAGATCATAACTTTACTGTATACCAGATTTTTTCTAAACTCTGGAGTACAGAAGAGACCAGCAAAGTAGAATGGAAAGTGATTTCAAATGCCCGTCACAGGCATCCCCTGTCCCTCTTATCTCTCATTCTCATTGTCATTTCATAATGCTCGGGAAAATTAAGATCCATGCTCCAGACAGCTAGAATAATTCTTTCATTTGGCATATGGTTTTCTGTGAGGACAAGGAAAAGATTTTCATTCACTAATTTAGATAGTGAATTTTTTTTTTAAGATTTATTTATTTGAGAAAGAGAGAGAGAGAGAGAGCCCACAAGTGGGAGGAGAGGGGCAGAGGGAGAGAGAGAATCTCAAGCAGACTCCCAACTGTGGGGGGAGCCTGATGAGGGGCTCCATCTCACACCCTGAGATCATGACCTAAGCCCAAACCAAGAGTTGGACACTTAAACAACTAAGTCACCCAGGCACCCCAATAGTGAATATTTTTTGAGGGCTTATTATGTGGTAGCTATTGGATACACAATAACAAAGAAAACACCACTTAATACTTATTTAGTAATTACTGTGCACCTTTTGTAATTGATATATACACACATATATATCATACACACACACATACACATGTATATATATACTTATTGAATCTTCTATACATTTACATATGAGAAAATGAAGTCTGCAAAGCTGTAACTGGCACAGCTTGGATTGAGAACCTACAAAGCCATTCTTTAGAAGCCATGTTATTAACCAGTAAGCTATGGTCCTTACTCCAACTTTAGCTGAAAGACACATAATCAATCACAAAATGCTTATTAAAAATTACAAATATGACAAGTGTTGTGGAGGAACAGCAGAGGGTATTTATGAGAGAGTGAACTGTAAGGAGAGTCAGGGTAGGACTCTGAGAAAATGACATTTAGACTGATATCTGAAAGGAGCGGAGCAGTCAGCCAGGCTAAGAGAGAGGAAGGCATTCTAGCTAAGGGGAGCCATGTGCGAGGGCCAGTGGAGGGCAGTCACATTGTCTGCTGTTTAAAGAAGTGAGAGAAAGGCATTGTGCTGTGCTCTGAGGAGCTGGGAGCAGGACAGGGAAAAGGAAAGTAGAACATTCCACTAGGAGGTTGGACAGGGAGGGGCCACATCTAGCTGGGTCTTGTAGACCATGTAAACATTTGCATGACATTTTCATTACACTAGGAAGCCAATGGAAGATTCTAGCAGGGATGTGACATGATCCTATCTATGTTTTATAAATATCACTCGTGCTGCTTTTTATACTTTGACAGCAATAAATAGCCATGATGATTAGTAGCACATTTTTTTGACAGGAGTATTTATTCCTTTTAACAGATGTTTTCCTCATTATTTCAGCTAGTTCACTTGTATCACAGACACCATGTGGAAAATGCTTCTGAACGCAGGACACCTATTTACAACCATTTTTGAATTAAGGTATATTTTAAAATAAATAAATACAATATGTACAAAAAGCAAATTTATGAGATCTTTGCATGTTATCATGAAATAAAGAGATGATATGTAACAGAGATAATATTAAGTGCTTCACTGTATTGTTGATAAAAGTTACCACAGGTAACTTTTCCAAGGCCATCCAGTGCTCGCTGAAGGTTATGTGTGAGTTAAATAACATTAGCGTACTTAGATATTTAGACAATATTTGTTATAAGGAGTCCTGATGCAGCGATAGACAAAATGTAACTATTATAATTATTAATACATCATTCTTTGACAGAATTAACAAACGGATTCAGGTTTACTATTTCACTCCTATTTTAAATATAATGAATTAAAAGGCAAAAATGCC
>CM052899.1:6203585-6273297 GCA_028534135.1 Potos flavus | reverse complement strand
GGTGGCTGGGTTATGGACATTGAGGAGGGTATGTGCTATGGTAAGTGCTGTGAAATGTGTAAGCCTGAGGATCCACAGACATGTACCCTGGGGCAAATAATACATTATGTGTTAATTAAAAAATAAAAAAATAAATTAAAAAAAATAGATGAGATGTTGGCACTAGCTCATATTGGAACTTATGTAGTTGAAAGTGAATTGGAAGTCTGGAGAAAATGATCATAGTTACCTGTAAAACAAATGACTTTGGTAAATTAAAATCATCATGATCAGCCATTTAAATGACTCAAGATTATTTATTTAAAATATCATGCTCTTCACAGAATAACTCAATTTTAACTTTTAATTTCTACTCTTAAAAAATAAAGTCTATGTGTCCCACCTGTATACAACTCCATCATCATACATAATTTTGGTAATTTATAAATTTCAGAGGAATTTCTCTCTAATCTTTGCTGTTAGATTCATTAAGCTGTTAGCCACGCTGTGGTCTTGTTATTTTAATTTTGGGCAAGAGGCTTTTATTTTTTATAGGAATTTTTTTTCCTGAACATACAACAGAAATGACTTCACCTCCTCTTTGCATTGGATCATAAGGCAGCGAGCTGTATGTCACTCCCATGTGTCCTTCTTTATTAATCTAAGGTGGCATTTTATAGATATATTGGAGGAAATCTGTGCAGTGCTTGCTACAGTTCTTTTTATCTTATTTTAGTTTTTTGTCTTACATATTTTGTCTTGCATCTGTGTTTACTATGACAGCTACATTAGTTCTGGCTCAATTATTTTTTGTTCAAGGAACATGGTAAAACCTCCATTTTTATCAGCAAATTTTTTGACATAGATAGAAAAGTATGGAAACAATAAAAACATCCCATAAGAAAATAGTGCTGAGCTCTATCAAATCTTAAACAATTTGATAGATTCAAATTTTTCAAAAAAAAAAAAAATGATTAGGGAAAGAACTGGAGTGTTTCAGCTACTCTTTCCAGACGGCCTCCCTTCCCGCCATTCATATCCCACCCAGTAGATATTTGTAAATTTCATGTACACACTTAAACTATTACTGCATAGGGATTTATGCATGAGCACTATGGAATGTTTTGTGTATTTTCAGTTATTTATACAAATAGTCTGAGACTGCAAATATCACTATTTAGCTTGCCTTTATTTTTCAGTATTCTACTTTTGACTTTTCACCATGTTAACACATATATCCCTGGTACATTCTTTTTAAGGACTATATATTATGCTTTTGAGGGAGTATATCACATTCTATTCAATGAGCATTTAGGCCTGTGTCTGATTTTTTATGAACATGAATGTCCCAGCATATATCTGCTTGCCACACGTGCTAGGGTTTCTCTAGAAGAATATATACCTAAACATTGAATTGTTGTGCAGATCTATAGCTTGACTAAGATACTGCCAAGCTTCCCTCCTGGGTATTTGTATAACTACACTTTGGGCGGTGTATGACAGTTCCCCACTTTCCCGCCAACTTATCAATGGCTGATATCAAATATTTTCAACTTGTCAGTCTGATGGGTATGAAGTAATATTTTACTATTGCTTTGTTTTTCATTCTCCTACTTAGAAATGAGTTGGAGTATCTTTTCAAACATTTTTTGGACATCAATTTGTCACTGGATAATATATTCATATCCTTTTTTCACTTTTTTGGTTGTTTGACTATTTTCTTATTAATTAGTAAAAGCTCTTTACATATTCTCACAACTAATCATTGCAAATACTCTTTCCCATTTGGTAACTGGTCTTTTTCATCCTCTGTGGCCTCAGTAGTTGAAGGGTTAAAAATTTAATGTACTCAAATTCGTCAATCTTCCCTTTTATGTTTTGAACTTTTGAATTATGTATTTTTTTATTTTTTATTTTGAGAGAGAGAGAGGTGGGGAAGAGAGGCAGAGAGAGAGAGAATATTAAGCAGGTTCCATACCCAGCGCAGAGCCCATCTCGGGGCTCAGTCTCACAACCCCGAGATCATGACCTCAGCTAAAATCAATAGGCAGATGCTTAACTGATTGAGCCACCCAAATGCCCCAAGATTTTGAATCATGTTTAAGAAATCTTTTCCTACCTCGTTGCTGTAAAGATATTCTATTACGTCTTCTTTTAAAAGCTTTACAGAATAGGTCTTTGATTCATTTAGAACGAATCATTAGGTATACCTCTTATTTTAATTATGTATGACAAAGTCTGTTCTCACAGTAAAATTTATTGATGAACACATTCTTCACTTATTTTTAATACCCCTTTGATCATGCATCAAGTTTCTAAACATACATGGGTCTGTTTTGTCCTCTCAATTGTTCTTTTTTAATTTAATTTTGTTTCATTGCTCTTCCATGTGATTTTAGGATAAGATTGTCAAGTTTTATGAAAAAAAAAACCACATTGGAATTTCACTTGGAATTGAGTTGAAATTAGTAATTATTTTGAAAGAATTATATTTTTATAATATTGTAACTTTCAACCATGAGCATGATTTATTTCCATTTACACAAGTCCTTATTTATATTATTCAACATGGCATTATAATTTCTGCTAGATTTATTCCTAGCTGTTAGAGTTGTACAGAGATTTTGTTTGGCTTTGATATTTGGCTCAAACCAGATATTTAATGTGGCTTCAACCTTGGTCTTTAGAACATTAAGTAGCTGCAAGCCAACTTCAGTGTAATTTCTGGAATCCCTGAACTTGAGTATGATCAGTAATTCTATGATCCCAAGGTTTCTTTCATATTTAAACAAAGTTTCAACATCAGTAATACAAATAAGACATGTTATTTGGATTTATTGTGACTATCTGAATGTTCATTTACAAATATGTGTAAATATTCTAGATGCTATTCAGAGCAAAAATTCTCCTTATGTTGTTTTTGTGGTGAAAATCTGTTATTTTGAAATGAAAATGTTTATTATTGCAAAAGTAGAATGCTGTAGCAACTAATAATGACTAAAATGTTAATATCATGAAAAAACTGTTATAAACTTTCAAATAGTTAAATATGCAAAACAACAAATTTGAGAATTAAACTAGAATCTGAGAATGAAATTTGAATATTAACAGAGTATGTTAGCTACATAAGAAATAGTATTCAATACTTTTTGTACTGGCAATGGTTTATACGATTTAAATAACATAATGCAGAGTGTTAGAGATTATATGATAATTCTGATCTTTGTGCAATTGTTCAGTGTACAATATCCAAAAATTGAAATGAAGGAAACAACTCTAAATTTTAGATATTTAACTACCTTTAAGGAGTTTTTCTCCTTAAGCAACTATAATCGAAATGAATGCCCAAACACCCCAGCAGATAACACCCCCAGAAATAATATTTCCTGCAATATGAAATTTAAAAAATAATTTTGACAGCACACCTTTTAAATAATAAAACTGTAGTAAAATTTATATTTTTAATCAAGTTTCAGATTTATTCTTGTATTCTAGAAGTTCATCTGTGGTAGTCATATTTGGCTTTGTCTCCACTGTGGGTATATATTGATTTTAACATTAGGGCACTTGATCTTTGATCAAAATATACATTTGATGCACCTTTACGAGATACAAGAAATATCATCTAATAGTATCTACTAGGTGCTAGATATATTAGATATCATGGCTAATGTAATCTTACTTCTTTTAATTTTATTTCCAGTCGCTTGTTATTAGGGTATTATTGAGTCATACTCTGATTTTTTATCTAGGAAAATTGATGAGCTCATTAATTCAAGTAGTATGTAGATTCTTGATTTTTCAGTGTGAAAAATAATATTGCCTGCAATTAAAGGCAGATTTGTCTCTTTCTTTTTAAGTTTTATAGACATGCTTTATTTTTTATATTCAGTTGGAGATATAGCAATAGAGGACATATCCCTATGGGAATTTAAATTTTTTTGCCCGGATCTATGGTGATTTTTGAGATCATGACTTTTAAGAGCTTAGGTAGAGTACTGTTTTACTCCTAGTTTGCTAATTTTTTCTTTGCTTTTATCATGAATGAGTATTGATTTTGGTGAATGCTATTTTAATATCTACTGAAGTAAAAAGATGTCTACTTTCATCAATTAATATAGTTTATTCAATTAACCCATTTTTTATGTTGAAACATCCTTAAAATTTTTGGAAATAGACTATTAGCTGTCACATATTTAAAAATATACGTATACTGGGGCACCTGGGTGGCTCAGTCAGTGGGGCACGTGACTTTTGATCTTAGGGTCATGTGTTCGAGCCCCACATTGGGTGTAGGGATTAAATAAATAGATATTAAAAAATATATATATAATACTGAATTCAACTTATAATATTTTATCTAGAATTTCTCTATGTGCACAAAGGAGCTTTATCTAAAATACTCCTATTTTTGTATTGTCTTTGTCTACTTTGAATATCAACTTAATATCATCCTAATTGTGTTTGTGGAGGACCTTTCACTCATTTTTTTTTTTTTTTTTTGATTCTCCGAAACAGTAGGTATAGAGTACAAATTATTCATTTTTTGAGGGCTTGGGAAAAGCTTCCTATAAAACTGTCTAATATTTTTTTTCTTGGTTATGGTTTTTATGGGGATTAAAGCAGACACCAGCATATGCAGGTGATTGAAGTAACACCCACAGTAATAAGACATATGGGCGCTATGTACTCCCTGGCAGGATGTCCTGAAAGGGGCACAACATAACTGTGGTATTCTTGCCAAAAATGCATAAACTCTATCTAATCATGAGAAAACATTAGACAAACCCAAACTGAGAGATATGCTATCAAATAACTAACTGGTACTCTCCCAAAGTGTGATGTTCATGAAAGACAAGGAAAGGCTGAGAAACTGTCACAGACTGAAGACTATGGAGCAATGATGACTAAGTGTGGTCTCCTGAACTGGACACTACAGAGAACAAGGACATTAGTGGGAAAACTGGTCCAAAAAAGAATACATATGTTATGTTTCTTGTATGCAGGATGCCTATATATGTGCTAAAACGGACTTATTTTTGAACATAATTTTTTTTTTTTGGTTTAATCAGTTTCTATGACAGTTGTATGAAAATTATCCACTATTACTGTGGGAGTATCAGTTCTGCTAATAATTCTTTGTTTTTCTCTATGGATTTTGAGGCTGTGTGCTTAGGGGCATGTAAGCCCACTGTTCTTCTGTTTCATGGAGGATTCTGTGTTTCTTTGATCCCCATTAATGCCTTTTGCCTTTAATGCTATTTTGTCTAATTTTCATATTACTGGAATATCTTTCTTTCTTTTTTTTTTTAAGATTTTATTTATTTATTTGAGAGAGAGAGAGAGAGAGAGTGAGAGAGAGCATTAGAGGGGAGAAGGTCAGAGGGAGAAGCAGACTCCCCGCGGAGCTGGGAGCCCGATGCAGGACTCGATCCCGGGACTCTGGGATCATGACCTGAGCCAAAGGCAGCTGCCCAACCAACTGAGCCACCCAGGCGCCCTAGAATATCTTTCTTTTAATCATCATTTGCAAAGTATAGTTTTCCCATTCATTCATTTTCACCTTTTCTGTATGTTTTTGTTCTATGCACATTTCTTGCAAGGAGCTTATAGATTAGAAAATATAGTCACAGTTTTTCTTTTCATATAAAAGTTTAATCTGTTAATATTTATTATAATTACTGATATATCTTAGCTTTATAAAAAACATTTTATTTTGTATTGAGTATCCATGCCAATGTTAAATATCTCTTCTCCCTTTCTTCTGAGTGAATGGACTTCTTAGGGGGGCACATGGCTGACTGGAATAAATATTACATGTCTTAGTCATTCTGGAGTTAAGTGTGAGTATGTGACTAAATTTTGGCCAATGGGATATAATGTATATCAGTCTCCCAGAGTCTTCCTTAGAATACTGTTGGGGATGCCCTTTCCTTTCTTTGTCCCTTCCATCATCATTGTGCCCAGTACATGGCCTCCTTGGACCATGAGGGTGAAGACCATACCTTAGGGATGGCTGAATGGTGAGTTGGATAGTCTCTCAGGATAGCACTGAATTGCGAACCATACCAGTTCTGGACTTTCTTGGACATTTATGTGATTAATACAAGCACAAAATAAACACCTTCCTCATGTAAATCAATATGTGTAGTGTGTGTGTTTGTGTGTGTGTGCACCTATTTCTTGTAGCTGAATCCAACCTTAACATATACACCATTTCTCCCATAATTTTTCTCCTTCTGTGACTTTTATTTGGGGTGATAATTTTCCACACCCCCTTCTTTTTTCTCTGCATGCATGGAGAAGAATACAGATCTTATTCTTATTTCTTCAGCAAACATATTTCATTATATACTTTAAAATAAAGTCAAAAGTTATTTCTATCTTCTTATAAACAAGATGCAGTCCATATTACAGTCAAATAGGCATTGAATTTCTCTGTCCCCATTTTTATTATTATCCAGACTCATTGGTGACCAACAGAACTTTCTGTGATGATAGAAATGCTCCGCATCTGAACTATCTAATGTGCTAGCCACATATGGCTACTGAGCACTTGAAATGTGCTTTTAGTGAGACTGAGGAGATGAATTTTAAATTTTATCTAATTTAAAATCTATTTAAAATTAAATTTTAGTAGCCACATTTAGCTAGAAGTTAAAATATAGGATTATGAACGTAGTTTTAATTTTCATTTTATCTCTATCATTTAAACAAGAGATGAGTCAGAACATATCTAAGCTGTACTTCCTGTTTATCTCTTCAACTGTGATACTTTCAGAGTCTTCCTTAAACCCCATTATCACTCATTAATTACCATGCTTTCCTCATGGAGTCAAAAATGTTCTATCTCGAGTCATCTAACTTTAGCCATTTATTTGACAGGTAGGGAAAAAGTAAAATAAAAATTAAATTTCATTCATTTTATGTGATATTTCATATTCTGTCCTGGTTACTGGCTTGTAAGATCTTAATTTCAACATACTTGTCTAATATGACCACATTAAATATTGCTTGTAATAACTGTTGATGAAGGATTGGAAATATTCTTCTTTGTTTTGAGAATTTTTTTGTAGTCTGTTATTCTATAAATCAAGCAGGAAATGCTGAAATGTACCATATATTAATGGTGCTAGTGTGTCAATCTTCATTCGAGAATCTTAAAATGGTAAAGTGAATGAACGTCATTCTCAGCATACGTTTAAATTGCTCTTGTAAATATAAGATGTCAGTAGATATCCTATAACTGCAGTTGCATTGTTTGAGTTGATACGATAATCTGGCATAAAATACTGTAACATCCAATTTAAGAGAAAAAAAAAAACAGGCAAAATATATTCCAACTCTAAAGATTTAGTTTATATTGTTCATTACTAGTCTCACTAAAATAACAAATAATATGACATAGACTTTAGGAAGACTAAAAGGAGGAAAATGACTGCAAAATTACCAATTTTTTGTAGTAGAGGACATAAAGATTTATATCCAAGCACCCTGAAATGCTGACAAAGTAGCTTCTTTTTGGCAAGGGAAAGTGGTGGCTGGTAATTTTACATTTTTAAAAAAGTAAGAAGTAAGGCCTTTAAAAATTTAAATCTCATTAGACTAGAATAGAAATTTAGAGCTGTCAGAGACCTTAGAAATGATCAAACCCAATCTCTTCGCAAGTAATGACATTGAATTTTAAGGAAGTTAACTAACTTCCCTTAGAAAACACAGCAACTTAGCCAGAATCAGAAGTCCAACTGAGACCCGCTGTTGCGTGTCAAGTACGCTTTCCTCTGACTGGGCTGTGTCTCTGGACATCGTGTTCATTGAGATTGTATTTTAAAGACTACGAGACGGTACTTTCCCTACAAGGTTTATTCTACAGGAAAGCTCACGGATCTTTTGCTTCATTTGTAGGATGGAATGAAGGGGGCAGCATCTCTGCATCATCATTCCTATGAGCTGACTGAACTTTTTGCTGCCATTCATTGAAGATAAAAAGGAGCATTACCATGAACTAAATTCCTCTGCCTCAACGTGTCCTCCACTTTCTATGCTAATGTTAATAACCCATTTCTTTCTGTCATTTGACTGCCATCATCAGCGGGCAGAGAATTTTTCTTCGCGAGTGGGCTTATTTGTTCAGTGAACATCTACTCCTCACCAGAAACCAGGTAAAATAAAATGGAGAGACCTGTGACCTTCCTGTGGTAAAAATCATCCTGACATATTCGTCATGTGTGCAGCAAACAGGATGTCTAGGTACACAGAGTCATCCACCGAATTAGGAGGGTCAAAAGACACAAAGGTCTTAAGTGAGAGAAGTATTGATTGGCTGGGCAGATGAAGGCCGTTGATAACCTCCATGATTAAAGACTGAGGTAACACAAGGAATGGCTTCTTTTTTTTTTTTTAAGATTATTTATTTGAGAGACAGAGAGCGAGAGAGCTCGCACATGGGAGGAACAGAGGGAGAGGGAATCTGAAGCAGGCTCCACACTCATCTCAGAGACCAACATGGGGCTCAATCTCAGAAGCCTGTGAGCTGAAACCAAGAGTGGGAAGATCAACCAACTGTGCCACCCAGGCACCTCTACATGAGGGATGACCTCTGAAGAAATTACAAGGGTGGTACTGGCTAGACAGCTGAGTTGAAACTGAAGCTGGGAGGGGCCTGATGGTTTGTACAAATCCAGTGGCCTGAAGATTGGAGGTCTCCCTGCCGATGAGGGAGAGCTGAAAGGGCAGTGAGCCATGAGTGACCTGAAAATAGGGTTTGGTCAGAGGGAGCCATTTGGCCGTTGGATGCCAGGACGCTCCATTGGTTTTCTCCAGAGAAACAGAACCAATAGGGTATGTATCTGTAGACAGATGATAAAGAGATTGATAAACACTACGGATTGAATTGTGTCCCTCCCAAATTTATACGATGAAGCCCTAACTCCCAATATGATAATATTTGGAGAAGGGCATTTGGGGAGGTTACTGGGTTTAAGTCAGGTCATCAAGGTAGGGTCCTTAAGATGGGACTAGTGCCCTTAAAAGAGGAGACACCCGAGAGTTTGCTTTATCTTCCTCTCTGCATGTAAGAGCACTGAGAGTAGGTACCATCTATCTACAAGCCAGAAAGAGTCTTCCCCAGGAGAACCTTTCTAGAACCTTGACCTTGGACTTCCCAGCCCTCCGAACTGCAAGAAGTAAATTTCTGTTGTTTAAGCCACCCAGTTAAGACATTTTGTCATGATAGTGAAAGCAGATTGAGTGAGTGAGAGAGAGATTGATTAGTTGATTGACTGATTTAGGAATTGGCTTATGTGATACTGTGAGATCCCGCAAGTCTGAATTATGTCGAGCAGGCCAAGCAGGCTGGTAACTAAGGCAAGGGTTGATGTCCCAGGCTTGAGTTTGAAATCCATAGAGTAAGGAGGTAGGCTAGAAGCTCAAACAGGACTTGATGCCGCAGTCTTGAGGCAGAATCCAGGGATGGATTGCAAAAATGAAGAGGAAAATCCACCTTTGGAGTTGACAGTGAGTGCATGGAGATTTACACTACTGGGTGATTCATTCGGAGAAGTCACCCATTTAGTGTGACACTCGGTGGGTGACGTAATTAATGGACTTTCTGATTCTTAGAATATCCTCAGTATCTTCTTGCATTTTCTGTCTTCGATGGTCCAAAATGTAACATGAACAATGCACAGCTGATGATATTTTCCATGTGTTTTTAGTTTAGTAACTTTGCTGTATTTTCTAATTTGCAATCACAATATTTAATACTGTCATATAACTTTTTCATCATGGCCTACCAGTAGATGTTTTCTTAAAAGTTCATTTACTACTGCCAATACTATTATCATTGCAAATGTACTGAGTGGTTAGGAAATATCCTGGTATGACATGTAATTGGCCTCATGTTCCAATTATCTACCTTTGATTTTAAAGAGAATTTGGCTCTGTTATCTGTATTATGAAACCTAAGAAACAAAAGCAATGTGCAGATGATTATGCAGAGGGAGCCTCTGCTTCGTATTTGCAAATCCATAGACCAGGCATATGCAGTTATCCACAGCTTCAACATGACGAAGCTGAGTGGAAGCCATTTGTACCTTAGTAATACTGATCTACAGTTAAACACAGAAAGACTCTTGGCTCTGATTCCAAGTTGACAATAGCCTGGCTTGAGAAAAGTATAAAAGTTAATCCAAGAGAAATATGGACATACAAAATTAAATGTGCCAATCTTATCCACAGCAAAAATACAAAATGAAATCGTCTTCAGAGCAATTAAAGAAACACAGTGTTACTCTGAAATGCTTCCTCTTTTATACTGTATATATCTTGTAATAAAAATATAGCAATCCAACACATAAGCGGTATCTTCCCATCGGCTCTACACTTGAAATAATCCAGCCAGGCTTCATACAGCAGGTGTATCTTTACATATTATCTTATAAATAATGGCTTAAAAGTTTATGAAACCAGAGGATTTTTAAGAACATGGCTAGTGGATATTACACCACAGACTAGCATTTGTACTCAAAGGAAAACAAGGCTAGTATATTTTACAAAACTCCAGTCTGCAAAGGGACAAAACAGCCACTCAAAGCTTGGTTGATGGGAGATGGACTTCCCAGGGCATTAGCAAGGAATTCCTACTCCACATCTTCTCCCTCTCTGCCCGTTTAACCTCCACCCTCTGGGGCTCCAATGCAGCAAGTGAAAAAAATGCAGACACAGTCCAGCAGAAGCACATTTGGAACATTTGGAACATTTCCGTCCTTCCCCCTACACTACAGCTCTTCGGATTACATGAAGTATATGGCTTACACCTATATATAGCACTTTAAAGAAATCACACTCCTCTCCAGCTTGATCCACTTTTATAATGAATTAGTCTTCTGATACTTCAAGTGTATTTAGAAAGTTTTATATGCTGTATTTATTGCAAATATTCCAGTGCATCGAGAAAGCATTCCCAAGTAGCTTTAACACCTTCCTTTGATATTCTCTTATATTCATCAACTAAATGACTAAATTAGCAGATAAATACATTACTTTCATGACTGCCTCTGTGCCCATAGTCAGCAGAGGCAAATGGGCATGCATGACCAATTCATGCCCTGAAGCATCTTATCGGCCAATAATAGAGATCACGGATGATGTGACTCTAAATTCAAATTCATCTCCATTGCTTTCTGATAGGATATTTTTCCTTTTATATTTAGAAAACATAGTTGTGATAGATAAACAGTTGATGATGATGTATCAAAAAACATTAGAAAGCTGGCTTCATTCTCTTTTCATGGGCGACTTAGCATTTTGAAAGCACTTGCCTCCTTTACTTCTGTGTCCCTTGTCAACATTTGGAGACAGGCAGTGTGCACTGTCATTTCTTTTACTTAATAAGTGTACTTATGAGTATTTCAGCATTTTCTCATCAAGCAAGTGTAAATGTTAACAGCAGCTTGGCTGTTACAAATCACTGCTGAGTGGCGTTGGGTTGCAGGATTTATCTGGATGAAAATATCAAGGAGTGTGTAAATGCTGTTGATATTTTCCCCTAATGTTTTCCTTAAGAAAATATTAAAAGTTAGAGGCACAAGTTCTACCATTTGATTTCCTTATGGTTCAAAGTTATTCATTGAGCCATAATCGTCACATTTATTTGTACTTCCCTCTTAGAGCATGTCCTTCTTCTTTATTAACAAAACATGCCGACTGCTTGCTCCGAGTTTAAAAATTAATTTCTAATTTCATATCTTTGAGATGAGGTTTCTTTCAAAGGTTTTGTAATATTTATTCAAATTATAAATAGACTGAGATAGATTGACTCTGAATTGACCAAGTCAATTTCTGTCTTCTAAAATAGACTCGTGCCATGATAATAATTATCCTTCATTTCTTCTTCATTGTGTTCTTATTTTTGTGCACATGGCCATCAAAGATCGATTACCATATAGTAGTAGAAATGCTGATCCATCTTGTATAACAATAACAGTACATGAAGAGTTATCCACCGACGTGACTTTGAAAGAGAGCCATAATTTAGTTTAGGTCATGAAGGAAGAAATTGCAAAGTTCTAGAATCCCACCCGAGGTAACTTAGTGGAAGTGGCCCTTACTAAAATCATTCAGCATGGCTGACAGGCATTATTCAATATAGTTCATGTATCAATCAGAACTATTAAAAATGTAAGTGACAAAATTCAACTCAAATCACCTCAGTCATAAAATGGAAAAGGGATGTTTCACATGCCGAGGAAGACCAGAGGAAGAGAGGCATCAGGCATGACTGGCTCCAGGGGCGAGGTGGAAAGACTATCTGTTGCCATTTCTAGGCCCTGCTTTGTCCCTGTTGGCTTGCTTATCAGGCCCTGCATCATGGCCCCTGAGAGCATCGGGCTCCCATCACTCTCACTGCTAGCAGCTGCATAGGAAATAGCACATTTCTTTCCTCCCCATTCAAAACTCCTTAGCTTGACTTTCATTGGCATGAGTTGGGCAATAAACTCAATCCTGAATTAATCTCCATGGATGGGGCCATGGTAAACTCAAACTTAGGCCAGACACCCTTAGCTGATAGTGGGGGTTGGATAAGACTTACCTAAACCACATGCACCAAGTGGGGTGAAAGAGGGAGGAGTGTAAAGGCTAAATTAGCACCTGATATGATGTGCCGCCTGACGTCTGAAACCAGGGGGGCCTGAAATAGCTGACCCCACAAGACCCCTTCCCCAGGCTGCTCTGCAGGTAAGGGTCCCAGCCAAACAACACTTCTTTTCAAGGGGACCGCATACAGCTCTTGCTTATCCCCGAGGGGTGGATTTTAGTTCCCTACAAGCCTGTGCAATTATTCAAATGAACTAATCACATCCTCCTGCAAGAAATGAAAGGGCGCTCTACCCTCCTGTTACTACAAAGCCTGCCTCCTCCTTTCCCTGGGCACTCGGTTTTCTGTGCAACCTCCATGTGGCCCTGTGTGGCCGGCCGTGTCCTCCTCCAGATGGCTGTGACAATATGTGACTAAGAAATGCCAGGCTCCTCTGTCCAGTGTTGTGTGTCATGTCTTCAGTCATCCCCATAACCCAAGGGTGGGAATCCTCCCTCACTGACGGGGTGAATAAGGTGATTAGAGCAGAAGTGTACCTCTAAAAAATCAGGGGTTCAATCCTAGATGAATGAATGCTGGGTAAGTCCATAAATCACTGAAGTTAATTTCAATTTAAATCCACAATTCAATTCAATGAATATTCTTTGCATCTAGGACTCTTGGTAGGAAGAGAGAACAGAACTAATAGATTTTCCTAGAGAATTTGGGTATACATGGGAGTAACATCATTTAAACTTAGACCCCTACCTGCTGCAGGAGGTCAGGATTATAGGGTGAAGAGAACCAGGACTGATTTTCCTAGCTGAGGAAGCACTGCATGCTACATCTTTTCTTTTTTTGGAAAATGTACTATACTCATTAACATTTTAAGGCTCTCATAAGTCCTGTAGTAAAAATATCTAATCGATATTTTACATCAAGAATTTCTCAGTCACATTTGGTACAGAATGAATTTAAGACTTTAGGGAATGCTGAAATATTCTTCATATATGAAATATTATAATTTTTAGAGTTTGTTTAGAATATCATGGGCATATCTTAAATCTTAATAATATTACTGAATATAGTCATTATAAATGAGTATTGTAAAACATCTGAGATCTATTAAGTGGTTCTATCCTTAAGAGAAGGAAGATTACAAGTATCTATCTTGAATTAAATCAACTATTTGAATTTCAATTTTTTCATTTATTTCTCTAGATTAAATTCTTTAAAGGGCATTTCTTCCTTAACGTAATTTTGGAATGTAAACCCAACTCTTGTCAAAACAGAAAAATTATCAAGATAGTTGTCTTTTTATCATAAACCCTTGGGGAAAAATAAGATTAACCTCAGACTTCCTGACCTAAAATATCAACATATTTTAAAAGATGAATATTTCCAAAACTAATCTCTTTTTTGAGAAAACTATGAAAAAACCCCACTTTTAATATTTGTCTTCTGTGGTCTTCACCGCATATCCTCCTGGAAGAGCATATTAAAAAATAATACTTGAAGGAAGCTATGATAAATGGTTCCAATGAATTTTCTGCACATTTCTTGTCATGCAACAAAGAATCAATTGTGCCAGGAAAAGCAACAACAACCCACAACCCATGATTAAGTAGTGCAGATTGGCTGTGATTTTAAGTATATTTCCATTTTTTTTGGAGTATGCCAACTGATGGCTAAATCAATATTCATTATCTTTGTTATCTTTAATATGCACTATGTAATTAGCAGAATTTGGAGGTAATCTTTTCCTGGAAAAATATGACTGGTTTGCAGTGAGGAGGGTGGTTTTATTTCTGACAATAAAAGCAATCATGATGATTTAGATATAATGGGGAAATACTTAACCAATGTAATTATTGTTTTTTTCGAAACAGTTAAGTCAAAATGAGTAAAGGAGGGGAAGGAGTCTATTTTTAAGTCTTGTAAAAGACATAAGCACAAATATTTTGACTACTTAAAGTAAAATATCTTGGACTGAGAAGAGATTAATTGCATTCATCAGCACAGAATTCTAACATAGGGGGAGCAATACGTGGGGTTTTGGGGGATGTTTCGTCTTTGAGACTGAAATATTCCAAATTGATAAAATCTCCTAAGATTTTACTAGGTCCAGAAAATTTATTTTTTGACATCTCTATCATTAATTTTTTTGTTTTAATAAAACATGTTTGAATCCTCTCCACTTGTACATTGCCAATATAGACATAAGCAAGCTGTGGTCAGAGATGAGGTGGCGTGTTTAAAAACTCCCATGATCTTACTTCTCTTCCAGAGAGTTATTTTTTTAATTTATATACATGATACAAAATCAAATCCTCCTGAAATATAGGTGCTAAATATTCTTAAATTTGGTTGATGTTTGGGACACAGAGTAGCAAGAGACAAAGATAGGAGCCAGATTATGTGTCCTTAAGCAAGAGTCTCAACCAAGGATACTCTGACATTGTGGCATTTGCATTTTATTTGTCATTTCATGCCTGTTTGGAAGATGAAATGGAAGGAAACAAGATTCTAGACAGAAAGAGGAGTAACGAGACCTTTCCAGTAGACCAGTTACATGATGACGGGGCCTGAGCCAGTATAGCATTCCGAGATCCAGGAAAAAAAAAAAAATCACAAGTGAGAAATAGTTGGAAGGCGAAATTAGAATTGGTGATTGAAGAGGTAGAGAGAGAAAGTAACAAGAGTCAAATCTGATTCTCCCGTTTCTAATATCAAGGACTGAGAATGAGAGATGTGAAGCCAGGCACAGTCCAAGCCCTCCAGGACTCCTTATCAGTGACTGATCAGTAATGACCTCCTGGGTTGTCCTGCCAACTCAAATCCAAGTATCATCCTGCTCAACATTTTACCTGATTTTTCCACATCATGAACCCAAGTTTTTATTTTTATTTCAATCACTGATGATAGTTGACGCACTGTCAGTTTTTTTTTTTTTCCACTGATGCTCTCATATAGAGGGAGATATGGGGAAATCTCAGAAAGACAATCTCTTGGGAGAACATTTGTAATTAGTCTATGCATTGGTTTTTGATAGTCAATATACTGTCACGTCTCTGAGCCGAGGAAGAACAGCTACTAAAGAGTTGTTTGTTTTTATACGAATAGCTTTTAGACACTGCTTACTGCGACTGCTCAAATTCCAAGGAAAACTGCACAAACCCCCTTCCCACAGCACCACTGTTCTCACCACCCAGGCTAAATGACATTCCGGGTAAAAAGGAAGAAATACATGAAACATACTCTCAGGAGACCAACCACAAATAATTACAAAATAACTTCCAAAGCCCAGACTCCCTATCATGCAATACAACTGACGTCCTTTGGGGTTTCCAGCCCTTGACTGGTTACTGCCTAGTGCGTGTTGTCACACATCTTGTGACACATCAAACTTTGAGGTCACAATCTTTGACTTTATTTTATAGAAGACATAACTTTAATTTCAGAATCATATAACAGGCATTGTCAGGATCCACATGGAGAAAGAGTTGGGATGGAAGCCTCAGGAAGGAAAGTGAAATGGCGTTTGTGGGAATGAGCTGGGTTCTGGTTTTCCCACCCCAGCTTGCCCAGACCGCATACCTCGATGGTGGCTCTGGCTCCCTCCTGTCGGAACTCAATAAGCTTCACTTGATATTCCTTGATGTTGGCTTCAATTTCATATTTGACTAATTTGTAGAATTGGATTTTTTTAAAAGAATTAAAAACATATAACTGTTTCTCATACATGGCTAGGAGATAATTTATGACCCAAATATTTTTACGTGGACTTTTTTTAAGATTTTATTTATTTATTTGACAGAGAGAGAGACAGTGAAAGAGAGGGAACACAAGCAGGGAGAGTGGGAGAGGGAGAAGCAGGCTTCCCGCCGAGCAGGGAGCCCGATGCAGGGCTCGATCCGAGAACCCTGGGATCATGTGGCCAGCCAACTTAATTGCTCTCCGAGTCCTACGCCTCCTGCAGAGTAATTACACTAGGCTCTGAGTTTGGTTAAACAATAGCAACAGCGCCCCCTAGCTCAGGAAAAAGTTTGAATGAAGCCGACTTGCTCTCTTCAACCCAGGATTGAAGAGTGATATTTAAGAAATGTTTATGTTAGGGTGCCTGGGTGGCTCAGTCGTTAAGCATCTGCCTTAGGCTCAGGTCATGATCCCAGGGTCCTGGGATCGAGGCCCACATCGGGCTCCCTCCTCTGCGGGAAGCCTGCTTCTCCCTCTCCCACTCTCCTGCCCGTATTCCCTCTCTGGCTGTGTCTCTTTCTGTCAAAAAAAAAAAAAAAAAAAAAAAAAATCTTAAAAAGAAATGTTTAGGCTAATCAGGAGCCATTCGTTCAAGTAAACAGCTGGGAATATCTTGTATCGTCAGAGCTTGCAAAGACAATGAAAGCATCTCACTCTTCTCAATCAGGCAGATGTAAAAAGAAAAAAAAAGTCTGATTTATAATCCTATAATGATTATATATATATATATAAAATCAGAGCTACACGTTAAAGTCCCTCCCTTTCAGACAAAAACTTTCAGGCCATTGTGGTTAGAGTTTATCATATGTAAGGAGAAAATCAGGTCCTCTGAATTGATAAACAGTAGGTCCAATCATAGGTTTGTGTTTTCCTAGACAATTCAGATAGAGGATTATAGAAAAAAATGGACAAGGATAGGGAGGAAGGGCAAAGACTTTCACATGTAGACTAGTTTGATGAAATGTGATGAGACAAACAATTTTAGAAGGCATATCTAATGAATAACGCTTTGTAGTCCAATCATAAATAAAATACTTTCTCCATCTCTTTTTTTCTTGTTAGTCCCAGGACAAAGCTTCATTAATCAGGAGTTTAGTGTTCAAGAAATACCCTTAGGAAAAGATCTTTTTATTCGCACAGAATGGTACAAAACTGGGCTGCCAGAGAAAAATAAAACAGTCAATATGACCTAGAGCTACCAAATTCCAGCTTGACATTCAAACTTATTTTTCTTTCAGCAATTATTGATGTGGGTAAACTGATTAGCACCACTCTCAAGTTATCTGTAGAATTCTTTTTTAACCACTTGAGATGAAAGAGAAACAAAGCTGTAGTTCAAAACTTATAAAACATTCTGAGAGAGTACATTCCCATAAACCCTAAAATGTCAGTATCTGTTTTTTGTAAATACGAAACTTAAATTTAGAATCTTTTTTTTCAAAACTGAACTCTGTATTAGAATTGATCTACTCACAAACACTCGTTTTGCAGATTAACAAACCAGAGGCCAAAGATGTTAAGTGACTTGCCCAGGGGCACTGAGCTAATTAGCACGGAGTCAAAGATTCTGGAAGATTCTGGAGTCACAGGGGTGGAGTGGGGGGTGCCGGGTATCTTTACAACTGATCAAATAAAAGCTGAAGAAAATATATGCTTGTCAAATTAACTCAGACTCTCAGTTCTTCATGTAGCATACTCTTTATCAAAGCAAATGAAACAGTGAAGAGGGTAGTTAGTATATTTCCGCAGACTTTTAAAAGTTGTTAAATTAAAATTATACTACACTGGTTGCTAAAATAAAATTAATTTAAAATTCAAATTTCCTATTTAAAAGTCAAATTTCCTATTTAAATTTCCTATTTAAAAGATCACCAAACTGAAGTGAACTTGCAATGTTTTTTTGAGGTTCACAGAAGTTCTTATGTTGACCAGAAATCATGTGACTATTATTTCAAGCTTTGGCAGAAACTGCTAGAAAAAAAGTCCCTCAATAGTCAGAAATGACCCTTTTCACTCCCTCCATCAGAGATTTAAATGCTGGGAATATTAGGGAATTAACATTTGGCTTAGTTTTCTTATGACTTCTCCAGGCTAGCTGTCACCAGTAGGTACTGCATATCTACAAGCTAGCCCTCTCAAGATTTTCTAGTTCAGTGGGTTAGGAATGTTCAGATCACTTTTGGCTGAGTACTCATGTTAATTTCTTCCTCCCCCCACTCCCCACATGCTGTGGACTGGAAACCCCCTCTTACTTTTCATTTTATGAATTTGAAACATATGTCAGAATTTTAGATTTAAAAAGATACTACTATCTGACATGGTTAGGCATAGTCAGCAAAGTTGACCTCTAAGAAAGCTAAGGTTGCCAGTAGTGGTAGAACAAGATACAGCTATTTCATAGGAAACTTTGTTCTCTTCTTTCTTATTTTTATAAGCTGTTTTTTGTAGTGACGAGAACCAGGTATTTCTTTGCCTCAAACTCCTCATTAATGAATGATGTGTTTGTGTTGAAACACAAGACCGAAGTTATTGGCTGCCTTTATGGAAACCTCCCCATACTCAGACCTTTCGGGGACTAGAGATGAGGACCGTTGAGGTTTTTATATAGTATGTAGAACAAAGCCCCCGATAACACAGTTATGAAACTTAAAACCTTGAGTGGCCTACTGAGTCTACTGTACTGACTACCGAGTGGCCACTGAGGGCGTCTGGGACTTCCTCTGCTGTATGAATGCAGCTCGGCAGGGTACCCTCTAATACTGGATTGAATCTGTGACTCCTGAGCAGGGGCCCATTGCTCAGATGGGTTGAGATGCTGTCACAGCCTACCTGTGACATCAGCATGCTCTCACCGATTTAGCTGAGCGGGTTGGTCTATGGTAACCATGAACTCAAGGTTGTGATCATTCCCTGCTTCTCAAAGACATAAGCTGCTCGGCAGCCCCAAACTGGAGGCCTTCCTCCAGTCTTGGATGCCCTCTGGTCGTCATTAAGTCATCACCTCAAGGGATAAAATGCAAGCCTAGCATTTCTGCCACAGAGTAGACGTGGAGCTGAGAGATTCAAGGTGTATCATGTAGGTTCATGGTCAAGTGTGCTGGCTTAGAGCCTCATCGGTTTGCTTTAAAATCACAGCCCTGCTTCTTGTTAGCAGTGTAACCTTGTGGAAGTGATTTGGCTGTTTGAAGAGGTCAGACCGGGTATTTAACTCATCAGTTGCTAGGAGATTTAATGTGCCTGGCAAATAAGATTCAATAAACATCAGCTATCTTTATTAATTATTTCACTTTTGTATACACATGGATGGTTTCATATCTACTGCTCTAGTAAAATGGTCAACATTTATTCTTCTATTGAGATTATTCTAGAAGCACTTCAGCTGTTGGCTTCCATGTACAATTTGCATTATTCAAGGCATTGCTAAATCACTTTTGAAATGCTCTTCATTAATCTACTCTCTCCACAGTACTTAATAAAATTGCTTTTTATCATGATAAATTCTCTTTATATAGATTGGCTATAAATGCCAAAACAAGTGACGAGCACCCTTTAAAAAGCAACTTTTTATTTTGAAATAATTTTACATTTACAGGAACATTGCAAATTGTGCAGTTCTCACATACCCCTCACTCAGCTTCCCCTGATGTTTACAGCTTATATAATCATAGCACAATTATCAAAACCCAAGACATTAACAGTGATACAATACTAAACTACACATCTTAGTAGAATTTTACCAGTTTTCCCCAATGTCCTTTTTCTGCTCTAGAATTTAATCTGGGACCCCACATTGCTTTATCTTGTGTTATCTACTACTCTCCCATCTGTGACGGTTCTTTGTTCTTTTCTTGTCTTTCATGCCTTTGGCACTTTTGATAAGAACACATCAGTTATTATTTTAATTTTAATTCCATATAGTTAGTATACTGTGTGATATTAGTTTCAGGTGTATAATATGGTGATTCAACACTTCCATACATCACCCCATGCTCATCATGACAGGTACCCTCCTTAACCCCCATCACTTATTTAACCCATCTTTCCAGCTCCTCCCCTCTGGTAACAACCAGTTTGTTCTCTAGAGTTAAGAGTCTGTTCCTTGGTGAAATGTCAGTTATTCTGTGGAATGTCTCAGTTTGGATTTGTCTGATGTTTTCTCATGACCAGATTTTTGTTATGTATTTTTACCAAAAACAACACAGAAGTGACTCAGGGTCCTTCTCAGGGAGTACGTGGTCTTGATATGTCTCATTGCCGGTGAAATTGACTAGGACTACTCAAATAGGACAGTGTCTACTGGGTTTCTCCATTATAAAAGTGCTATTTTCCCTTCATACTTGATTGATATTTTGGGGAAGATTCTTTGAGACTATGGTAATATTCTACATTTCCTAACATTTTTATCCACTGATTTTTAGCATATATTAGTGGATTTTGTCTCCAACAATTATTACTATCATATTTGCCTAATGGTGATTTCTTTTTTTTTTTTTACAATTTTTTTTAAGTAAGCTCTACGGCCAATGTGGGGCTTGAACTCATGACCCTGAGATCAAGAATCACATGCTCCACCAACTGCGCTTAACCAGGCCCCCCTGCCTAATGGTAACTTTGTACTTCCCTCATTCCTTTTACATTTATTAGTTGAATGTTTTTTCTATGAGGAAGAGTTGTTCATTCTCCCCATTTATTTATTTACTCAACTATATATTTACATAGATACGGACTCATGGATATAAATTTTATTCTGCAAGTAACAATCTATTTGTTACTCAAATGGTTCCTTCCTTAGCCATTGGGAACTCCTGCCAGTGGGCTCTCCTTCCTTTTGATAGGCCTCCATACTTTTTGAACACTTCCTTACTTAAGATGGATCAGGCTCATCTTGAACTTGTCCCTGTCCGGCCATGGAATCTGCCATTTCTCCAAATAGCTGGTTCCTTTTATTAGAGAATGGTACTTAGAAGCCAAGAACTGGGTGCTAGATGTTGACCAAATGTTTTTAAAAAATTAGTACTGATTTAGGAAAAACACAAAAATTATAGAAAGCATTTCTCTCCACAAATGCAGCATGTTACCTATATAATTGGCTAGAATTATGTTGGTGAGAAAATTCACACTAGTTTTAATTAAAAATTAAAGGTTAATGTTTGTTCGCTATGGTGAAGCAACAGGGAGCTAATCTTTTATTCTGAAATTAGTTTTTGTGTTTTGTGCAGAAGAGCGACAGGTTGCTATTTCTTCATCACTATTCCAGACTCTTGCTGTTGGGGGTAGACTAGAATCGTTCAGTGAATTGATGAAATCTCTTCAGTAATTCAATTCATGGTCACCGTGGTATCTTCCTCCTCCCCCTCCTTCCCTTTTCCTCAGCCTCTTGGGATGTGAATCCAGCTCTGCTGAGAGAGCGGTCAGGGAGACAGACTCCATGGTTTCTCCAGCTGGATCTCCCTCTGCTGCTACTGGCTGGTCCTTAGGCTTCCTCTGGATTGGGGTGGGGGAAAGTCATTCCCTTTGTCTGTCTGCCCTAGATATTCCCTCATCCGCCTCAGTTGCACAAACATTAAACCTTTATTTCAAGAAAGGGTTTGATTAATCTCTCCCACAAAGCATTTTCAGTATGGGTGGGGAAAAAGTGGGCATGTGCCCCTTTGTCTAGTTCTCTGGTTCCCAAAGCCTCTTGAAGTGTCTTCCCGATGGGGTGGTAGGCAGAGGTGTGTGGATGCTCTTTGGACTCTTGCTTTCCTTCTCCAGATAATTTGACACAATCGTCTTCCCAAGATCCTTGTTTTTCTAGTGCTTCTGTGAAAGAATCCCTATTTTTCTGCATGCCCAGACCCTTCTGGAGTTTCTAAATTTTCATAGCTTTGGGCATGGAACTCTGCAGGCTTTTTTCCCCTCAAGTTGTATTTTTGCTCAGCCAAGAGGCAGAAACAATCTGTCTCAGTGTCAGTTAATTCCCTTTTCAGGAGGGTATCTGATCACATGGACTGAGAAGTGGAATACTAATAACAAAAAAGCTGGGGTCCCTACTCCAGGCAGTTGCTGGTTCTTTCCGCTCTCTGTTCTACATTACACCACATTGACCTGATAATGTGACAATTAGAAGCATGGCACAAAACAGTTTCCTGCGGATTTGGGAGGATGGAGGTTAGAAGGACTGATAGGTAGTTCTGAGGCTCTATCCCTGCTCTCTCTCTAAACTCTCAGACAGGATCCACTATCACACAACATAGGAAGGACATGCTTATTTGGAATTGATATTTCAAATTTTTTGATTCCTCACCCTTATCAGTACCATTTTTTAGAAAGCACTCCCAATATATAACTAGTTATTTATAAAAAATTATGTACATGTGGTAATATAACATATTATATATTTTTTAAAAATATTTATAACCTTGGAAATATTAAAAGGTAAAATAAATATAAAGTTTAATTTTTTATTAATAGTACAAACACTTCTTTGCTCTCACTGCCACAATTAATACATTATTTTTAGTGAGCATAAGATGATTGAATATATTTTATTATTTTGAAAATTCAAGCCTATTTCTTAATTTGGTTTATTTTATTATTTGAGCTTAATGACTATCACAGCTGAGACAATATATAAGATTTAAATAAAATGATTTATGAAAAATGATTCTTGATTTTCAATCTTTTTCAATTATGTAAAATTTTTAATTAAAATTGAGCTTATTAATTTCTCTTTTCCTGGTATAAATTAATGTTTTTAAAAAATAATCAAAAGTCATTGAATTTTTATATTTTTAAGCCTAGATTCAAGCTACTTTTGGAAAATAGTGCTTGGAAACTCCAATCTGGGTTGCAGGTGTCAAGACATCTTGGGAAGTCTTTTAAAAAGCTAAGAAATTCTGTTTCCAACTTTCAATTATGGATGTAAGAGAGTCTTAAAGCAACAACACATTATTTTCAGCAAAAAGTAATACTTGATGGAAGCTTTAGTTTTTAATACAAACTGTTATTCTAAAAATAATAACTTACAGTCTCACTGTGAAATGTCACTTTTTCTTAGAGAAGCTCATTAAATATGATTATGATTTCAAAAGGTTCTGCTTAGCATCTTATTCTTGATAGTCATTTTTACCCAAATCATTACAGTTTGGGGACATTATCTTTCTGTAAATGCAAAATGTGCAACTTATTTTAAGCTCTTCAAATGTTAAGAATTCAATAAATATATGCTAGAAAAATGAACGATCCAGTTACTGAATGATGGAGAGAACCAATAAGGCTCTGTGTAGCACAGAATGGTTTCTTGGTTCTTCTCTAAAATATGACAGAGTTTTGCCATTCATCTGTAAATTAGCAAGCAACCAAATAAACAGACAAACAAATAAATAAACAAAAACTACAACTAGCTACAGGGATGACGTCCTGAAAATTCTGGGTTTTAAATAATTGATTGTAATTGCTTTCTTTTGAATTGGGCCATGAATGAATTTCACCTGTGGTGTTTTTTCTGTACACTTACTCTGGAATCCTGTTAATATTCCAGGTAAAGAAACCAAATCATTAGTGCTCACCCATTTTTTTCCCCCTAACACATTAGTTTACCAAAGAGTCATTACCAATGAGACCTATATTTCCTTGTGCATCTTTTCTTTATAATTCCTTTCAAAAGTATTTCTTTAGGCATTTCAAAATTAATGTACATTACACATTAGTCTAGAAGTATTAGTAACATCAACATTTTTATCCAACTTCCACATTATGAAAAATGTTCTAAAATTCGTGTATAATTCCTGACACACGTCTATACGACTTCCAACAGTATTTGGACTGCATTTTAGTTTACTGCTCTCTTTGTCTCTAAATCATTGCAGCTGTTTTATGTAGTAGGAAGAACATGTTCCCCCCAACTCTGACGATAACCTAAGATGGAGAATGAGTAATACAAGGATGAAAAATACATTTCAGCTCCAGGGCTAACTGACCAGATAGCGTTGACTAGGATTTCTTTGCTAAAGAGTCCGAAAGCCAGGATTAGTAGGATGGTAGAGATAGTAGCCACGGGTGGAGAGGAAGTTTGGGAATAGCGCAGTGAAATTACCGTACAGCTGTGCAATATCACAAAATCATAAACCCACATCCTCTGTTTTCTTATGCTTTTTCTTTCTTGGTATATTCCAGACATGCTGGACTGCTAATGGACTGGCTTCACAATAGACCCATGAGAAACGTCTGACAAACATCTGCCCCTTTTGACTGTTCAATCAAAAGGCACTAATGGGAGCCCAGTCCGTGTCACCTACCATGTAGCATTATGAGCCCTAATAGTAAGCAAAAGTCAATGTCATCTCAGAGAGCTAATAGTCAAATGAAAGACAAACAACCACTACAGAAACATAAATAAAATAAATGTAAGTTGCGAAATGCGTGATAAATAGAGCATCAAGAGAGGCATAAGACTTGATAAAACAATCAGCATTTTAACACTTTCGCTTGGGCGTTTTATTTCACGAGTGTATTATGTGTGCTTCATCTCAGCAGTGACAGACGTTTCTTAAGGATAAAGGGTGAGAAAAAGGTTCTAGAACAGCGTGTAGAGACTCTGTGGCAAAGACTCTGGATAAAGAAATACAGTTAGGGGCGCCTGGGTGGCTCAGTGGGTTAAAGCCTCTGCCTTCGGCTCAGGTCATGATCTCAGGGTCCTGGGATCGAGCCCCACATCAGGCTCTCTTCTTAGCAGGGAGCCTGCTTCTCCCCCCTTCCCGCTCTCTGCCTGCCTCTTTGCCTACTTGTGATCTCTCTCTCTGTCAAATAAATAAATAAAAGAAATACAGTTAACTCTGGCATCATATTACTATTGTTTTGCAAGCTCTGCATTGTCACTGACTTCTGTCTTTATCTAATTCATGTGGGATGGAGCAGTTAATTCCATAGGTATTATCTATTGCTATGTCTTGTTTAAGCGACATAAAATGTATATAAATTTTCAAATGCGTATTTCATGCATATACAGTAACTAAAACACTGAGAAGTAAAATCGGAAAGGCTGCCATTACTGGGAGTAGATTCTTTGACACTAAGTTGCACCTCGACAATGGTTCTTTATTCCCTGAGAGTAATGGAGCACAACTAGTTTTCATATGTCAATTTTTTTGAAATAAAATAAGTTATTCAAACAGTTCAGTTCTTTTTATCTGAAGCTAAATTCAGTGTCAGTTAGCTATTGAGATTTTAGGAAAACCTGATTAGTTGTAATAAGAGTTTTCTTACTGACGCGATGTTTGAGTAGGA
Source organism: Potos flavus (assembly GCA_028534135.1). Classification (NCBI taxonomy): domain Eukaryota; kingdom Metazoa; phylum Chordata; class Mammalia; order Carnivora; family Procyonidae; genus Potos; species Potos flavus. The sequence goes on along the minus strand of CM052899.1, from coordinate 6,247,718 downwards.
AATTTACGTTAGCATCTACTTTTGTTAAAACAGAATAAAAGAAATAATTATACTTTTGTATATAATGTGCCTCTCTCCTCTTTTAATTGATTTTTTTGGGTTTTAGCTATGTAGATTATGTCTGAAATGATGGAGTAGGTGAAGGTACAAAGTATGGTGGAAAATAAAGCTGTCAAACTTTGGAAGAATATAGATTACAACAGACAGAAGAATATAGATTACTACAGACAATGGGATCATAACTGGGAAACATAAATTAGACTTTCCCAACAGGCACGTTAGATCAATAAACCATTTTAAAAGCTTTCAAAGCTTAAACTCTTGGAAGCTTTTAAGATGCTGTGAATCTGAAAATGTATGTTTTACAGTGACCTGAGAACACTGGTGTAGATTTAGGAGGACAATTCTTAAAGATGGATGATGTCTTAAAATTGTGTGACAATATCATATGAGCACATCCTCATACGTTGTTAAAGGCACCAATATAAAATATGGGGCTGTCTTGGTCGGCTGTTTTAAATAATAAAGCACAACACGTAAGATCAGCCTTGGCGGAAATTAAAAGTTTTCCTGATTCTGTGATTGGTAAAAAAATAACTAGTTTCAGAGCAGAAATTCAATCAAAGAATGAAGTCCTTGATATCTTTTTAACATGGACAAAAGGTAAGCTACAAAAATGGTTTTAATATAGCATTTACAGCAGGAAAGCTGAATGCATCAAATCTTATTTAGGGACCTGAGAATTCATATTACCAGTTTGATTGCTCTCATTTCGAGATTGAACAAACTGAAACTATTTAATGCCTCTCAAATTTCAACACTTTCAAACAGAAATAATCAAAAAATATCATGTATTTTCAGTCAATTTGAACAAAAAATTCTAAAGGGATTTTATTTCTTTATTTTGCTGTCATTACAATTTACTTTATTCCAGGTTTATTAAGATGTAACTGACATACAACATTGTGTAAGTTTTTAATGGAACAATTTGATATATGTATGTACTGCCAATTATTATCACAATAAAGTTAGTTAACACATCTGTCACCTCACGTAATTATAATTTTTTGTTGTTGTGATGAGAATTCTTAAGATATACTCTTCTAGCAACTTTCAAATATATAATACAGTATTGTTAACTTTAGTCACCATGCGATACGTTACATTTCCAGACTTTTTTCATTTTATACCTGGAAATTTGAACCCTCTGGCCACTACCTTCCAATCCCCTACCCTGGAAACCACCAAACTATTCTCTTTTAATGAGTTCAGATTTTTTTTATTTTTATTTTTATTTTTAGAATCCACACATAAGTAGATCATACATATTTGTCTTTCTCTCCCTAACTTATTTCATTTAGCATAATGTGCTCAAGATTTATCCATGTAGTCTCAAAGGTCAGGATTTCCTTTTTTATGTCTGAATTATATTTCATTTATATTTAATATATTTCATTATATTTCATTGTAATGTATGTACATATATACACATATATATACATATGGTGGGTGTGTGCATATATATGTGTATATATGGGTGTGTGTGTATATATACACACCACATTTTCTTTATTCACCTATTGATGGACACTTAGATTATTTTCATGTCTTGGTTATTGTAAATAATGCTGCTAGGAACATGGGGGTGCAGATATCTCTTTGAGATAGTGATTTTGTTCCCTTCAGGTATATACACTGGATTGTATTGTAGTTTTATTGTTAACTTCCTGAGGAACCTCCGTACTGTTTTCCATAGTGGCTACAACCAATTTACATTCCCATCATCAGTGCACAAGAGTTTTCTCTTCTTCATATCCTGGCCAGAACTTGCTATTTCTTGTCTTTTTGAGGATAGCTATGCTAACAGGTGTGAGGTGATATCTCATTGTGGTTTCGATTTGCATTTCCCTGATAATTAGTGATGTCAAGCACTTTTTCATGTACCTGTTAGCAATTTGAATTTTTTTTTTTTTTCCGGAGAGAGAGAGACAGAGAGACAGAGCACAAGCAGGGGGAGCGGCAGGCAGAGTTAGAAGCAGGCTCTCCGATAAGCAAGGAGCCCAACGTGGGGCTTGATCCCAGGACCCTGGAATCATGACCCAAGCTGAAGGCAGACACTTAAGCGACTGCGCCACGCAGGCATTCCTGGAATATCTTCTTTGCAAACATATCTAGTCAGCTCTTTTGCCCATTTCTAAATTGGCATCTTTCCTTTTTTGTTATCAAGTTCTGTGAGTTCCTTATATATTTTGAGAATTAACCCCCTATCAAGATACATGGTTTCTAGATATTTCTTCCATTCCATAGGCTGCCTTTCATTTTGTTGACTATTTCTTTTGCTGGGCAGAAGCTTTTTAGTTTGATGTAGTATTTTTTTTTTTTTTCTGAGTGATGCATCATCGAGTTTTTATTAACATATAATGTATTATTTGCTTCAAGGGTACAGGTCTGTGAATCATCAGTCTTACACAATTCACAGCACTCACCATAGCACATACCCTCCCTAATGTCCATAACCAGCCACCCTATCCCTCTCCCCCTACCCCCGGCAACCCTCAGTTTGTTTCCTGAGATTAAGAGTTTCTTATGGTTTGTCTCCCTCCCCGGTCCCAACTTGTTTCATTTTTTTCCTTATTTTGTTTTTGTTCCTTGTACTTTTGGTACATATCCTTGTACTTTGGTGTCATATCCATAAAATCATTGCCAAGACCACTGCCAGGGGCCTCTGTCCTGATTGGGACATGTTTCTAAGAGGGACTTGAGGCATTGGGTCCATACATGATATTAAACTGTCTCAAATTTTACAAACACTGTAATTGAGATCGACGGAAGTTACAAAACCCACCTTCTTTCCATCCCCTTTGCTTAAAATCCATTGTCTCATAGTTCTGGTCCAAGTTCCAAGCTTGGCCCCTCATCTCCAGTGTTTCCTGACATACTATTTCCACTTCGTCTGCCCACTCACTCTCAGGTTCACCAACTGGATTTTGTGCACCTACATACCCTGTTTCTGGGAACCGATAAAGGCTTAGCTATGATGTTTGCCCTGGATTATCTCCCTTACCCACTCGTGCAAGCTGGAGTTCCTTTCTCTACTTGTGGCTCTTTGAAAATCTTGAGCTGAACTCTGTCAGTACTGCCCTCAGATTATTCTTGCTTTGTGATCTGCTAAAGGAATCTTCTCTACTTTTAACCATGGATCTCTCAGACATGATTTTATATTCTACCTCTGGCTCTGTATACCTTCAGACAGAATTCAGAGATTACCTCTCCATCCTATATTCCCTCATTTGTTTTAAAATAAGTTTTGATCTTGGAATTTTCTGATACTGCTAACAATTTGGTAAATGTCCAATACTGGAGCCATAAGCAAATTATGAATTTTGAAACTTTTAATTGTCAGCTTGGGGACACTTCTATTATCAGTTATTTTTTTCTATAAATGTCTGTTTGTGTTTATTTCCATGATGGAAAAATTTGGAGAAAGGCAAGCCTGAACCAACAGCAATGTTGGGAAATGAAATGAGATTTTTCCCATATAGACTATAGTACTGGACATTGCTGAATTCACCAAAATCTTTTCATTCTGGCCCTTGGGCACGGGAGTTATTAGCTTAATAGAGTGAATCTTGCCTTTAAAAACAGATTCATATTAACCAAACTCCTGGCACTCTGAAAAAGCCAGAAGACCAATGTATTCGCATGACAAGCAGAACCATTCTGGTGAATGAGAATTCTCATGTGAGCATGACTAGTTCATTCTTTTCCAATTGACTAAAACCAAATCATGATGAAAAATTTCCTTGATGAGAAGAACAAGTTGAGTGAATTTATGACTAAGTTTTTAGTGGATGAGTTCAAAACAACTCAATTCAATCCCTATAGCGGTTCCTCAAGCTATGTTGACTAGGATGCTTGTGTTGGTCAGCGTCTAGTAGAAGCAGGAAAAGAATTTATTGAAAGGCTATTGGTTAGGTCACAGGATCTTGAAAAGTCTGGGAGCCAGAATCAGAAAATGAGCAAAAATAAAGTAAGGTTATGCTAAAGCCATGCTAGGGAATTCCGTGAGCAGAATTATACTGCCTATGGCTATAGTTGGTGCTGCTCACTGGGGCCACCAGTGCACCTCCAACACTGGGTCCCTTACGCTCGATATAGCTGATACACAGCTATAGCTGTGTTTTGTTTTGTTTTGTTTTTAAGATTTTATTTATTTATTTGACAGAGAGAGACAGTGAGGGAGGGAACACAAGCAGGGGGAGTGGGAGAGGGAGAAACAGGCTTCCTGCTGAGCAGGGAGCCCAATGTGGGACTCGATCCTAGGAGCCTGGGATCATGACTTGAGTCGAAGGCAGACGCTTAACGACTGAGCCACCCAGGCGCCCCTATAGCTGTGTTTTATAGTCACAACAATGTCTTTATTGCTTCTGCTTTTCTGCTTCCTTAGCTCTGGATTCTAGGTCTTGTAGGTGCTTCGAGCTGGCTGAGCCTCCTACCAAGACATATGCCATGTGGATATTCCAAGCCCAGAAACAGAATTTAGATATTGGGTGGCAAAAAAAAAAAAAAAAAGGCAAATGTTCCTTAAAACTCCTTGTGGCTACAATAGACACCCTCCTGGCCCAGACAGTGGTAGGTCAGGAGCTGCTGCCATTGTCGCGGGGTTTCCAGTAGTACCCACGTCAGTGTCAGACAGACAGAGCAAGGTCCAACTCTGACACTTTCTTACGGTCTTGGGAAAAGAATGAAAAGTAGTCAGTATACTGCTTGGCACTGGGTAAGTGTTCATTAAGTAGAAGTTATTACTGTTTCCAGTTCTGTGTACCCCTCCTCACTCAGCTGTCCTCTCTGCAGAGGGTTAGTCCTAGAGGTCTCGCAGATGACTGTGAGTAGTTCTAGAGTCATCCTTTATGTGCTGGTTTCATAGTTAACCTGTCAGGGGCAAGGTGGTTTTGCTTATTTCTAAGTCCTAGAGAAAGCCTGATTCAGTGTCCACTGACAATGTTTATAAGGGTTGTTATAAAAAGAATAAATACGGTTACACTCGAGAAAATGCCTCGCATTTTATACAGCACATTCTACACTAGGGATTTTATGGGTATAAACTTTTATTTCCTTTTTCCTGGAATGTTCTTTTCAGCTTTTGTACTCTAAAATAAAATTAAAAATAAAAATATTAGTTGATTTGTAATTCTGTTCACCATCACGAATGCATTCCTTACACTCTTATATTCAACCATGTACAACAATCCAAGCCCTGAATTCTGGATTGGGGGGGGGGGAGCAGTAAATGAGATACACACCCTATTACATCAGTGCAGGGTAAGATTTACTTTTAATGAGATTTAACAAACCATTTCAAATTTAGAACAAGAGGTCTATTTTTTCCCTCATTCTTGGAAGATACGAACAGATCTCTCCCAGCAGGAAATGCAAAATATCTCCGCAAGTTTCTTTTTATATAGCATATAAAATTTGTTAAGCATCTACCCTGTGCCTAAACCATTATAGGATTATGTTATCTGATTTGATTCTCAAAACAGCTCTGAGAAATCAGAGTTATTTATTGTTATCACTATAAAAAAAAAGAAAGGTATTTAATTTTATTTCATTTTAAACCTGGTTAAAGAGACAGAGTAGTTTTCTAGGTCCTTGTGTTTTCCTAGACTAACACATAAGACATTTCACATAGTTTTCTAATAGTGGCACCAAAAGCTCTAAGATTCACTACTGGAGAAACAAGAGAGCTTATCTCCCACCTGTATGGAAACTGAAAGAAAACAACATCACACTGCTTTCCAGGGTGAAGTCTATTGATCTTCACTCATTCTGCGTGACAGAGCTGCTGTGCGCACATGCGCGCTGAAACCTGATTGCCTGGTTCGAATCACGATTTTGTCACTGATTGACTGCATAACCTTGGGAAAGCCACTTAACTTCTCATGCCTTAGTTCCCTCATCAGTAAAACGAGGTAGGTACGATGATATTACTCATTTTACAGATGAAGAAACAAAAGTCTTAAGGGGGGTGGGGAAGTAGCAAATGGAAATTTAACGTTTTGGGGTTAGAGCCTGTATTTCATCATTACGTTTTCTCCACATCTTACACCGTATCAGTAGCAGGTGGGTGTCCAATGAAGGCTTCTTAGATTAACAAACAATCTCAGTCTCTAAGTTTATGATGTTGGGTGCTTTGGAGGAGGGAGTCAGAAAACTGTGAAAAAACATTAGCTCTATTTATCTCTAAGTCCTCAAATGATAAAGAAGGGTATTGAGACCTCTTTCCTACAAGGTCATATATTTTCTCTTTAAGGAGGCAAAGACATATTTCACACAAGGTGGTATTTTAAAGGCAGACCAAAAGGGCTTGAATCAGAGAGCTCTTATGACTTTGGGAAAATTACTTAACTACTTGGCTTCAACATTGTTATGTGTAAAATGGGGAAGGCAATACGGAAGTACAAAATGGGATTGTGTATGAAATTACCTGATACACGTATGTACACACAGATGTGCATTCTTTTCCTGTTTCAACAGAGAAACTCTTCTAAAAGAAGAAGTTCGAAGTGGAGTGAAATCCATGGCATGACTTGCTGTGTCCCTCTGATGCACAACTAGAGCATTAAAGATGGCTGTAGATAAGTTTGATCTTGTGTACCACTGTGATGATGATGTGGGGTCAAATTATTTTTTAATATTAAAGATATACCTAAAATATATGAACACCTTGCTGTTGATTGCTTCCTTGGATGTCTAGCTATAAATCGTTCTCTTGTGATAAAGACAAATGTGAGGCAACCATATGTAAAACAGGCCAATCAAACACCAAAAAGTCAATAAGAAGTATTTTTTAGTAGAATACAGAGAAACTGCTAATCTCAGAAACCTAGTAATGAGCTTTCACAGGTTGGAGAATAAGAAGTGTTGACTTAGCTAAACCTGAAAGGGAGGAAGAAATATCAGGACCATGTACAAAAGAAATAATAAAGCAAACAGAAAAGGCAAGATTGCAGACCAATAAATTTCTCTGGTAGCTGTATTAGTTTTTGTTTACTTTTCATTTCTAATCGATATCACAGAGAGCAACAGAGGTGCACAATGTAACAAAGAGAGAAATAAAGAAAATCGGGGACTTGAAAGAAACAGGAAGAGAGATGATTTATCATAAAATTTAGGGCTTTGGAGAAAGATCCCAGAAAAATAACAGTTTAAATTCTTGAAGGAAGAAAGGGAAAAAAAAAAATTCAGTGGAAAGTTCTTAGCAGATTTATGAGATCTGGAAAAATAATACTGAGTATAAAATATCTACGGATGAAAGATATTTTTACTCATCTAAGGCACCTTACATAAGACATTATTTAAACTACTACTACAAAACACTATATATAAGAAAAGGAAGATTTAAGGTTTTAGCTTTCTTTGGCAGCAACTGGACTGGAGTTTCAATTAGCATTTAAAATCTTTATTTCAAGATAAAATAGCAAATAAAAATAATTAATTGATGTTGTAAAGGTGCTTATCCATAAAGGACATCAGCTCTTTAACCCTGAGATATGAATCTTGGATTTGTCATGTACCAGAACGATGTTTTAAATCTGTGAAGTCTTCTGAAAAGCCAAGTAATTTTCACTGTCATTTATCTTTACTCTCAAAAAAATGCTGTGTTCCTTAATGACAGAATTATGAAAAATTAAGCTTGTCTACACGATGAAAAGTCAAGCTCAGAACCAAATAAATAACTACCAGCTACCAGCTCCAACCCAGTTACCGTGACATTGGGTGGGATTTTTAATGCTGTGTATTTAAAATTTTGATCCCATTTATCATCTACCCTTTACCCACCAAAAGTATTTCAAACATAGAAAAGTTACCTGGAATGATGATTTTCTCCCCTAAGCTGTTGAAAGTACTCTTTACCACTTTGAAAGGTAATCACTAGAACCGATGCCACAAGTACTGATGTGTCTGACTGTAAAATTTTCACTGACTACTTATCTATTTTTTAAAAATTATAAGTCTAGATGAACGAAATCGAGAGGAACATGTTACCTCTTAATGTCAGTTTTTCTTATGTGAGTAATGTCTGTCAGTTAAGCTATATTCTAACATACTTTCATGAAACAAAGAATAAAAGAAATTTGGATGCAATGTTAGACAAAAAAAAATCACTAAATTCTTGGAATCTATAGCTCTAATACATCTAAAAAGCACAATAAATTTTTCAGTAAGAGTATTCTTTTTAACTTGCTTTCCCAACTATACACTTGTATAGTGAATTTAGACTATAGATATTATACCTACAGATAATGAATTTAGACTACGGATATTATTATACCTCAATATTAGAACAAAAATAAATTAGACTACTAATGTTATACCTCAATTTTAGGGCAAAATATTAATAAGAATGCTAGGTAAAACTGAATGAGAAGTTTAAAGATAACTTGACCATCAAAACCCGGCCAGCCGCCTATGGGCTAAACCTCACCCATTGCTTTATTTTTGTAAATAAAGTTTTATTGGAACACAGCCATGCTCACTTGTTTACATATTGTCAATAGCTACTTCATGCTATGTTGGCAAAGCTGAGTCATGCAATGGACTGCATGGCCTAGATAACTTCTTACTATCAACAAAAAAATTTTACCATCTCCTGATCTCAATGACCATTGGAAACAAATTTTATTTTACAACAGTTCTTAAACCCTGGAAACCTCATAATTTAAGATTAGGGCTCATCGTACCCTTTTATTCAATGATTTACTATTCAATGTCTAGGTTATACGGAAAACTTTTTTTTTTCCTCCTAAAAAGCTCTTTGATTGATTCAAAAGGTATGAATTTTGTGAAGAATTCAAGATGAGAAAAATCTAGCAGGTCGTCTAAGGGCTCTTTATTGAGATCAGCTTCAGAGTCCACAGCCCGTTCAAAGAGACAAAATTTTATCAGCTTTTGTATCTGAATATTCTTCTTGGGAGCAGGCTCACAGTTTTCTGAGACTGCAATGATAAAGGCTCAAATGATTTTCATAGTGGTTTCTTAAATTCAGAAAATTTAAGAATAACTGATCTAGACAAGTCTTAATCTTTAAAGATAAGGATTATGAGGCTAAGAAGTTTAAATAACTTTTCCTCAAAGCTGTGTGACTAGAAGTAAAAGAGAGAATTTCTTGCTCCCAGTTCAGAGGTTTTATTCATGCAAACCAATTTTTTTAAAATAAAATTGTGACGCAAAATCAGAAAACTAACATACATGTGGAATTAAATATGGTAGGCAAGTATACTTTGTCTTCCCTTCTAAAATGTGTTTTACTTTCACGACTTTGAAGACATAGATGAGGTGAGATCGAGGTCCTGGGCCTGTGTCTCAAAGTGGTATGTGTGACATTAATCAAGCTGTGCCCAGTTTGACATGAACCCAGAGGAGTACATTGGCCTAAAACCATTGCCAAATACAAAATTCAAAGAGTCAGCCAGGAGAGTCCGCTGATCCCAATATAAAAGTTTCCCTAACATCTTAAAGTTGGAAACCTTATGGTCTGCACTTGCCCCGTTTTTTCCACTTTTACTGTGTGCTGCTCCTCTTGTGTTTTTGAGGGGGGAGAAGGAACAGGGAAAAGAGCAAATACCTCTTAACCCAACTGGATGATGTTGTTCTTCTCTTCTTGGCTGGTTGCCCTGCTTTATCTCCCCTGTACATGGCCTTATGCTGAGCATCATGCTCCTGAGAGCTTTCACTTTGGAGTGGCTTCTCTAGGTACCGGTCGTCGCGCTCACCACCTCGACATTCACAAGCCTCCTTCTGGGATCGCCTCTCTCCCTCCCATGCTGTGGCAGTGCTGGCCAAGCTGTTAATCCCGATATACCATCCACAGCCAGCTGTAGGGAGAGTGCGTGCCCATCCATCTACTGTGTCTCTTGGGGACTGGGGAGCTTGTGAAATCTCTCTCTTCTAATCACTGTGGGGAAGTGAAGCTATTGACCAAAATTCTGTTCTCCTGATAGGGCAACTTGTCTCTATTTCTTAAACATCATATATATATATCTCAACTATATATATATATATATATCTCAACTAGGGATAGCCCTAGAATAGGATGGAGAGTATGGCCACAGTCGTAGAGGCATTGCGGGTTGTTTCGGACCCTTCTCTAGAAGCCCTCAAGGGAGATGGTTGACTCCCACTTAGATGTTCTTTACAACGTGGAGTATACAGTACATTTTGTCTTCGGCTTTCAGTCTCTACCACAATTACGGAACATGCTTGTACATCTGAATTCACAATATGGGTGTCCTTCTTTTGCCATGCTATTACTAATGACAGTAATGTGGGTTCCCGTTTTTCTCTATTACAAAGAATGCTCCAATGAGTGTGCAGGGCTCATACCTCTGTGTGGACATCAATTAATTTTTTTCACAGGGTAAATACCAGAAGGGAGAACTGCTTAGACACAGGATATGAAAATGTGAAGTTTTAATATAATTGACAGATTGTCCTCCATAAGTGACTATTCTAATTTATTTTTCCAAACCTCCAAAACACATAAACATATGCTCAGATACACTGTGAGCAGGACTGTGCAATCACAGCAGCAGTAAATACCTCTTAAAACCCATTATATTGACAAACGTGAACTTTTATATATTGCTGGTGGGAAGGAAAGGGAATAGGACTTAGGTAATGTTCACATCTGTCATTTCTTTTTCCAAATCTTCACCAAGAAAAATGTCGGAATGTTGAAAAATTGAAACACTGTTATAACAAACACCTGTACACCCACAATCGATACACGCATATACACACTCATGCAAACACACACACACATAAACCATTTGTGAACATCAAGACTCTTTGTTTCTAAACGCATATATCTTATTATTTTTTTATAAAAGTTGTGAGTTTTTTTGTTATTATTTTTAAAGATTTTATTTATTTATTTGAGAAGAGAGCAAAAGCAAGCATGAGCATGGGAGAGGCAGAAGGAGGGGGAGAAGCAGGTTTCCCCACTGAGCAGAGAGCCCAATGCAGGACTCAATCCCAGGACCTTTGGATCATAACCTGAGCTGAAGGCAGATGCTTAACTGACTGAGCCACCCAGGCATCCCCATATATCTTAGATAGCATACATTGTTTTTCTAAGTGAGGACAATTATTAACTGTATACTGTATTTGTGAAGAAAAGACAATATAATATATGTAAAGCACCAAGAGCAGTACTCAGATCATGGTAAAAATGATAAAGAGTATCCAAAGGTATACAAAATGTACACAAAAATGATACTTCTATTCCCCTAAACAAAAATATGAAATTGACATATGTGTATGCTTTTTTTTTAATGAGTTTTTAAAAAATATTTATTTATTTGAGAGAGTGAGCACGTGCACACGCAAGCAGGGGCAGAGGGAGAGGGAGAGAGAGAATCTTAAGTTCGGGGCTCCATCCCAGGACTCATGAGGTCAGGTCAAATCATGACCTGACCATGATTTCAGGTCATGAAATCATGACCTGAGCCGAAATCACAAGTTGGACACTTAACCGACTGAGCCACCCAGGTGCCCATGTGTGTGTGTGTGTGTGTGTGTATTCTTAAATGAATATTTAGTTTTTGCTTACATCTTGAGTATATAAGCTATTTTTCTCCTGAGTGGTGCTCTCTCTTTGAAGAGATAAAATGAAGCCTGCAACATGTTAGATATCTCAGTGTAGACATCTAGATGAATGAATGCTCTTTACTTTTTTGTGAGAATCAACTCTATTTGTGGAAAAGCAACTTTAGCTAACTTGGTCCTTTTTTACCTTTTATTTTTTAACTAAAACCCACATATGTAATGTTGGCTCATAAAAGAGAGAATGTAGAATTTTCAAATATAAAAAGTTAAAAACTTTAAAAAAAAACTATTCATGTTTCTTATTATTTTTTACAGTTCAGTATTTTATTTCTTTGTTTCATCTAACCATAGCATTATTATTTAAAGGTAAGAATGCTCTCCTGAGTAATTTCAAATGATCCTCTGAAAGGAACACATTTTAGGAGTCCTAAAGACGGAAAAAAACTTGTATAGAGTAGGCACTCAGTAAACATTAGTTAATATCAGTTAATTGTAGGTATGAATTTTTAAATGAGTTGATAATGTTCTTTGTCTGGAAGATAAAGTCTGCAACCCAACTCCTCCACAAAATATGAATCTTTCATTGGTTATTACAATTCATAAATTTGAGGTTGTCAAAAATTTTCAGACTTACTAAGCCTTTGTTTTCATCATGAAAAGGAATCTTTATCTTTTATGAAGTAGTGTGCTTCCCGTGTATATAAAAACTGGGCTGTCTGAAACAGTCTGTGGGAAACATCTTTTTACATAGATGTTGCTGCTAGAGATTGCAATATGCACAGTGTGGGTTACAATAAAGTCTGATTAGTTAACTTTTATTTTTTTAATAATTCATATGCCATAGAATGCAAGTCAATCAGAAAATTACTTTCAGTAAAATTTTGCTACCAGATAATAAAACGAAGTCATTAGGAGCCCACATGACAGATACCAAATAACAATTAAGAGCCCAATTTTCTTTGCTGAGTTGGACTTAAATAAAATCTTCACTTAATCTTTGGAAGAGTAGTTCTTTGTTATTAATTAAATCTAGGATTTTTGCTGTTGAAATCACCACACTGGTTTAGTTTTATTTTTGCAAGGCTATGAGAAATGTTATTGCTGCTTCAACATATATAGTACACAGCACATAAAAATGTATCTCATGCTTTGTGAACAGAAACAAAAATTCTCAAGCATTAACAATTATATCAGTGGGAGTTTTTGCATTAAATTAAGCTTGGGGGAAGGAAGATATCTGGGCTGTAAACAAGAAAAATATTTCTCTTAAGACAGTTAAATGTTAACTAGGTACATTAATCGAATTATGATGTAATGTTCTGCAAAGTCTGCTATAAAAAGTGTTTTTCATTACTTTTCCACTTTCACATTTTTTTTTTTTTTTGCAGTAAAAACCAACTGCTATGTATAGCAAAAGGAAAGTACCTAACTTGATGTGTAATTTCCTTTTGAACCAAGGAACCTATAAAATTTCTGTGTGAAAGAATATTAATTGCAGCTATACCTTTTATGGCAGAAGACCTTAGCACTTTGGATATCTGCCCGTTCTTTTTTTGAGGGCAAAAATTGTTTCTTATTCTTTTTTTTATTTTTGGCAAATTTCTAGATAAATGCAGTGCTTCAAACATTTTCACACCTTGTTGTTTGTAGGAGGAAAGATGGATACAAAGAGGGAAGGAAGAAAAGAAGGATGGAAAGAAGGAAGGAAAGAAGGGAGGGAAGGTAGAAAGGAAAAAAGGAAGGAATTTATGTCAGACAATCTAACTCTATTAGTAAATTCTAGGAGGTGCAACATACATATATATTAGAAAGGAAATGTACTTTGAAGTTCATGATATTTAAAATCAGGTAAAACAAACTGGCAAATGTACATCATACCTTTTTGTATTAATGTAACAAATGCATTTTAGTCCATACAAGTCATTGCTAGTTTTAATCTTGGACAATTTACAACATTTGTTAGTTTAAATTTCCCTATGTGAATCATGATGGAATAATCTCTAAATTTTAGCCTTGCTCAAATTTTTATAACACTATGGAAGAAGGGCAGATGAGGGAGCTCAATGCAGATTGCCTTCTCCATGTTCTCATAGTTGGCAGCGGAGGTGTGTATTAAAGGGAGCTTCTGGGCTGGGTATTTACGCAAGGAAAACAAAAACACGAATTCTGAAAGATCCATGCACCCCTGTGTTTATTGCAGCTTTATTTACCATAGTCAAGATATGGAAGCAGCCCAAGTGTCCACTGACAGATGAATGGATAAGGAAGATGTGGTGTATACATACTACCTACGACACACACACCTCACCAACACACCACATACCCACACACACATACACACCCATGCATAATAGAATATTTTGCAGCATGAGAAAAGGATGAGGTCGTGCCATTTGCAACAACATGGATGGACCCCGAGGGTATTATGCTAAGTGAAATAAGTCAGATTGAGAAAGACAGATTTCATATGGCTTCGATCCTATGTGGGATCTCCAAAAACAAATGAATAAACAAACAAAAAAGCAGAATCGGGCTTATACCTAGAGAGAACAAGCTAATGGTTGTCAGAAGGGAGTGGAGTGAAGTGATGGGCCAAAATCAGTGAAGGGGAGTGGGGGGTACAGGCTTGGTTACGGAATAAATAAGTCTCGGGAATAAAAGGCAGAGCATAAGGAATACAGTCAATGACATTGTAACAGCATTGTATGGTGACAGATGGGGGCTACACTTATGGGGAGCATAACGTATAGAGTTATCAAATCACCATGTTGTACACCTGAAACTAATTTAACATTGTGTGTCAACTATACTCAAAACATTTTTTTTCAAGTAAAATCTGTTCAGCAAGGACAAAAAAAAAAGAACTTCTGGGAAACTAGCAACAAATACTGTAAAACTATTGCTCTTCCTCCTGACTCCTCCCCGGCCAGTGGCCATGGTAATGGCAGCAGGAATGGTGGCAGCCGGGCCTCGGACAAATCTTTCAATTCACCACATCCCTAGCAGACTCTACAGTGGGATTTCTACATTTAGAAGCTCACAGCGTTTATTTATTTGTTTGAAGAAGCCCTGTGTGAACAAGAGTTAATTAGTCCAGTTTCCTTTCCTTCCATGCAAGATCATGAGAGCTTTGAGGAATGAATGCATTTCATTTCCTTGGGTCATGAAAATTAAAAGCCAAGTAAATTTATATTTTATGGATCTAGTAGTTGGGGAAATTATATATGAGCATACTGCTATAGAACAATGTTTTTTGGTCAGGAGGCATTCCTAGGTAGGAGAAAGTACAGTTCAGTTTTATAGCAGGGCAGTTTTAGTTTGCAATATATAAGAATTTAAAAGATGAAAAGAAAGCCAAAACAGTTTTGGACTACATAGGGACTTGGAGAAATAAAACTAACCTGCAGAAAAGATCATACAATTACCATAACTAATTTCAGAAATGTAATGAAGAAACATAGTTTGGGTTTGCGATTAAATTAGGTAGGAATTCAATAAAATTCCAAAATAATTTTAAGGAGTAACTTACTTGGTTATTTTGAAACATGTGACTGGTTAGTTTGCTGAGTGAGTTTGCCTTCTTTTTAAATTTGATCTATAATCAAAGTAAACCTTCTTTAGGAAAGGGTAGCATTTCTAGCCAAATGATTGTAGGGAAGAGATATGGGTGGATATGGGGGGGAAGCCTTCTGAGTTAAGCTCCTTGAAGGCAGGTCAAATATATTTGAACTTCCCATATACCCACTAGCTCAGCACTGAGCTCAGAAATGCTCTCTAAGAATTTTTTTGGTAATGATTTGCTTAGGAATTTAGGTATATTTTCTGCAATAATTATTGTTGACATAGAATAAAATGTCCTAAAATTTTTCAAGATGAAATTAATATAGTCAGAATTCTGGGGTCTCAACTGGAATTCATCAGTGTTCAAATACCTTAAAAAGATCTTTTTTGAGGAAATATTTTAAGTTATTTTCAGACAGCCTGTGGCCAACCTCAGCTGGAAGTGGGATAGCTCCCGGGACCAATAATTTGTCAAGTGCCAAAACCTGTACAATGGAATGGAATTCTGCCTTCTGACGGACTGATATTTAAAGCGCATGGGTCTCATGTCAGGACATCCAAATCTGAGCGGAATGGAATCCAGGGTTTCCTGAAAGTCTATGGGAGATATATGATATTGGAAGGAAACCATCTAGGATCTGTCAACGCTCTATTTTCCTAGATTTTCTAATCTTTATCATCAGAAAGCAATGTGCCTGGAACATTTTCCATAATCTCACAGATATGTATAAAATATCTTCAGTCAGCCATGTTGCAAAGGTTAGCTAAGGGTATTCTAAAAGAAATTATCTTGGGAATGTATTTCTCTCCAGATAATATACCAAGTCTTCTGGTTTACCTTTTATAGAACTAAGCAAAAGAGATGAAAGAGCTGTCCTTTAAAGTCATTCATACTATGAGTCAAAAGATAGGGTTGGGGAAGGGGAGATAAGCTGTCAGTGATGGTCCTTGCTACACCCATCATCGACTGATTAAATAAATCATTTTGCTGTATCGACCGGTGTCAGACTTGGTGGTAGGCCTGGCCACACAGTGATGAATGGGACAGGCTGCAGAGGCAAACAGCACTAGACTGTGCCCTGATCAAGGGACGGGCCACTGACTAGAGAAGGTGTGGCCCCCTGCGCGCTGGACAGTGACAGTGATATATGTCATAGCCTAGAGTGAGGTCTGTCCATTAGGGGAAAAGATAATTCACTTTTTTTCTTAAAAGATTTATTTTATTTATTTTTTAGAGAGAGAGAAAGAGCATGAGCGGAAGGAGGAGCAGAGGGAGAAGAAGAGAGAGAAAACCTTAAGCAGATGCTGTGCCCGACACAGGGCTCCATCCCAGGACCCCAACGTCATGACCCAAGCAGGAACCAAGAGTTGGCTGCTCAACTGACTGAGCCACCCAGGTGCTCCGATAATTAACTTTTAAGACTGGGATTCCAATCTGAAGTATAGAACATTGAAACTAATTCGAGTCACCATTTTCTTAATTCTCCCAAGGAAGGCAGATAGCTAGCATCCTAGATACATAGGAGAGAAGTTAAGTCATTGCTTATGGTGTAGGTGTTGGGACATGAGGGCTTAATTTTCTCATGAAATCCTGTTTGGGGAATTTGAATAAGAAACTATGAAACTATCCAAAGGGTAACTGGAAAGTTAGAAGCAAAACACATAATGAAATGGAAATAGTCCTTCGCACGTATCAGGGACTGTTCTAAGTGCAGTATGTGTGTTAACTCGTTTAATCCTATCAAGTGGCTTTACAATTGTCCTAATCATTGATGGAGAAGCTGAGGCACAAAGTGGCTAAATAACTCATTTGAAGTTAATACCTGGTAAAACTGGGGTTTACACCCAGGCAGTATGGGTGTAGGGCCTGAGGTGGGACCTGAAGTATAGCTGAGCCATATGAGGGGCAGGACTGGATCTTGGCCATAGTGTTGGGAGAAGCAACCTGCCATTGGCTGTGAGTGTCCCTGAATGTACTCCTTGGACTTGCAAGAAATGCAGAGTCCTGACTACTCTCTACCAGGGCCATCCCTCAGGACTGTATTTGTAGTGAGCAATGTTGAGGGATGAGGACATCTTTCCTCCTAGACACAGAGCCAGCCTGCCTGCTCTAACTATAAAACTCAGTTTTCCTCTCTGGGAACACAGCTCAGGAGTGTGCAGGCTTCATGATGCGGTCTTTGCAACGTCCTTGTGGAACGAGGCTGGCACTAGAACCAACACAAACCAACATGAAGCTCTGGATGCTTCTGCCGTGAGTCATCAAGTCCTTGGCCACTGACCCAGAAGTCTCGTGTTTTCTGCTGGCATCTTTGAAAGTCACAGACTAGCTTGTAAGCTTGCAGGTAGGGAGAAGTCCCAAACCATGCAATTTCTGACGCAGGGATGGCAGAGTCCTAGAGCAGGAGGACTCTGGTCACCTCTGAACTCCTTCCCTACTCACCAACCATTAGTCCAAGGGAGCAGGATCCCAGTTGTCAGGAGTGTTGACAGAGACAGGATGCAGAAAGTACAGAGAGTACACAGGAAGACAACAGAGACAAATAAATGGTTTCTTAAAATGGTCCTGCTGTTTGTAACGAAACAGCAGAAAGAACACTGGAAGTGTGTGTTTCTCCTTTTGTAGTTCTTGGCAAAAGTTACTTCATCTCAGTCCTTTTCTGATTCCCTATTTTCTTATTTTTATGCCTTCTCAGTACTTCACCATGGGTCAGAAAGTTTATGGTTATATAAAGTAATTTTCCCCCTTGTTTTGCGAGATCATGCAGAAACCTCGATAACCCAGGACAAAGCTAAGGTTTCTAGATCAATTTCTCCCTTCAATGTCATGCTTTGTTACATGTTTATGTAGTCCTACCTCAAGAAGCAATCTAGGCTGTGGAAGGTATTGTACATTTATTAAGCCTCAACTGCTAAGACATCTTTACAATATAACATGTGCAAACCGCACAAATCAGTTACACCAAACCCAGAATTCTTCATTGAATCCCTACTGTGTGTGATTTATGAAGTACCTTCTTCCCTTTTTTTTGAACCGTCCCTTGACTTTTTAAGTTAACTGGAAATGAGTTCAACTGTTTTTGAACTTTTCTCAAGCCACCAAGAGTGGCAAGTGTTACAAATGTCAACTTTTTTTTTCCCTTATAAGAATAATAATTCATAAACAGTTGAGAACAGTTGATAAGATTTCCAGGAAAAGGCACTTTGAGGTTGAAACCAAACATGGAAAAATAAATTTTTTCAGGTTAAATTTGCCCTTAGATCACTATAATACATACTTCTGTTAACAGAAATTGAGATTATTCACTTGATAATCCTACTTCTGAAAGGATTTGCGCTAATGCAGCGAGAAGGAGACTTCTGTCATTTATATATTTATATAAATGTCATTTATATAATATGTTGTCATATGACATATGACATATTATATTATATATGACATATTATATTATATATGTCATATTATATATTATATTATGTCATATGACATATTATGACATTATGACATATGTCATAATATGACATAAATATGTAATATTTATGTCATTTTTATATATTATATATATATATATATATATATATATATATCATTTATATATTTCCCTTTACATGGTATCCTCTGAAATAATGAGCCCCACTGTGGAAATATAACCTCACCAAATCCTTTTTAGGAAATCTTGCCCCCAGCCCCATATTACAGATGGGACATTTAAATCAAAGTGTCTTGACATAGTGATATTTTTCAATGACTCAGTTGAGAGTCATAGATAATCACCCAAGTTAGGAGATTGTCAGAACCTAACATTTAATATTTAACACATGTTAAAACCTTGTAATGTTTTATGTTAATATATTTAAAACATGTTAGAAATTACATTCTAAATTTACAGTTGCTCAACACCTATTAAAATTTTGCTTATGACCAAAATACTTTCAGAGGATTGACTGACAGATGTGAGTTTCATCCTTTTCTATTAGTTTTAAAATCTATCTTTAAAAAATCAATAAGCAAATAATTGACTCTATCTCAGCTCCCAGCCAGAGTCAGACAGCTTACGTTATTTTAATTTCAATTATATGGACTAGTTTGTGCTAGCTCTTGCCCACAATGTCTAGCTTTTCTTCCTGACTGCCAGCTACTCTGATCTATGGAGACATTGGTCTCATACTATTTGCAGCCCTACATAGATTTTTCAATCAGCTCCTAAAATTGCTTTCAGTTCTAATCCTTACAATAAATCACTTATGTCATGTCAATATCTATAACAATAAATCACCTTTTCTAGCAAAAAAAATAAATAAAATCTATCCTTAAGTTACAATATCAGAGTCACATGCTTGAATGGCCTTGATTGGACCCAACCACCCTCCTCAAACTGTACTTTGATTTGATATTATTTGGTTCTGAAGGATAAAAAGCTTACTCCTTGCATTTGTTGTTTTTTTTTAAAGATTTTATTTATTTATTTGACAGAGAGAGAGAGAGAGAGATCACAAGTAGGCAGAGAGGCAAGCAGAGAGAGAGGGGACGCAGGCTCCCCGCTGAGCAGAGAGCCCGATGCGGGGCTGGATCCCAGGACCTTGAGATCATGACCTGAGCCAAAGGCAGAGGCTTTAACCCACTGAGCCACCCAGGCGCCCCCACTCCTTGCATTTGTTTATCCATCATCCATCCATCCATCCCAATGATTCATTCAAATTTTTATTGAGCCAGAAATATGGTTGGCACAGGGAAAATAGTTATTCACAAAACCAAACAGGGAACACAGTCTCCTGGAGCTTACGGCGTAGAGACAGACATTAATCCAGAAATCACAGAGAGGGAGGCAAATCATAAGAGACTATCACCATAGGAAACAAACTGAGGGTTGCTGGAGGGGAGGCAGGAGGGGGAATGGAGTAACTGGGTGATGGGCATTAGGGAGGGCACTTGATGTACTGAGCACTGGGTATTATATGCAAATGACGACTCATTAAATTCTACCCCTGAAACTAATACGACACTACATGTTAACTAACTTGAATTTAAATAAAATCTTAAAAGAAAAAAAAGTCACAGGAATGAATTATGTAGAGTTATGAAATGAGATAACTGTCTTGGAACAGAGACACCTGTGTCTCAGAGGACCCATAAAGAAGGAACAGGACTTTAATTGACTCAATTGAGGTGCAGTTTAGAGAGCTATCCGGGCCAGAATATGAAGAACCTTGATTGTAACCTTATGGACTTTGATCTTTATTCCAAGAGCAATGGAAAACCACTTAAGGAATTTAAGTACCAGGGCAACATCAGCAAATTTTAGTTTTAAAAGATGGCTTTGCCTGAGGAATGGCAAAGAGATTAGAACGGGCCCCCGGGGAAAGAGTCTAGCTAGGCTTCTTGTGAATGTGATCCTTGTGGGGATATTGTTAAGAGTATTGTTTACTACATTATGCAGTACCCTAGCTATGAGGAACTAAGGGAAAGTTGTCCCTCCTGACACAGTACTGGGAATACTTGGGTAGGCCTGACCCAGTTACTATTGTTTTTATCTTATAAACACTTAATAGATATTGTATAAATATTTATTTATCTTATAAACACTAAGGAGATATTTAGAAATAATGCAACTGATTATGCTCTCATATTCTCATTGGCTTCCAGAAAAGCTAAAGCCAAGAGTATTGGACTCCAGGGTATTACATTTTGTGCTTCCCTCTTTCCTAGCTTTATCTTAATCTTTTGATTTATTTTCCTTTGCCTTAAATTTGTTTTTGCTTTTTTTTTTTTTTTTAAAGTAAGCTCCACGCCCAGTGTGGAGCCCAACATGGGGCTTGAATTGATGACCCTGAGATCAAGACCTGAACTGAGATCAAGAGTCAGATGTTTAACTGACTGAGCCACCCAGGTGCCCCTGATTTTGCTTAATTTTAATATTATTTTGTACCCCTAGCACAAAACACGTGTAAGTAATTAAACAAAACCATAAATACTATTATATTAAAACACGTGTTACTACCTTAGAAGAAATGTCTGACAAACAGTAAAATGTGTTGACAATATGCCCACCACACACAAGAGCAAGATACTGGAGATGGAATGAGAGTATGTGGGAAAACCATGGTCCTTTTTGTACCAAATTGCCACTTAAAGACTGTGACAGCTAATCTCTATGTTGCTAGGAACTGTATTGTTTCAAGATGTGTAAAACTGGCAGGAACCTAAATTCCAGACATCATTCACTCTTGGCTTTGAAGCATGCTCACGGTATCTGGTATTACGCAATGTTCTTTGGAATTTGTAGAAGAATTTGACTACTTCTAGCTTGAGCTATGAAAAAAAAAAGATCTTATTTAGCATAGTGATAATGCAGTGTTTTAAATACATCCCAGCTTAGATGAGACACGATACTTTCCTAAATGGTTCCACTCAGCCTTAGACATTGTGATTTGATGGCGTGCAAAGTCAATGAGAAATAGACATTTAGAATTTGAAACGGAAATCTACAGTCTATTTTTTCTCTATAGGAGGATTTTCAATTTGTATCCATTTCTAAGTAATGATTCTTTAAGGCCTTGAATACAGTAGTCATTCTTTTAGGTAACTTTTATGATTATAAGTAAGAAAAGAGCAAGGAAAATATTCCCTATTCATCTGGTTGAGTCTTAGAAGTCTAGAAGACTATGATAAGACTGCCAGTCTATGGGTTGTCAAGCTGAACAATGGAGCACAGCAACAGGAAAGTGCTCAGCCCAGGAATGGATGCAAGCGAAGGCTCACCAAAGCAATCATTCCATACTATAATCAACAGGCTGCACCCTCCACCACCTTGGGTCTGGATCAGCTTCGTCTGGAGCACATCTGTTGGTTTCACCCAGCAGTCCAAGAAGGGTACTGAACACTAGAGATGCAATTGCTCTGCAATGATATTCTGATGGTTTCATCATACAGATCTCTTTACAATCCGAGTTTCCCAAACTGCATGCTCTTCTCAATGTGTTTTTCCAAAACTATGACGCGGCAACCTTTCTCTGAACTCTTGAGCATCACGTCTGCCTGGGGCTTTTCTGTTGTGTGGACACCTTTCACAGCTGCGTACTTTGACTGTTTCTGATTGTGTCCCCTGCCAAGTTTGGCCCTCTAAAATACTTACCCTTGTCCTGTGCCCAGGCTTGCCATATTGATATTCATCTACACTGACATTCTGCTGTGGGTTTTGTTCTCTCAGGGCTCAGGATATTTACATTCCTTCCAAAGCTTTGCTGTAGGCCAAATCCTTGTTCCTCCCTTGGTCCCACCTGGTCCACCCAGACTCAAGAAAAATCACAACTAACTGTCAAAATAAAGGATAGAGAAGCAGATTGAGATTTTTCTGAGCCAGGACCTTGAAGATGCGAACTGAGGAAGATTGACTCTATATATTCGCTGGTGTAAGTACCAAAGGAGATGATATTCAGAATTATGCATATCACACACCATCTGATCAATTTTCTGTGTCTGAAGTATCTAGCCCATTGTTCATTCCATGCAATACCGTGGGACTCAGGCACTCTTTCAGAGCTTTCTGGGACAATTTGGGGAAAAAATGTATAAAATAAGGGATGATCACAAAAGTGAACCTAATTAAATTCAAACAATGGAACTAATTTTTTTCCTATCATCTCCTTCTTAATCCCAATCTCTGTACAAAGGTAGTCAGTGATTCATTATATTATTATCTACTTCTCACCGTAACATTTGTATCCACCTGTATCTATCCATTTGCTTATGATAGAAACCAGGCAACCATATCTGTTTCTACATCTAACCCATGACCATTTTAATTTAAAATATACTTTATATCCATCTCATTATTTTCTTCTCCATTGTCACCACCCTGGTCACATTTATATGTCACACCGTCATCTTACACTAGAACTAATATCATTGCATTCTGGCTGGACTTCATCCTTGTAACTCTGTTCTTTTCTGTTGTTCCGTTTTGTTTAAGATTTTATTTATTTATTTGAGAGACGGCACTAGAGAGAGAGAGAGAGAGCACAAGAGGGAGGTGGGGCAGAGGGAGAGGGAGAAGCTGACTCCCCACTGAGCAGGGAGTCTGATGCGGGGCTGGATCCCAGGGCTCTTGGATCATGACCTGAGCCGTAGGCAGACACTTAACCAACTGACTGATCCAGGTACCCCGAACTCCGTTCTTTTCTAAATCATTCCAAAACACACACCAGGTAGCATAATTGTGCAAAGCACCAAATATCATTATATTGTTACTCTGCTCACTTCTCTTCAAAGTCTTCTCTTTGCACCTAAGATAAAATCGAAACTCTCTCACAGCCAACAAAGCTTGGTGTGATCTAGTCCATGCTGGCCTCTTCAGTCACACCTAATGCTGCTCTCCTATCCATTAATTATGTTCCAACTGTCCTGACCATTTTTCAACCTTTCTCAATTTTGTACACTTCCACCAATTTTTTTTTTTTTTTTTTTTTTACATTCTTTAACATCTCAGTTGCTATCAGGACTTCCTTTGTAGGGATTTAGCCTATTTTCATCGGATACGTTTCTTCTTTAATGAGGTCTTCCCTGAACGTCCAATTTAAGCTAGTTCTTTTTATTCTACTATTTTATGATACATTGTCATTTCTGCTTATAGCACTTTTCTTAGTTTTCACGTAGGCACTTGTTTGTATGAATATTTGTAAAGTGACTGTCTGCTCCGTGGGCTGTGAGTGAGCTCCATGGGAACATGGATCTTTTGGTTTCTACTGTCTGTTAATGCCTACTGCAGGGACTCGCACGTAGCTGGCACTCAGTGTATCTGTCGAACGAGTGAGTGGGAATCCTGTAACTCATACTTTATTTGTTCACTTATTCAATAAGCTATGTATCTTAAGTAAAGCACTCTCTTCAGCTCACTGGATACGGCAGAGACGGAAAGATACAAACGTTCCTGCTCAGGTAAAGCTTACCTTCTAGGGTAAGAAACCACTAATAAGCAACAAATACGAAACATTGCATAGTGTTTTAGAAGGAGATATGTGGTGAAGAAAAAAAAAATGGAGCAGGATAATGGAAATGAGGTGTGCCAAGGGACTATGATTTACAATTTTAATAAATGATCAGTTTAGGCCTTATTGAATAGGTTGCCTTTGGGGACAGACTTGGAGCAAGAGAAGGTTTTAGTTATATGGATATATAGAGAATTTCCTAGCCAAGAGAAATAGCTAGAGAAAGTTCAAAAGTGGGAACTGGGATGGGGTAACTGAGGAAACAGCAAGGGAGGAAGCAGAGTGGTGCAGGGGGCAGACACAGAGGTATGATAAGAGAAACAAAGAAGGGCAAGCAGATAAGGCCTCTTGACCACTGTCATCACTTGGGCTTTTATAGTGACTGAACTGGGTGGGCCTTCATATGGTTTCAGCAGAAGAGTGACAGGATCTTACTTTTGCTTTCAGTGGATCGAGAGGGCTGCTCTGTGCAGAATATATTGCAGTGGGGCATTGGGTAAAGGCAGAAAATCCCCTACCAAAGGCTTCCAAAGAATTCAGGCAAGAGACTATGGTCCCTTGGATTAGGAGACAGCAGTGGGGTGATGGGAACAGCTGGATTCTGGATATATTTTGAAGGTAAAGATAAAAGGCTTTTTGCTGAGGCATTGGATGGGGGTTTGAAAGAAAGCAAAGAACTAAAGACAACTCTAAGGGTTGGGGGCCAAGTAACAGGGAAGACAGAGTTGCATCAAGTCAGAGGGGTGAAGAATATAGATGAGTATGTTTGGGTGGGGTTGGTGAGATCATGTTTATTTGCAGAAACTGGAGAGGTTAAATGAGTAGTTGGATATACAATTCAATGGGGCTACACGAGAGAATGACAAATGTGGGAGGTATTCACCTACAAAAAGCCCTGGAAGGCAGAAGAGGAGATGATCTCACCCGGAGTGAGTATAAACAAAGGACTATGGTCTGAGCCACGGGGCACTTCAATGTTCAAAGATCCGAGTGAAGAATTTTCTTCATAGCCAATTTTAGATCTGAATATGAGTCTTTTAAAATGGGTGTTTTTTTTTCCACTGGAACCTTAACCAGAATTTTTCCAAAGGGGCAATGATTTTTCCTCGTAGAAATATTTTAAAAATAAAAAAAACCTCATGTTTTACTATTATTAATAAACAAGTAGTTGTCCAGTAAAAGAGGACTAAATTCTTCTTGTTAAAACCAAATTAACAATACCTACGTTTATGACACACAATATGCTAACGCTATGTCATCAGTGAGATAATTAATTTTGGAATTATTTAGAGTACAGTAATGGAATGGGAAGAACAAGAAGTATATGTATTTTTAGTCTTCTGAATAGTAACAAAACACTGTGCAGACCCATTCTGTTAGAACATAGAGGAAAAAATAGCAAGGTTATGCTTAATTTTAGATTCAGGTCTGTTCCAAACAACTCTGAAGGTCAAGCTTGGTTCTAGATAATTCACTGATCTGAAGGAATTTCAGGAAGTTGGGGCGGTTTCAGGGTTAACAAAAGAATTCAGGGCTTTGGGTTTAGTTCAGTTCATGACCCCACACAGCCACCACTGAATCAATTGCTGTTGAGCTCCTGAAGCAGGCCAACTTGAACTTCAGGCTCACTGTGGTTTAGATTGTTGCCCTGGAACTCGAGGACCATCTGTGGCATCGAGGCTTGCCGATGACCTGCAGGCTGCTCAGCCACGGGCAACTTTCATGGGCTCTGCGGTAAATCACTTTCCTTTTAGAACTCCGAGGTCTGGAGTTTGTACTACAACACTTTGTGTTGTGTGTGTCTCATCTGTTTGTGTCAGCTGAGACAGGGAGCACATGTTTAGCAAAGGATTCCAAACTCTTAGCAATCCTTAAGCAATACCAAAAATATGTGGAATGTAATCTTAGTTTCTCAATTGTACACTGTTATTTCTAAATATAATATCCTTCTAAGATTTTTTTTTTCTTGATGGTTCTATTCCTGTTCCTTAGGAAATATAACGAAGGTTGTAGAAACAGATAAGAGTAGTTTAGAGTCCCACACGGCTGGAGCTGGGGCCTGATGTTACCACTTAACTGGGTTTGAGAATACCCAAGTTGTCTAGGAACATAAACTCCCTAAGGATTAATTTCTTCACCTGAAAAGTGGATTAATTAATTAATTAATACGCTCTGGGTTAATTTAAAAACATAAAATAAAATAACACATTCTAGTGCTTAGCAGAATGCCTTATACCAGGGTGCCTGGGTGGCTCAGTGGGTTAAAGCCTCTGCCTTCGGCTCACGTCATGATCTCAGGGTCCTGGGATCGAGCCCCATGTCGGGCTCTCTGCTCAGCAGGGAGCCTGCTTCCCCCTCTCTCTCCGCCTTCCCCTCTGCCTGCTTGTGATCTCTCTCCGCCTTCCCCTCTGCCTGCTTGTGATCTCTCTCCTCTCTGTCAAATAAGAAAAGAATCTTAAAAAAAAAAAAAGAAAAAAAAAAGAATGCCTTATACCTAGTAGGTACTCAATAAATCACAGTCCTTTTTCTTCGTCGCTACCAATCATTCTGGGCCTCTGGGTCTTGTTTTCATTCAAAACAATTTACTATTTTATCAGTCTTAAATCCTGACATTTTTGTGCATTCTATTTTTTCTAAATCAACTCTACTGAGATATAATTTACATACAATAAAATGTACCGAATTTCACTTAGGGTAAATTTGGGCAAGTTTTGACAAATTTATACACCTGGGAACCACTACAACAATCAAGATGTAGGCTCTTTACATGATTCCAATCATGTTTTCTCAGTCTTTTCCAAATGATTTTCTCACTTCAGCCCCAGGCGCAAAGGCAATCATTACTGTTTCCTGTCACTGTATATTTATCTTTCTAGAGATTCATTTAAATGGGAATTCTATAGTGTGTATTCTTTTGTAACCGGCTTTTTTAAATTCTGTAATATTTCTGATGTTCATTTGTGTGGTTGTGTACCTCAGCACTTCATTCCTGTTTACTGCTGAGAAGTATTCCATTATGTAAATATAATCCAACGTTTTAGACATTTGTTTGCTGATAGACATTTGGATTGTTTCCAGTTTTCTATTATTGTAAATAAATATCACTTAAGTGCAAGCATGTATGTGGTTTGGTCATATATTTTGGCCATACAAATCATTTGAAATAATAAAGATTTGAATAATGTAGATCAAGATTGCTTACATATAAGTTTTCACGTGGTCCTCTAACTTCATTTCTCAGGTAAAGGCACAGGAGTATCATTGCTAGGTTGTGTAAGGTAAGTATACTTAAACTTGACAAGGAATTGTCCAACTTTTCCCCATTGTGGTTGTGCATTCCCTTCAACGACACTTGGTATAGTTTATTTTAAGATTCAACTTGACTGGGCCACAGGGTGCCTGGGTATCTGGTCACCCATTATTCTGGTGTGTCTGTGAGAATGTTTGTGGATGAGATTAACACATGAATTGGTAAACTGAGTAAAGCGGATGGCCCTCCCTGCTGTGGATGGGTCTCACCCAGTCAGCTGAAGGGCTGGATAGGGGAAAACAGGCTGAACCTCCCTCAAGTGATGTCAGTGACCAGGCCACACGCCTCCTGCCTGCCTGCTGGGCTGGGACACCCGTCTTTTCCTGCCTTCAGACTGAACCGAAGCATCAGCTCTTCTTGGACCTTGAGCCATCGGCTTTCGGACTAGAACCCTTGGTTCTCGGGCCTTCAGATTGACTTGGATTGTCTCCCCTGGATCTCAACTTGCTGACTGCAGACCTCGGGACTCCTTTGCCTGCCTAATCTTCCTGTGTGTGGCAGAAATCTTCTTTATTTTGTCAATACTGTGTTTGAGGAACAGAACATTTTAATTTACAAAGTCCAACTTACCATTTTTTCACTTTTATTTTGGAATCCTGGTGTCCCTTCTAAGGAATAGTGAACTTTGAAGATGACCGCCATGCTTTTTCATGAGTCTTAAAGATTTGGCCTTTATATAATGTCTACAATGAGTTTCATGTTAATTTTTGTATAAAGTATGAGATAATTGTTGAGGTACAACTTTTTTCCCAACTGGAGACCTAGTTGTTCTATCCCTATTTTTAAAAAGAACTTCCCCATCGAAGTACCTTAGAATCTTTGTCAAAAATCGACTTGCCACATATGAGAGTTCCAGTCTGTTCCATTAATCTATATTTTTATCCATACAAAAGTATCACATTGTCTACATCACTATAGCTTTACAGTAAGTGCTAGTGTGTTAGGATGCAATTGAATTTTGTAATAACCTTATATCCTGTGAACTTGCTTAACTTTATTTATTTATTTATTTATTTATTTATTTATTCCTACTAGCTTTTGCTAGAGTTCTAAGGATTTCTGCATCCAAGATCATTTTCAGTTTTTTTTGTTTTTGTTTTTTTTTCAGTTTGTGCTTCATGTATTTCGAAGCTCTGATACTGAATGGGTACACATTTAGGACTATTGTATCTTCTTGATGAATTAGACCCTTTATGATTATAAAATGTTCTTACATCACTTTGTCTGATATTTTTTTAGCCACTCAAACTTTCTTATGCTTAGTTTTGCATGATACAACTCTTTCACTTATTTTACTGTGTATCTTCTTATCAACGTGGATTCCTTGTAGACAACATATAGCTGTGTTTTTTTAATACCCTTTTTAATTGGTTTATTTAGATGCCTATAATTCCACTTAGACAATGGAACCATAGATATGGCTGGATTTGTCTACCATATTGATATTTGCTTTGTATTTATACTGTCTTTTCTTTGTTCCTTTTTCTTCCTTTTGAGCCTTATTTTAGAGAGATTGTTTTGTTCAGGATTCCATTTTATTTGTACTATTGGCTTAAGTATACCTCTTTGTATTTTTTTAAAGTGATAAATACCGCTCTTGTTCAAGATTATCTTTTCAGTGATATTTGTATAGCAAACAGCCTTAGAGGATAGAGATACTCTTTTTCTCTGAAGCAGAGGGCTGGTTTGTTTGCAAATTAGTATAATAAAGATAACATCTCCCTCCAGGGCAAATGTTGGGCCTATTTGCTTGCATCCCATTATAAAGGATTGTGATTTCTTAATCTCAACTGTGATACAAATTTACTGTATATACCACTTCCACCTAGATCTGCCTCTGTTTTGCCCTCATGGGATTCGTGGGGAAAGAGGAACCGATTCAAATGTGAAACTTGGGCTGTTTGCTGTGCCATTATAAGAAAGTTCTTAGTCTTTGTTAGTCTGTAAGAGAGGGATAACAAAGGAAAAATCCGGAGGACTGAATGTACTGAGACCCTATCTGAGTAAGACGTCAAACTGATTTCTTAGCTTTATCCATCAAGCCTCAGCCTACAGAATACAGGCAACTGGTCAGCTTCAGCAATAGAAGTTTTTTAGACAGATGCAGAGAAAGAAGACCCACTGTTACATAAATACTGTGGCACAACCTCCATAGTATATAACATCAGAAAAGATAAGCACAGGCCAAGGTAGTTCTATGCAAAGTGCCAGATGAAGAGAGACGGGTCATCACAAATATGAAAGAATAGCAGGGAAGTGGTTGGAGAGGAAATCTGGT
The DNA here is from genome assembly GCA_028534135.1 of Potos flavus. Classification (NCBI taxonomy): domain Eukaryota; kingdom Metazoa; phylum Chordata; class Mammalia; order Carnivora; family Procyonidae; genus Potos; species Potos flavus. Next base: position 6,217,974 of record CM052899.1, on the reverse strand, counting down.
AGGAAGGTTGGAGGGATATATTCATTTTAAGTAAGCTCAGGTGCTAGGGGAAATGACTGATATAATAGGTATCTCAGGAAAAAAAGACGGAGAATTTGGTTGGAAGGGGATGGAAGGTCCTTTATGGTAGTTCTGGATTAGAGTCGGCCAAAAGTGGTATTTGTGTGAGTTTGAGAGGGTCGAAGTGAAGCAGATTTTTAATCTCCAGTAAAGTCATTGTGGTTAGATGTGATGACAGCTGCAGAGGGCCCGGGAGGTTGGAGCTCATTCTCGCTTCCTCTATGACACGTCCAGGTCTTCTCCTGACTAGTGGCCCCACTGACCAACCCCTGGCCCAGCAGCAGCCCACCAGAAGGGCAACAACACAGAGGTAGGCTCACCATAGCCCTCCCCACTCACTCATAGGCCTTCCCACTCACTCCCATTTGGTGAGGTGTATGTTTTAACTTTTCAGATTACTGGTTGGTGACTACATATTTGATCCTTTAATGGTTCTCCTGGTCCTCGCTTTCCCAGGTTCTCTCACAATTACATGAGGTCTAACTTTATAATTGAACCCTATCCCACACTTCCATAATGGAGGCCCTACTTCTGATGAAAAAACTGTACTCTAAGATGGCCGACCAAACTGGCAAGGGAACTCCAGTCCCTGTCTCAAAGCCCTTCCGGGTTCTTCTTTCCTACCCTGTTTCCAGCGAGCACCAAAATATCAAGTATGCGGAAGTAGGAGTGTATAAATTACCCTCCCTGCTTGTGCTCAGGGGCTCAGACCTATTGAGAAGGGTCTCTGAGCCCACCAGTGTTAAAGAAACCTCTGATCCTCCAAAGTCTCCGAGTGCCGCTTGGTTCTTCCGCCAGGATCCAGTCCAGGTTCCGCAACACTTCCATAATGGAACACTGACTGATACTTGGCTTTTAAAAAGCTAATATTTTATTTTAAAAATATGCTGTTTTTTTAAAATTTCTCTTTCTGCTGCTTCATTATTGGTGTATAGAAATGCAACATGTTTCTGTACATTGATTTTGTATCTTGTGACCTTACTGAATTCATTGATCAGTTCTACCATATGATCTGGTAATCATTTTTTAGCCAAAGAATATGAAAACACTAATTCAAAAAGATAGATACACCCTTATGTTTATCACAGCATTATCTACAATAGCCAAATTATGAAGCAACTCAAGCATCATCAATAGATGAATGGATAAAGAAGGTGTGGTATAAAAAAAAATAAAGGAAGTGTGGTATATATATATATATATACACACACACACATACAAATATATACAGTATAAATACAGAGCAAATATCAATATGGTATATATATATATACATATATGTATATATATATATAATGAAATGTTATTCATCCATAAAAAAGAATGCAATTTTGCCATTTGGAACAACATGGATGGCACTAGAGAATATAATGCTAAGTGAAATAAGTCAGAGAAAGACAAATACCATACGATTTCATCCATATGTGAAATTTAAGAAACAAAATAAACAAAGGAAAAAAAAGACAAACCAAAAAATAGATTCTTAATACACTCTTCACTATGGAGAACACATGGATGGTTACCAGAGGCATGGAGAGTGGGGGGATGGGTGAAACAGGTGATGGAAATTAAAGAGCACCCTTATGATAAGCACTGAGAAATATATAGAATTATTGAATCATGATATTATACACCTGAAACTAATATAACACTTTATGTTAACCATAATGGAATTAAAATTTTTAAAAAAGGAAAAAAATATGCTTTGCATTTAAACCAAGCTTGTTTAATTTTTAGTAGAGGTAATTAAGAATCTTACAAGAAAAATACAACAAATTTTGACATATTTGTCACATTTAAGGCATCTAGTTTACCCACTATATTTTTGAAACAAACTTTGTTTAATTATTGAAGGAAAAAGTCTGTTAAAAAACAAAGTTCAATCAAGTAAATTTAAAGATCAAACTGACTTCATTCAGCAAATCAAGCAGCATCCTATCTAGCAAACAAAGAGAAAGGAGCTCCAAAGAGCTGTATAAAAATGAGAGAATTTAAAGGTATAGGTCAAAAGGGATGAGCAAAGAGAAGATCTCATCTTTCTCTGGAGGAGCGAAGGGGTCTATCAGGTGGATTACCTCACTATGGCTGACCAGGAAATTCCAGATTTACTAGTTTAAAATTACAATCTTGGGACAGGTTGAAACTGCAGTTAGGTTAGGTACAAGTCTTGGTTTGATGACATGAACTTAGTACAGGTGACTCTATATTGGTCCTGTTGTCTTTTGTTTAAAGTTATCATGAGAAGTCTTTTTTAAAAATATTGTATTTATTTATTTGTGAGAGAGAGAGAGAGAGGGAGACTGCGTGCGAACAAGCAGGGGGGTGGCAAGCCAGGGAAGAAGCAGGCTCCCCAATGAGCAGGGAGCCCGATGTGGGACTCGATCCCAGGACCCTGGGATCATGACCTGAGCTGAAGGCAGACGCTTAACTGACTGAGCCACCCAGGTGTCCCTATCATGAACATTTTTTTTTTTTAATCTTTTTTTTATCATGAATATTCTTAAAAACAAAAACAAAAACAACCCCTTAAAATCCAACAAAATGCATTTTTTACATATTTGTCATATGTGTGACATAAATATTATTTTGTGGAATGATGTGATCTTATCTTTAAAATAAACACATTTTTGAAAGCAACACAAGCACTGGCATGCACTAGAAATGTGGAATTTGAGTAACTCAAGTAATGCTTAGTATTGACCTTATCAAAATGGGCTGCTACATAGATTTTTTTTTTTTAAAGATTTTATTTATTTATTTGACATGGAGAGATCACAAGTAAGCAGAGAGGTAGGCAGAGAGAGAGGCGGAAGCAGGCTCCCTGTTGAGCAGAGAGCCCGATGCGGGGCTCGATCCCAGGACCCTGAGATCATGACCTGAGCCGAAGGCAGAGGCTTTAACCCACTGAGCCACCCCTACTACATACTACTACAGGCGCCCCTACTACATAGGTTTTTAAAAAAATCCTTTCTTCCAGGATTTTTATGCATCAAGTTGATGCTGTTTTACTGATGTTCAGGAGAGAGAGTTCTGGGTAAGAGATCACATTTGGAAGTCATCAGCATAGAGATGGCATTTAAAACTATGAGACAAGTTGCCATCTCCAAGAGAGTGAAAGAGAGTGTAAATAGAGAAGAGATGCAAGATGGAGCTCTGGGACACTCCAACATCACACACACACACACACACCCCTACCTGTATATGTTTATATCCTAAGTATATCCGAAGCATAGATAGATAATGTATATATCCTAACATATATAGATACATCCAAAATAGAAATAGATGCATATGATGGCCACAATCGCCAAACTGTGGAAAGAGCCAAGATGCCCTTCAACAGACGAATGGATCAAGAAGATGTTGTCCATATATAAAATGGAATATTACGCCTCCATCAGAAAGGATGAATACCCAACTTTTGTTTCAACATGGACTGGACTGGAAGAGATTATGCTGAGTGAAATAAGTCAAGCAGAGAGAGTCAATGATCATATGGTCTCACTTCTGTGTGGAGCATAAGGAAAAACATGGAGGACACTGTGAGAGAGAAGGGAGGGGTGAATTGGAGGAAATCGGAGGAGTGAAGAACCATGAGAGACTGTGAACTCTGAGCAACAGACTGAGGGTTTTGGAGGGATGGGGGTGGAGTGCTGGGCGAGCCTGGTGGTGGGTATTGAGCAGAGCACGTATTGCATGGAGCACTGGTTGTGGTACATGAACAATGAATCTTGTAACGCTGAAAAAAGAAAATAAAAGTATTTGGGGAAAAAAAAAGAAATAGATACATATGTATAATTTAAGATTACTATTTTGACTAAGGACAAATGGACAGAAATAGCATAATAAGATATTACAAAGAAGATTTGTGCTTTGAAAGGCATGCTTCACTACACCATATAGTTACTCATGTTGGTCCATAAGATGAGTTCTGAAGCTCTGGACGTTCCTGGGGTCAAAGTCAGATGGAATCTACATTGTTGAACCACAAAGTGGTTACATGAAAGCAACCAAGCACAGGCTGGGAGGCTGGGGTAAGACCACTGAGGACCTTATGTCCACTTGGTACTAGTTCATAAATATTTTGAATATCACCTTACTTGTGTCTTAGGTGAAAGGGAATGAACTTTGCCTTTTACATTTGAGAAACCTGAAGAACTTAAAAGATGACATGAATAAATTGGCTGCCTCAAACTTTTATCTATTTACTTACCAATTTTTTACGTTTAACATTTGGGTGCAGCATAGTGGAGCACAGATTGAAGACAGAAGGTGCTGGAAGAAGGAAGGTCAGTGAGAAGACCAGGTTAACAGTGAGGAGGCACCTGATGTAAGGGGGCGAGTAGGTCTATTCCACCAGACCTACATTTCCTGAAGTACTGCTTTGATCTGCTGCTCCCCCCCGGATCCTTGGTGATACCCACCCCTTGGGAGTGTGAGATGCCTGCATATCTTAAAAAGTCTGTTTACAGCTTTATCTCCCATTACATGCCTCACTCAGTCTGTTTTGAGGAAATCTGACATACTCCAACACAGTCCATGTGGTTTTCTGCATGTTGTTTGACTTGCTTAGAATGCTCTTGTCCCATTATCTGTAAAACTACATATTCCTTTTGCTTAAATTCATGCTGCATTGATATTAACATATTTTGTGCACTGATGCCAAACTGTAGTCTGAAAATAATTCTAAAAGAGATCTGAAAAATATAATTACAATCATTTAAATATAAAATAGGTTAACCTGTCTTTCCAAAGGAAGATTTTAAGACTTCCCTGACTACAATGTGGGTAAAGCACAAGTCATGCTAGATTGTGGCAGTGAGTCTACACTCACATACAAACCTAAGAGGTAGATGGCTAGGTGTAATTTACTCCCGTCCTCTATTTACAGCTATCTTTTATGAGATGGTGTCTTTTTAGGCAGCAAGCATCTTTCATATGATTAATATGTCTGGGAAAATTTAAATCATGGTTGGGAGAGTACTAAGTAAAACTTAACCAAACAAAGGAAAGTCAATACACTTGATGTTGGGCAAGCCAGAAATACTCATTGGTTTCCAATTAATTGATAATTTGATCATCCACACAAATTATAGAGGAAATGAGGCATTCTCTATGTTAGAAATAAAAAGAGTGGTTGAGATGCTTCTTTTAGAGGATCTGATTAAATTGCAATCATGATGTGTGAGATCTCAAAGCAACCTCCACAACCAGCAAAGGCAGTCTGTTGATTACTGATCACTCACTTACACAGCAGAAATGGACTGGCCCAATCTCAGGCTTGAGATTGTATCTGCAACCTAGAGAAATCAAGGATTTTCCCAGGTTGACAGTTGGATAGTGATATTAATGGAATTTTTCAATAATTTTTTCTCACTATTCTAATTAAAAAAAAAATAACACACTCTCTGGATTCTATTTGGTAGCAATGGCATATAAAGGTTTATGAATGTAAAGTGTACATAGGAATATGTTCATACCATGGACACAAGAGGCAAACTTTACTTAATAAAGCTTACCTATGAAAATGCTGTATTTTTGCATGTTAATTAGGTACACATAGAATGATTAAATCTCTTTGGAAAAATATCAATTGGAATGTATGTAATTTACTAATTAGTTTATAAACTACTTTAAAATTGGATCTCTTCTACATTCAGGCCTATGGGGTTGGAGTTCCGAACCAGTGCTATTCTCAAATAAATACCGATAAGTTAAAATGTTAATTCCTGAAGGATACTGCTAAGTGGTCTATCATATTTTTGTGAGCAAACATTGATTACTGAAGCATAATCACATAAAATGCACAGATCTAAAATGAATCATTAAGGAAATGCACTTGCATAACCATCCCTCAGCACCACATATAGAAAATTACTGGCACCACAAGCACTTCCCTCAGGCCCCTCCCTGTCATTACCTTCTTCCCCAAAGGAATCACCATTCTGATTTCTGGCACCCTAGAGTATTTTTCGAGGTTTGACATTCATTTAAATGTCTATAATACACAAAGGTGCTGTGGATATGTATACACATCTTTTGGGTATAGTACTAAGAGTAAAATTGTTGCATCATAGTTAGAGCTAGTAGCTGAGAGGTGGGCACTGCAAGTCAGTTTCCCAAGACATTTCACTGATGCAGATTCCCCAGAGCAATACACAAGATGATTCGTTGCTTCAAATCCTCACTCACACTTGTTGCTATCACATGCATGTGTTTCATTTTAGTGTCTCATGAGCATATAGCGGTATTCATTGTGGTTTTAATTTGTGTTTCCTTGATGATTAATGATATTGAACATGTTTGGCCATTCGAGTCTATTCCTTTGTGAAATCTGTTCATCATATCTTCTGTCCATTTGTCTATTAAACAGTCTTTGTGAAGGTTCTTTCTATATTCTGGATATGCATAGGCATGTATGTAATACATATAAATATACGGATAGTATATATGTGGATAAAATACATGTATTTCTTTACACATTTCCACTCTCATAATGATGTCTTTTGATGAACCTACAGGGTCACGATTTTAATGAAGTCCAATAGGTGATTTCTTTTTTATGGTTAGAGATTTTTTGTGTCCTGTTTAAAAAGTCTTTACAAGTCCCAAAGTCATAAAGATATTATTGTGTGTTTTATTCTAAAACTTTAATGCTTTATCTTACACTTTTAAGATTAGGATTCACCTGGAGTAGTTTTTTGGGTTATGACATGAAATAGGGGTCAAGTTTACTCCCCCCCCCACTATAAATATTCCACTTATCTAACACCATTTTTTGAAAAAAAGCCCTCCCTCCAGTGGCACCTAGATCACAAGACAGGTGGTCATGTAGGTGTGGATGTGTTTCTGAACTTCCTATTCTGTTCCAGTTATGCATTTTACCCAAATCTTGCCCTAGTGCCATACTGTCTTATCATTGTAGATTTATAAGTTTTGATACCAGGTAGGAAAATCCTCCAACTTTATTTATTTTCAAGAATGAGTTAATCATTCTTGACTCTGACTTTCCATATACATTTTATTTATTTTTATTTTTTATTTTTAAAGATTTTATTTTATTTAAGTAATCTCTACCCCCAATGTGGGGCTCAAACTCACAGCCTGGAGATCAAGAGTCACATGCTGTACTGACTGAGCCAGCCAGCCGCCCCTCCCTATACATTTTAAATTCAGCTTATCATAGAACACTTATCAGGATTTTTATTGGGAATACATACAATCTAAAGAACATTAAAAGAGAACTGATAGTTTAAAATACCAAATCCTCTTAATCATTAACTTGATCTATTCTTCCATTTATTTAGATCTTTAAAAATTTTCCTCATTTATTTTACTGTTTTTTTTTTTATGAATTTGACGTTTTTGATGCTATTGTTAATGGAATTATTTTATAGTTTTGGTTTTCCTATCTTACTTTGCTAACATATAGAAAGAATTGGTTTTTATTTGTACCTTGTAATAAGTGAACTTGCTAAACTCATTTATTAATTCTAAAAGTTGATTTGTAGGGGCGCCTGGGTGGCTCAGTGGGTTAAAGCCTCTGCCTTCGGCTCAGGTCATGATCTCAGGGTACTGGGATCAAGCCCCGCATCGGGCTCTCTGCTCAGCGGGGAGCCTGCTTCCTCCTCTCTCTCTGCCTGCCTGTTATCTCTCTGTCAAATAAATAAATAAAATCTTTAAAAAAAAAATGAAAAAAAAAGTTGATCTGTAGATTCATTTGGATATTCTTATACACAATCACGCCCTCTGTGAATAATGGCAATTTTATTTGTTGCATTACAATTTTTATGCTTTTTAAATTTTCATTTTGCTGTATTATATTAGATAGTCCTTCAGCAAAAGGCTAAGAGAAGGAGTGATAGTGCCCAACTTTGTCTCAGTCTTGGTTCCTGGAGGAAAGATTTCAGTTTTATCCCTTCAAGAACTATATCAACCAGGATTATTTTAAAGTTCAGTCTTTATTCAATTAAGGAATAGTATCTCTATTTGTAGTTTTCTAGGACTTTTATCATGAACAGGTGTTGAGTTTAATTACATGGTTTTTTTCTGCATCTATTTAAATAATCATGTTTGATTTTCTTTTTTTATTCTTTTAGTGTAAGGTATATTGATTTCTTTTCAGATTGAAAACAAACTTGCATGCCAAAATTAATTCCATTTTGTCATGTTGTGTTACTGTTCTTATATATATATTGTGTTTATCTATTAACTTTTAGTTTACGTTCTTGAGGAAGACTGGTCTCTACTTTTTCTTCCTTGTAATTGTCATGTTAGTATAAAGGAGGAGTTTATCCACATTTTCTGTTTTGTGAAGAATTTCTGAAGATCAACACTCTTCTGTCAAAACTGGTGTTATCCTCTCCTTTTGTTGAAGCCATTTGGGCCTGGCTCGTTCTTTAATTATGGTTTAACAGCTATAGAACAAATAAGAGGTAATGCTTCTTCTTGTTGCCAGTTTTGTTCAAAGTTTTTCAAGAAATTTGACTATTTTGTCTAAATTTCATGATTTTTTTCCTCCTTGTATTTTTTTTTTTTTTTAGAGAGGGAAAGAGAGCAGAGGAGGGGGGGCAGAGGGAGAAAGAGAGAGAGTCTCTAGCAGATTCCCTGCTGACCTTGGAGCCTGACGCAGGGCTCCATCTCACGACCCTAAGATCATTTCCTGAGCCACAATCAAGAGTCCGACGCTTAACCAACTGAGCCACTCAGGCCCCAATCCTTATACTTTCTTAAATAGAATTTTTTTTTTTTAGAGCAGTTGTAGGCTCATAGCAAAGCTGAGCAGAAAGCACAGAGAATTCCCATATACTCCCTTCCCACATAAGTGCACAGCTTCCCCCACTGTTGACATCCCACACCACAATGGAACATTTAGTATAATCAATAAACCAACATTAGCACATCATCACCCAAAGTTCATGGTTTACGTTATAGCTCACTTTTGCTGTTGTCATTGAATAGGTTTTGACAAATGTATAATGACCTTTATCCACCACTGTAGTATCATTCAGAGCAGCTTCACTGCTTTAAAATCCCCTGTGTTCTTCCTATTCATCCCTCACCCCTCCAACCCCTGGCAACCACTGATCTTTTCACTGCCTCCAGAGTTTTGCCTTTTCCAGAATGTGATACAGTTGGAAACAGAGAATAAATTAGCCTTCTCGGATTGGCTACTTTTCATTTAGTAACATGCATTCAAACTTTCTCCTATTCCTTCATGTATTTTAAACTGTTATGAGGTGCATCTATGATTATGAAATGTATCTTTTTATCTCCGGTTATAATCTGGTCTTGAAGACTATTTAACCTTACATTCATATTGTCATTTTCGGCTGATTTTCGTGCTATAGGTTTTTTTTCATACATTTATTTTCATCATTGACTTTATATGTAAAATTGGATTCTTCTAAGCAACATGTTTTGAGGTCTTCCTTTTTTTACCCACTCTGTCAGTACCTGTCTTCTAATTATAGTGTTTAAATAGTTAACCTTTAATGTAGTTTTAGGTATGAATGGGTTTAGGTTTACCATCCTCTTTGATCTCTTTGTCTTATTCTGTTTTCTGTTCCTCTGCCTCCTTTTCCTGCCTTCTTTTGGATTATTTGATTTTCAAAAGATGCTCTTTTTAAATCAGGCTACTATTTTTATGGTCATTTCTCTTTGCAATTTTTAAGTGTTTCTTTAGGAATTACAGTATGCCTCCCTACCCTACTTGGAGTTCATACTGCAGTATTGCACGAGATCAGGTCCAATTTAGAAAGCCTGCATTTATATTGGCCATTTTACAGTACCTTTTCCACTGACCTTTATGCCATGGTTGTCATATGTATCACATGGATACACAGTCAAACCCCTATCTGCCAATATTATCATTTTTTTATTCTCAACAGTTATATCTATATTTTAAAAACTTAGGAGGAAAAGCAGTCCTTTATTTTTATCCTAATCATTTGTTTGCTCTTTTTTAAAAAAAAAAGATTGTATGGATTTACTTGAGAAAGAGAGAGCATGAGCAGGGGGAGAAGGAGGGGCAGAGGGAGGGAGAGCGAGGGAGGGGATAAGAGGAAGGAGACAGGGGGAAGAAGAGGGGGCGGGAGAGGGGCAGAGAGGGGGGAGGGACAAAAGGAGAGGGAGAAGCTGACTTCCCACTGAGCAGGGAGGACCGCCAATGTGGGGTCTCATATGGGACTTGATCCCAAGATCATACCCCGCGCTGAAGACAGATGTTTAACCGACCGAGCCACCCAGGCACCCCAATTTCTGTTTACTCTTGCTACATTCTTAAAGACCCATGTGTGTCTCTGGAATCATTTCCCTCTGCCTGAAGAATTTTGCTTTAGTATTTCTGGTAAAACAGAACTTCTGACTCCAATCTTCTCAGTTTTTCTTTATCTGAGAATACTTTTATTTCACTTTAACTCCTGAAAGGGACTTTTGGTAGGTGTAGAGTTCTTAGTTGACAGTTCTTGTCCATAGTTTAAAGATGTTCTACTGCTTTTTGGCCTCCAGGGCTATCGATGAAAAATTTGTGGTCCATATTCAATGTGTCATTTTCCCTTTACGCTCTCAGAATTTTTTTGTGTGATTATTTTTAAAATTTTAATTCCAATATGTTAATATACAGTATTATACTAGTTTCAGTTATCATCACCCTGTGCTCATCACAAGTGCACTCCTTAATTCCCATCTCTTATTTCATCCACCCCCCACCCACCTCCCTTCTGGTGACCATCCGTTTGTTCTCTCTTAAGAGTCTATTTCTTGATTTGTCTCTCTTTTTTCCCTTTGCTCATTTGTTTCTCAAATTCCACACATGACTGAACTCATATGGTATTTGTCTTTCTCTGATTTATTTTGCTTAGATAACGCACTCAAGTTCCATCTACATCTTTGCAAATGGCAAGATTTCATTCTTCTTTATGGCCAAATAATATTCCATTGTATATATCTCACATCTTCTTTATCCATTCATCTTCCAATGGGCACTTGGGCTATTGCCATAATTTGGCTGGGGTGCATGTATCCCTTTGGATTAGTGTTTTTGTATTTTTGGGTAAATACTCAGTAGTGCAATTACTAGATCATAGGGTAGCTCTGTTTTCAACTTTCTAAGGAAACTCCATATTGTTTTCCAGAGTGGCTGCACCAGTTTGCATTCCCACTAACAGTACAAGATGGATTAAATGGATTAAAGACCTAAATGTGAGACCTGAAACCATAAAAGTCCTAGAAAAGAGTACAGGCAGTAATCTCTCTGACATGGGCTATAGCAATATTTTTCTAGATATATCTTCTGAGGCAAGGGAAATAAAAATAAACTATAGGGACTACATCGAAATAAAAAGATTCTGTACAGCAAAGGAATAAATCATCAAAATGTTTTTCATTATCTTAGTCTTTTAGTACTTTGATTATGGTAGACTTAGGGGTGTGTGTGTGTGTGTATATGTATGTGTGTGTGTGTGTGTGTTTAAGTTTCCTGTTTGGTGTTTCCTGAGTTTCCTAAATCTATCAATTCATTTTTTCAACATATTTTTTTGAAGGTTTCAGATCTATTTCTTCAAATAATTTTCCTGCTCCAGTATCTTTCTCTTTTCTTTCTGAAAGTCTAATAACACATACATTGCTTTTTGATGTTGTCCCACAGATTCCTAAAGCTCTGTTCATTTTTTCTAATTTTTTTCCCTTTGTTAATTAGATTGGAAAATTTGTTCTTATCTTCAAGTTTACTGACTCCTTCTCTTGTCATCCCCTCTTTTGATCTTGATTCCATCCAGAGTTCAAAAATTTTGAGATACTGAAATTTTTCTCAATTCTAAATTTTTAAAAATTTTAATAACTTTTATATATTTTTGAAAATATTTTCTATATCTGAGACCTTCTATCTCCCAGTCATTTTAAGTTGAGCGTATTTGTAGGTCCCCAGGCAAAGCACAGCTAAAACTTCTACTTTATAGTATTTCTGATTCATTCCAACCTTGGGGTCATCCTGAGTTTGGAATCAGTTAATTGCCTTTCCCTTGAGATGTGATCACATTTTCTGGCTCTTGTATGTGAAATAATTTTTGACATGGAACCCTGAACATGTTGAATGTTATGTTGAATGGACACTGATTTCTGTTACATTTATTTGTAAATATTGATAGTTTTTCAATTTTTTATTATTATTTTGTGCAAGCAAGCAACTCACTTTTGTTTGGACTGCAAACTGCAAATTCCATCGTGCCCTTTGTGCATGGTTGTTGTAGTGTTAGTTCAGTTCTCAAAGCCTTGGCGTGCTCATCTGCATTTGTGCTGGACACACACAACTTATACAAGTTGTGAGCCTGAGACTTCGGTGGTTTATATACAGAACTATGGCGTTCTCTTCTCTGGCTCTATATGCTGGAGGATTCTCCCTCTACCTGCATCTGCTCTTTTTCTGCTGCCAGAAAAATAGGAACAAAGTAAAGACAGAAGGAAAATGGAAAACCCAGAACCCACAAAGTTGCTTTTCTAAGTTTTGAGTCCCCTCCACAATCTACTTGTTATGTTTAATGTTCAGAGTGCTCCTCTGGTTGTCCTTAATGTTTTGTTTAGAGTTTGTTTGTATGCAGCAGAAGGAATGGGTTGTAGTGACCTAACACTTCATGCTAGAACCAGAAATCCCATATATATAGAATTTTGAAATGACCAATTTGATGTCATCGCTATTTTGGTGCTCACATGTATTTCGTGGTCTTAAAAAAAGTTAAATATTTGGCTTTATCTTTATTACCAAGTCAATTAAAAAATACCCCATCAACCCATTAATTAATTTCACACTATTTTTGAAACTGAATTCTTTTCCCTTGATTTGAAAGATTTTTGCATAGCGCACCACTGTCGTTCATTAACTTTTGATGTGGGAGTGATTTAGCTAGGTATTTATTTATTTAAAGATTTTATTTATTTATTTGACACAGAGAGATCACAAGTAGGCAGAGAGGCAGGCAGAGAGAGAGAGGGAAGCAGGCTCTCTGCTCAGCAGATAGCCTGACGCAGGGCTCGATCCCAGGACTCTTGAGATCACGACCTGAGGGGAAGGCAGAGGCTTTAACCCACTGAGCCACCCAAGCGCCCCTAGGTAGGTATTTAGAGGACACAGATAGTATAAACTGCTCTTCGAATTGCTCACTGGCTGGCTATATGAGCCTTGCTGAAATTTCTTTCTTAGAAATCAAGAAAAAGAAGGGTTTCTATGGACAGTTTTAAGTAAGTTTCTCCTAGACTCTCATTTAGCAGTTCTGAGATGGGATCTTTGTCACTCTGAGTATAAGGAATACACACTATGCTCCAGAGTTCTTCCCTCACCTCTTGGCTCTGCCCTCACGTCTAGGCTGGCTGAGGAGGACTGTGCCCTCAGTTGTATTTTGTGATCAACATTCTTCTTCTTTCTCCTCCACATTCTCACTTTTGGCTCTTTTGCTTCCTGGGATTAGGCAAGTACTCTGGAAGCCTCAAAAGCAAGTGTCAGTGTTGGGTAGGGGAAAGTCTTTCCAGATCTCTGAATGTTACAGATGGCAGAGAGCATGTTGGTGTCATATAAGAAGTCGCTGATCAGACACTATTTTCGAAGAGACAGTAGATTTTTTTTTCCCATGAGGAGAATGCATCTCAAGGAGAGAAAATTAGATTTGTTGGAAGAAGGAATCTCGAAGATAATATTTGACAACTTTAGAACTTAAGAGTTAGATCTCTTGATTTCCTATTTGACATAGAGATTGAAGAGAATAATACAGAAGGGACTTACTGAAGCCATATCTAATATATCACATACTGTAAAAAGGTGGATTTTGTTCATGTTTTGTTGATATTTTCTATAAACTCAATGCTAAATTGTAAACTAGCCAGGATAATAAGATAGTTAATGAAATATTTAACAGTTTAAGCCAGTAATTTCTGGCTTCTGCTGAAGATAAACTTTTTTGCTACGATGCAACCTCACTTTGCCATATTTTGAAAAGAAAGGAAAGTTAACCAGTGCAAAAAAGTACGGCAATTAACATCAGGACATTTATTCTAAAAGAGATTAAGAAACAAAGCTCCAGCCTTTTCAATTAATGGCTGTTATTAGAAATCCATGACCTATTGTCTGTGAGCAAGAAGTCACAGAAGGTACCTGGTGAGTCACCATGCAAGAAAGCAGAGGTGATGGTAATGTTACTATTTATGCCGTTATAATTAGATATTAGCCAGTGAGCTCTTCTTCCATTAAGCTCATTTATAACAGTGAAAGTACCAAGTGGGATGTTTGCATTAAAAAAATTATGAAGAAGATTCAGAAGTGTTCCCTATATCTCCCATGACA
>CM052899.1:6112845-6203085 GCA_028534135.1 Potos flavus | reverse complement strand
CTACCATTAAAGAAAATCAGGGCTTGATAGTAGTTTAAGTGGTAAAAATAGATTTTATTCAGGAGCTATTGCAATAGGGGAAAAGAGACCTAGTTCAGAACTGGGCTTAATTCTGAATATGCCATGGACAAATGGAGATTTATAGCCAAGAAGGAGGTTGGGGGTCAGTGGATAGAAAATTACTTAGAAGAAACATCAGTGATAAGGCAGGATTCTGGCTAAAAGGACTCAGCAGATTCTTGCCACAGGCAGGCCAGGGTAATGAGATATCATAGGACAGATGGTGGAGGAGAAGGAATTCGATTAGACATTGGGGGTGATCAGATGTCAAGGGTGGGGTCGAATTTTATTTTTCTGAATGAAGTTAATCAGTTTTTCCAGAAACATTTATGGAAAAGACTAACCTTTCCTTGTATATTCTTGGCTTCTCTGTCAAATATTAGTGGTCATATATGTGAGGGTTCACTCTAGATTCCATTCTACTGATCTTTGTGTCTATTTTTATGCCAGTACCATACTGTTTTCATTAAGACAGGTTTGTAGTATAGGACACAATGAATCTGCATGTCATACTTGTGCAGGGACCATGCTAATCTCTGTATCGTTCCAATTTAAGCATATTTGCTGCCAAAGTGAGCTCACTATAGGTTTGTGGTATAGGTTAAAATCAGGAAGTGTGATGCCTCCAGCTTTGTTCTTTCTCAGGATTGCTTTGACTATTTAGAGTCTTTGGTGATTCTATACAAATTTTAAGATTATTTTTTTCTAGTTCTATGAGAAATGATATGGTAATTTTGATAGGGGTTGCCCTGAATGTACAGATGGATTTGGGTAATATTTTAACAATATTAATTCTTTCTATCCATGAATATAGGATATCTTTCCATTTGTTTGTGTCATCTTTGATTTTTTTTTTTTTAATCAAAGTCTTAGAGTTTTCAGTATACAGATCTTTCATTTTCTTGGTTATATTTAGCTCTAAGTATTGTATTGTTTTTAATGCTATTGTGAACGAGGTAGTTTTCTTGAATCCTTTTCAGAATATTCTATTGTTAGTGTATAAAAATGCAACTGATTTCAGTATGTTGGTTTTGTATCCTTCGACTTTATTGAATTGGTCAATTAGACCTAACAGATTTTTGGTGAAGTCTTTAGGTTTTTTTATATATAAAATCATATCATCTGTAAAGACAATTTGACTTCTTTTTTTCTTTAGATACGTTTTATTTCTTTTTCTTGCCTGATTTGCCTAGCCAGGACTTCTAGGACTATGTCGAATAAGAGTAAGGTGAATGGGCACCCTTCTCTTATTACTGATCCTAGAGGAAAAGCTTTCTATCTTTCACCACTGACTATGATGTTAGCTGTGGGCTTATCAAGCATGGCCATTGTTATGTTGAGGTATGTTCCTTCTATTCCCATTTTGTTGAGAGCTTTTGTTTCAAGAGGTTGTTGTATTTTGTCAAATGCTTTTTCTGCTTCTATTGAGATGTTCATATGATTTTCTTTCATTTATTAATGAGATGTGTGACATTTATTGATTTGCATACATTGAACTTTTCTTGCGTCCCAGGGATAAATCCCTTTGTGTATTATCTTTTCAATGTGTTTTTGAATGCTTTTTGCTAGTATTTTGTTAAGTTTTTCTTCTATCTCTTCATGAGGGATATTGGTTTGTTTTCCTTTCTTGTAGTGTCCTTATCTGGTTTGGTATCAGAGTAATGCCGGCCTCATAAAATGAGTTTGGGAATGTTTGTCCCTCTTCAATTTTTTGGAAGAGTCTGAGAAGATTTGGGACTAATTGTTCTTTAAATATTTGGGTGAATTTCACAGTGAAATCATATGGTCCTTTCTTCTTTTGAGTGGTTTTAGATTAATGATTCAAACTCCTTACTCACTATTGATCTGTTCATATTTTTTATTTTTTCATGATTCCGTCTTGGCCATTTCTTCTAGGTTATCTAAATGTTGGAGCACAGCTGTTTATATTAGTCTGCTAGGACCCTTTTAATATCTGTGGTATCAGTTGCAATGTCTTCTCTTTCATTTTTTATTTTATTCATGAATCTTCTTTATTTTTTTCTTAGGCTAGCCAAAAGCTGGTCTATTTTATCTTTTTGAAAAGCTAGCTCTTAGTTTTGTTGATCTTTTCTATTGTCTTTCTAGTGTCTATTTCCTTTATTTTTGTTCTGATCTTTGTTATTTCCCTCATTCTGTTAACTTTGGGCCTATTTTGTTCTTTTTCTAATTTTTTGAGGTATAAAGTTAGATTGTTCATTTGAGATTGTTCTATTTTCTTAATATATGATTTTATTTCTATAAACCTCCTTCTCAGAACTGCTTTTGTAGCATCTCATAGGTTTTGATGTGTAGTGTTTCCATTTTTATTAGTTTTGAAATTTTTTTTATTCCCTTTTGATTTCTCCTTTGACTTATTGGTTGTTTAGCAGTGTGCTGTTTAATTTCCACATATTTAGACAAGTCAGAAATTTAAGTAAGTAATTATAATACAGTAATCTAAGGCTAAAATAGATGTACAAACTAACCTGTCAGGGAATACAAAAGAAGGAGTGACTATGTGTAAAGAAGGGAAAAAGGGATGATTACAAAGGTGGCGGTATTTGAATTTGTGACAGTGAATAGAAGGGAAGAGGGACATTGTAGGCAGATATTCCTGTAGATTCAGAGCTGTTCTCTTTTATTGTTGCTTTTGCTGATGTAAATCATTACTTCTTTATGGAATCAATTATCCTTTCACATGATATAAAAAGTAAACTATTATGGGGATATATAATATGGGAAAATGACAGATGGGTGTCAAAGCCTTGCACGTCAATATTTAAAATATTCATCCTTGGTTTTCTGAAGAGAATACAGTTGTTTTAGGTGGCAAGGATATTCTCTAGGTGGAAATGTCAGTTAAGAATATCGCTTTAATGTCCTCACAAGCAGCTGATAATATAAGCTTCTTGACTATTTCCTAGGTTTACACCAGCAAGTATAAATAAATATGGTAATTACATAAATACAATAAATAAACTATAAATAATTGTGTTTTGCCTATGTTTCTATTCTAGGATATGTGAATTAGTGACTTTTTAGAAAAAGATTCATATGTTTAAAACTCTTCTGAAGCAAATACTATATAATTTCACGCATATGTGGAATCTTAAAGACAAAACAAATGAATAAACAAGCAAAAAGCAGCATTAGACCTATAAAAAACAGAGGACAAACTGATGATTGCTGGATGGGAGGAGGGTGGGGGATGGGCAAATGGATGAAGGGGAGTGAGAGATACAGGCTTCCAGTTATGGAATGAATAAGTCATGAGAATAAAAGGCACAACATAAGGAATATAGTCAACGATATTGTAATAACATCATATGGTGACAGATGGTAGCTACACATATGGTGAATGTAGTCTAACACATAGAGTAGTTGAATCACTATGCTGTACACCTGCAACTAATGTAGCACTAGTGTGTCAACTAGACTCAAATTAAAACATGTGTTAAAAGAAGAAAAAATATAAAAGAAAAACATCATGCACCTTCCTTCTTGCCTCTATGGTCAGATGGAGGAAATCCACCTGATGAGAAATCTGCTATCATTTTAATTGTTTTTATCCTTTGCATACAGGTTTCCTCTTGGGTGGAGACAGGAGCAAGAAGAAGTTATCCCAGAGAAAAGCAGTAAAGGCCCTGGGAGAGTGAAATGGAGAAAGAGGAGAGCAAATTTCGGGATCCATTTTGCATGAGTACATGGAAATTAGCCTTGTATTTCTGAGGAGCTTTGTGAAATGCACATTAGAATTGTCAGTGTAAGAGATGCAAGATGGATTACTCATCCACTGACTTCTGTCTCACATTGGTCAAGGGCTGCCCCACAGTTCCTAACTCTCTCTTACTTTCATAATTATATATGCAAGCATGTCCTAGAGCAAACAGCAGGAGATACACAAGGGGGCCAAGGTAAAGTGCCAGAGCTGTTTGCTGCAGTAATGATGGGAATAAGGTCCAGACTTAGACGATATGGCTGGGCAGAAAACACCCCAGCCCGGATCATTTATTGACGAAGGGAAGCTGTGGCTTCCGGTTCCTCCATGCTAACTTGGCCACTGAGGATTCTTACAAGGATTGTAATGCGGGGACAAATGTGGTCTCAGGTCTCAGACAGTACTGTTGCCTTGTCCTTTCAGGGAGGTTTTAACTTCAGATCGGGGCCTGCAAGAGGGCATCTGAGTTCAAGCCCCCTTGGATCCTGCAACCCCTCCTCTCTGTTGGTCTCTGAGGATTCATTCCCTTTCTGGGTCAGGACTCTTCCACATTCTTCACAGAGCAAAGACCTCATCCCATCCCCTTCTTGGACAATTTCACCCTCCCTCTTGCATGGATTCTTTTTGGTGGAAGACTGAAAAATCATTTTTGTGTTCCTCCAAGTTTTCTATAGCAGTGACACCAAATGCTAAATTAATAACACTTTTGAAAGTTTGCTCAGGATTAGTTGTTCCTTGGGAATATTGAGATTTAACTTGTTTTCAACTCTGTAGAGATAATGCTTTGCTTTTGAAAATGTGCAGTTCATGCTGTAGGGATTATACTCGTGATTACTCATTTGGCGGGAATCTGGTCCTACCACATCAAGTGTGATCCAAATAAATCTGCTGGCAAGTGATTTTCTCTTGAGGCCATTTCCAGGTTTGGAAAAGGGGTCAGAATTTATAATGGATGAAATTATTAGGTCATAGGGAGAGTGAACATTGGAATTTGTTATTTTTAGAGGTAACTTGGAAGTGCATCTATGACTGAATTCACGAGTCAGCCATCAATTTTTTTTATCTTTCCATGGATTTATTTAGCCAAAAGAATATCTACTTCTTTCATTATCACGAAGATGACTGCACCATCGGATTTGTCAGGGGCTGTCCTAGGTTCCAGTGCTCCCCGTGTAACAATTCATAGTACTCGTTTCACACTTAAAAACTGTGTCCTGAATAGGACAGTCTCCCAAATCACCACCTTAATTGTTGAATCCAGGGCCTTCTACTGGAATTTTAAGTGTGTGTGTCTGAGTGTGTGAGAAGTCCAAGTTGTTTATAAAACAATGTTCGAATGTAACATGTCTTTGAGAATTCTTCCGAGTTCCTTTCGAGCTGTGTTCTTTTACTTGGCAGGATTCTTCTGGCTCCCTAAAAGTTTTTATCAAACCAGGAGTCCAGATGGTCACTTCTTTGGTTGCCCAGTGACAGGGGAGTCAAAGCTGGTTTCTGCATGACAACAATATGTCGAAACTTAACTAGGACAGGAAGCTTTCCCAAAAGATTGCATGAACAGAATGTTACAGATTCTTGAACTCTCCAAAGATTACTTGTGAGCTAGGAGAGAATCCTATTCCATTTAAGCCTACTTTTCACTACAGTATCACTGTTCTACTTATGCACAGTTCAGACTTGGTAATTTGGTGAGAAACTTTAAAAAAGAAATGCTTACTTTTAGTCTAGTCTAAAATATTAATCTCAAAGATAAAAGTTTGTTGATTTGTGTCTAATCAAGATAGTTGGCTCCCTGTTTAAAGGTATACTTGGAATTTTCCTTAGATGTTAATCAGGGTTTACTATCTACATTTATTTTTCAAGATAGAATTTATCCATATGGTATAGAAAGAGATTAAACAGGAAATTTGGTAAATACGATCAGATGGGGTTTAAACTAAAGTCGTTTGTTTTGAAATATCCTAAATCTGTATTTCCTTCTAATTATTAAGAAAAATATCTTTTTTCTTTCTTTTTTTTTTTTTTTTTTGGCTTGTTAAATTTCTATTTTAATTCCAATTAGTTAACATACAGAGTTACATTAGTTTCAGGTATTAAGGAAAATATTTTTAAAGTGACCAATAAAAATCCTCAATGGTTTTATAAATTTAAGAAACATTTATATTGAAATTCTGAAGGAAGGTTAAGATAAGGACATTTTATGATCTCTATGCTTAAGTGCTGTACATTTTTAGTCAGGACTTAACTGCAAAAGGCAATTTGGAATTTTATTTGAAATGTGGGCATTTTAAACAAATGTAAAGCTCTTTGTCTTTGAGAGTGACCCAAACCCATGCTAATTTAACCTTAGTTTTCTTGATAAGTGAAATGCATTTGAGTTGACGATTAAATTTCATTTGAAGTTCTACAGTGAAAGAAAGTGCATCATCTAAGTTAACTGTGATATAGCAGCAAGCTGGGGTTTGTAGTAGTTACAAAATGTTTACAATCACCTATTTGTTTTCCAGAATTAAGTCTATAGAACTACCACACAGGAATATTTTCACAAATTCTTTCTCCCTGACGTACAGAGACTTCTTTTTTGGACTTGTCTGATATTAAAACCGAAGCTATGTTTGATACCATGGACTTTAACTCATGGATGTGTTTAGAGAGGGAACTTAATGAACTCAGATAAAGAAAACATTTCACCCTGCAAGTTTCCTGAGCTACTCTGGGGACTTGGAGAGCTGTCCATTTGGGAGAAACTCTGACATTTGGCTTCTGGAGCAATTAGGGCATTTTGGGACATCAGTTTCCAGGAAAAGTGCACATGTTTCAGAGAGAGAGCCACAGGGGTAGAGGATGGGTGAGAAAGAGAAAGGGAACCTCTAAGCTCTGGCACTCTCTGTGCCTTTCCACAAAATGCAGTCCTGCTTGCGGGACATCACGTTCTTTCAAACTGACCTGTCAGGTACTGTAATCTTCCTTGCCACTCCACGGACCACAGAATCCCATTGCCACTATCTAGAGGCTTCACTGTACCAATCTTTATAATAGTGCAAAGTAAACTGGGCAGTTGGGGTAGGTCACAGGATGGAGAATGGCTGTTTCTCCTAGTCTGTGGCACAAAACGGTATTATTTCTATTTCACAGTTTTCAGATTTTAGAAAAATTACCCTAAATTTTTAAATTCCTGTCTCTCTCTGTCTTATCTTTCTCTGTGTCTGTCTCTGACTCTGTCTCTGTCTCTTTCTTTCTGATACATACTAGAATCCAGAGGGAGAAGTTCCAACGTGGGACACAGCTACAGAAGTACACGACACAGACCGCTGCCCTCCATAGCTTTACTTTGTTCCTACGTTAGACGCCTAAAGCCTCATTCCTTCTTTAGGATGATCATAACCAACTAATCATGCTCATTATGTGTGAGGAAATCGTTAAGTAATTTTAGGTTAATTGGCTCATTTTACTGTCACAATCACTATTAGGTAAGAACTGATACTATTCTGTTTTTACAGGTGAGGAAACTGAGATCAAAGGAGATGAACTACTTGCCCCAAATCATGCAGACGGTAAGGAGCAGAGCCAAGGTATAAGCTTCTCAAAGACCCACTCAATTCTGCTTTGAATACACTTCAGTCTAACCATACGTCATATAAACATGTAGGAAAAACCTTTACTCTCCCAAACCCTGAACCAGATTTAAAAAAATATACTTATGGATAAGACAGCACCTGTAGGAGTTTAATCCCGATTAGGATTATTATATATTAATATATTAATATAATAACTATGATATTATCATAGTTATTAGCACCATTATATAACATGGATTTTAGCAATGCCAAAACTACACATTTTATGCAACCACAAAAAAATTACTTTTTTTTTTTTTTTCAACTTCAACCCAGTGTCTCAATCTGACATCTAAAGTGCAATGAATTATTTGTCCTTGGACTGTTTGCTCAAATTTGTTGATACCATTAAAATATTTTAAACACAGGCAGTCACAAGTTATTTAAAGAATTTTATATAATTATTTAAAAATCTCATGAATGAGTTTATGTGGTCATTTGGCACTCACGCACTTTCGAACATCAGAGTCCCTGCTACAGAAAGGGACCTTTCTTGTTGCCACCTCAGTTCCCCTTCCCCTTCCAGCAGGTGTATCTGATTGTTATGCTATTATCTGTCCTTTGTTTTTATAGACCATAACTTTAAATATATATTTGAATGTCTATGCTTTATTCCAATTCCTTTAAATCATATCTCCCTATTTCTCCATTCTAGCCATACTTTTCCGGTCTCCTCGCTTCCTCCAAAAATGCCTCCTAGATTTTGTCAGTTATTTCTTTATTTTTACATTACCAAGTTAGTAGCATTTACTTCTATTTGTAGCTGTACTTTCTTCATGGTTTATCTATAGCTTGACTTTGAAAGTAGAAAAACCAACAAAGTAGCATCTGAATGACTATGTGTGGTAGATGCTGTTCTCCTCAGAGCTAAGTTAGGTGGCAGGATTCCATTTTCTTCATTTTAAGTCCAACCTCGTTAATTGCTGGGTCACCTCCAAGAGACTGTTCTTAGGTCAAGGTCAAAAATAATTATCTTTTCTTATAGTCCTTCAATTACTATTCAAATTATGACATGTTTTAAACAGCTTTATATGTGTACATGATTTTCTTACATGGCTTTTGATTTTCCTGGAGTTTCTAACTGTGCCCAGCTGGGGAAGCCAGGCACTCACTCACAACTCCCAGCTCGAAGCTGTGCTGCCTTGAGGGGAAGGGTGATGCTCGCAAGTTCCTCTTACTTTCTCTAATGCTTCCAAACTTGAATTCATTCATTTATTTTTTGGTCCAGTGGAATACTGGGTGCTTCTCCTCTGAAACCTGGACTTGTCCAAAGACCCTCCCATCCCAGGGTGTCTGGCCAAGTTAGCATTCTACACGTGCCCCCAGACCATGGCTGTGAGGGGCTGGGGCCATTCAGATTCTGCAGCCCATAGGGAGATCTGCCTGCCTGTTACCTGACACACAGAGGGGCAGGACTGCTCCTGGATCCCTGAATCCTTCGAGTCCCACAGAGGCACTTTGCTCATCAACAGATGCTGACGTTGAGTTTTTTGAAAGGGACAAGAATGACGGATGTCTCATGCTGCCATGATGCTGACTTCATTTGGTGGCCATTCTTTGCTAATGAGAAATGAGCCGCTTCTGCCAGACAGTGGGATTAGAGGCATCTGGAGTTCCGGGTTTTAAGGGGCATCTACTAAGATATTCACATCTCAATTCTCAGGGTCCCATTCCTGTTCTGTTAGGGATTTGACTTTGGCATAGGAGACTTGCTGGAGCTAAGGATTTTTGTAGGATACAGTGATTTTATAGATGGACTATGGCGGTTCTATGCCAGTTTCTGGGGACATCTGGAAATACAGCACAGACTCTTGGCCAGATAAGTCAAGAGGCTAAGGAATGATTTAGGACATGCTGTTAGAAATTTGGAACTCCCTGGCAGGACCCGGGCTGTTGTGTTTATTGATGGCTTATATCTGGCATAACTGGGCTATGCAGCCTGACTTGGCCAGATGACTATAAGGGAATGGAGGGCCCTGCTGGAATATTTTAGGAGGCTCTCTCAGAACCACATTTGCTCAACTCTTAGAGGCTCAGTCCACAGACAAAGTGTGACCTTGTGCGAAAAAGAAGGACCCAAGCAGCTATGCATGGAAGTTTCCTGAGCCTGATGCTTGCTTGCATTCTCTTTCTCCTACTGTCCTTTATCTTTATTAAAAGCTTTATATGAATTCTGTGGAATCCTTTCAGTCATCCGATGCTGTCGTAAATATGGAAGGATTTAATCTTCTCTACTCTTATGGTTTCGTCTGGAGCTCAGTACTTCATTCCATCTGCTCTCTGTTTTCCAGGAAGTCAGGCTTCCTTTGGTGCTGGCAAGGAGGTTCTGAGGCTTTCAGATTTTGTCCTTAGTTGGTGATTAATCATCCTGGGCCTGTCATTATCTCTCTTCACTGAATTGATGGCACTCCGTCTCAGCCACCCCATTCAGTAATCTGTTCCCTCATCCTTCTCCAGCACAGGACTGTTGCCCTAGCCCGTGTCCTCCCTTTCACCATTACCCTATCCCGGTCCGCTAAGGAAGAACGTCTTCGCAACTGCACTATTGCGGTCATGGGCTATCCACTCTCCATCCACCACTGGCAATAGAGTCCTTAATGCCAAATTTCTGTTGATCGATTCATATCCAAAATCTCATTTTAGAAGCTGTTTCCCTGTGAGAAACACAGCGACGAGCCAATAAGCAGTTGATACTGCAGTCTGGGGATGAGTGCGTTGGCTTGAGAAAAGAGGTGTGGATGACCAGGGCACCACATTTGCTCTGTTTGTACATTTAAGAAGTATTATTACTATTTCCAAGTATATTTTACATCCAATATCCTATTAGTTTCACATGTACCCCATTGTGATTCCATATTTTTATACACCATGAAGAGATCCCCACAATAGGTCCACTTACCATGGGTCACCACACAAAGTTAATACAATATCACTGACTATATTCCTGAGGCTGCGCATTACAGCCTTGTGACTTGTTTATTTTACAACGAGAAGTCTCAACCTCTCACCTCCCTTCACATATTTTGCCTGTCCACCAATCTCTCCTCTCTCTGGGAACCATCAGTTTTCTCTCTCTGTGAGTCTGTTCCTGGTTTGTTTTCTTTGTTTTGCTTTTTAAACTCCAGGTAGAAGTGAAATCATACAGTATTTGTCTTTCTCTGTGTAACTTATTTCACTTAGCATCATACGGTCGAGGCCCATATTTGTACTTTTTTTTTTTGTACATTTTTAACAGTCAACTTAATACGTTTTTAGGACAAAGGTAAGGCAAACGTATATGTTTATTCTATTATCTGGAAGTGGAAGTCATTTTTTTTCAAACCTTTTGTTTAATACTGACTTGTTCAGCCACACCATTTTTCTATATTCTAATTAATTTCTCAATTTATCCCTGGAAAGGAATATTTCAGACAAAGTAGGCAATACCACAATCTAATGAAATACTCTCACATACATTCAAATAGAAACCAGTATTACTCATGACCTAAAAACACAAACTGCTAAATGAATAATTCAATATGTTTCCTCAAGAATATGAAATTGTTTTATCCAGTGTAAATGAATTTAAATAGGACTTAACGCCCTCCTGAGGTCAGGAACTTTTTCTTCTTTTGTGAAGCAAGCAGAAAATAATCATCATCTCGGTTATTTTTAATATTAATTTTTAATTATCTTCTTTACTGAAGAAGCTGGAAGAGTGGATCAACCACCCAGAGATGCGTTTGAGCAGGAAGCTCTGTAAAGTCAGCCTTTCTGGGGTCAAAGTAGGTGAAGAGGTGTGAGTGACATCTGATCAAACTTCGTTAGCGTGGGTGCTGACTCAGCACCTGCTTGAGGTGGCAGAGTGGTCCTGTCTGAGACTGAGGAGCATGACCATGTCAACCTGCTCCCAGGACTCCTGGTGACATGGCAGTGCCCAGTGACCCAGCAGTTACAAATCAGTGAATGTATTCTAAGGAAATCATCGGAACTGCGCACAGAAACGTGTGATTCATGATCGCTGATAGAATACTGAAAATAAACAAGATGCCAATGGTGGCTGGATAAATAAATTGTAGTTCTTAATTATGATGGAATAATGTACAGGTATTAAATACACTGTAGGAGAGAAAATGCTTCCCCATTCCTAACTGATGTAAATTAGCTCTAAAAATATTTATTTACACATACGCCTTGGAAATGTTTTCTTTGAAGCCTTATATTTAGCCTTAACATATATTTTTCCAGTTTCCTTAAGTCTTCTTACTAGAGTCTCGTGATAAGCGTGTTGTTGCTATCACACCCATTGCCTTCTTGCTCAGCTTTGGCCAGGAACACTGTTTTTCAGGATTTGATAATATCATGAATAGTACTGGTATGCAAAAATGCCTCATAAAAAGTTATTTATTTGAAGTCATTGCTGAACAGATCTTGTCATGTGAATTTAACTGATTTAAAACATGGGAAAATAAACAAGCTATGCCAATGGTAGAGAGCAGTGTGAAGAAGGAAATACATTTTTTTTTCAAGTTTCTAGGAGTAGTCTGCAAGTCATGGAAAGGGAAGAAAACAATGCAAATCCACACTTAGAAAAATTCTGAACCCTTTCAGAGTTTAATTCCTTCTAAAGCCCAGTAACTGCTAGTTTTTGCCTCTTTCCCAAATGAGAAACTGTTGTAGGGAAACATTCTATTTCTCCTTGAATAGGAAATAATGGGAATTTTTTTCTTTTAGTAAAATAACTTGGTGTTAACTGCTAGCATTTTATTTTTTTTTTTAAGAGGGAGGTGGGGGAGAGGCAGAGGGAGAGGGAGAGAGAGAATCTCAAGCAGACTCCATGCCCAGCACGGAGCCTGACACGGGGCTCGATCTCACAACCCTGAGATATGACCTAAGGAGAAATAAAGAGTCAGTCACTTAACTGACTGAGCCATCCAGGCACTTCTAACTGTTAGCATTTTGAATTTCTGCATGAGACTAATTATCTCACACTTGTTTTATGTACTTATATGTAAAACAATATGTGATCCTTTGTTATATAATAGGTAATAATTCCTAATATTGTATCCTTCATATCTAATGAAGTCCATGAAAAGTAAAGTAGAAAAATTAGAATGTTATTGTCTCTTCCAGTTCTGTCTCAGATTATAGAGACCTACATGTTCCATTCTGATCTTTAGTTCAAACTTGGATTACAGATAGAGAAAATTATGTCAGCATTTATTCTCAGTCCCCTTACTTTAATTATTTTTCTAGATTCATTGACAGCACATAGATTTTTGGCTTATGTAAGGAAAATGGCAAGTGAGTCTTAGTGTTCTTTTCAATGACTACCTTTATAATACTATGTGTTCTACTGGTCATCAGCCAAACACTGAAGGTTCCAACAGTGTTAAATGAAGGTAGTTACTCCCTTGGGTATCTCTACTATGTAATTTTCTATTCCAGTTATACAAATCAGAAGTTTCTAGTTAGTAGATTCTTTTCTTCATGTTGGATTTTGTTTATATTTCATCTTAGCTGAACTAATTTTAAAAATCACATGGGTTTTACCACACGTTTAAAGTAGAGTTAATACCTATTCTTCTCAAACTATTCCAAAAATAGGAAAGGAAGGAAAACTTCCAAATCCATTCTGTGAAGCCAGCATTACCTTGATACCAAAAACAGATAAAGACTCCACTAAGAAAGAGAATAAAGGCCAATATTCCTGATGAACATAGATCCAAAATCCTCAACAAAATACTAGTAAACTCAATCCAACAATACATTAAAAAAAATCACTTTCCACAATCAAGTGGGATTTATTCCTGGGTTGTAAGGGGGTTCAATATTTACAAATCAATCAACGTGATCTATCATATCAATAAGAGAAAGGATAAGAATCATACAATCATTTTCATAGATGTAGAAAAGCATTTGACAAAGTATAACATCCATTCAAGATAAAAACCCTCAGCAAAGCAGGGTTAGAGGGAATATAATAGCAATGTAATAAAGGCCTTATATGGAAAACTCATAGTTAACCTCATCCTCAGTGGGGAAAAACTGACCCCTAAGGTCAGGAATAAGACAAGCATGTCCACTCTCACCACTTTTATTCAACATAGTACTGGAAGTCCTAGCCACAACAATCATACAACAAAAAGAAATAAAAGGAGTCCAAACCTTAGTAAAGAAGTCAAACTTTCACTATTTGTACATGACCTGATACTCTATGTAGAAAACCTGGAAGATTCCACCCCAAAACTGCTAGAACTGATAAATGAATTCAGTAAGGTCACAGGATAAAATCAACCTACAGAAATCTGTTATATTTCTATACACCAATAATGAAGCAGCAGAAAGAGAAATTAAGAAAACAATCCCATTTGTAATTGTACCAAAAATAATGAGATACCTAGGAATAAACCTATCCAAAAAAGTGGGAATTGTACTCTGAAAATTATAAAACACTGATGAAAGAAATTGAAGACAACACAAAGAAATGGAAAGACATTCCATGCTCATGGATTGGAAGAACAAATATTATTAAAATGTCTATTCTGCCCAAAGCAATCTACACATTCAATCGAAATACCAACAACATTTTTCACAGAACAAGAAAAAACAATCCTAAAATTTTATGGAATCACAAAAGACCACAAATAGCCAAAGTAATCTCAAAAAAGAAAAGCAGGGGCGCCTGGGTGGCTCAGTGGGTTAAGCCTCTGCCTTCGGCTCAGGTCATGATCCCAGGATCCTGGGATCGAGCCCCGCATCAGGCTCTCTGCTCAGCAGGGAGCCTGCTTCCTCCTCTCTCTCTGCCTACTTGTGGTCTCTCTCTCCCTGTCAAATAAATAAATAAAATTAAAAAAAAAAAAAAAAAAGCAAAGCTGGAGGCATCACAATATTAGACTACAAGTTATATTACAAATCTGTAATAATCAAGACAGTGTGTTATTGGCATTAAGAATAGACACACAGATCAATGGAACAGAACAGAAAGCCCAGAAATAAACCCACAATTATACAGTCAATTAATCTTTGACAAAGCAGGAAAGAATATTCACTAGGAAAAAGACAGTCTCTTGAACAAATGGTTTTGGGAAAACTGGACAGCAACATGCAGAAGAAAGAAACTGGACTGCTTTCTTCCACGATACACAAAAATAAATTCAAAATAGATAGAAACCTAAATATGAGACCTGAAACCATTAAATCTGAGAAGAGACTACAGGCAGTAAATTCTCTGACATTGGCCATAGCAACGTTTTTCTAGATAGGTCCCCTGTGGGGAGGGAAACAAAAGCAAAAATAAAGTATTGAGACTACATCAAAATAAAAGCTTATGCACAGAAAGGAAACAATCAACAAAACTAAAAGGCAACCTATGGCATGGGAGAGGAAATTTGCAAATGACATATCTGCTGAAGGGTTAGTATACAAAATATATGAAGAGCTTATCAAACTCAACACCTAAAAAACAAATAATCCAATTAAAAAATGGGCACAAGACATGAACAGACATTTCTCCAAAGAAGACATCCAGATGGCTACCAGACACATGAAAAGATGTTCAACATCACTTATCATGAGGGAAATGCAAATCAAAACTATAGTGAGATATCACCTCACACCTGTCAGAATGGCTAAAATAAAAAACATAAGAAACAAAAGGATATAATGGAATATACCATTTGCAATGGATGGAGCTAGAGAGTATAATGCTAAGTGAAATAAGTCAGAGAAAGACAAATACCATACCATTTCACTCATACAGGGAATTTAAGAAACAAAACAAATGAGCAAAGGGAAAAAAGAGAGAGAGAGGCAAACCAAGAAATAGGCTCTTAACTATAGAGAACAAACTGGTCCTTACCAGAAGGGAGGTAAGTGGGAAGGATGATGAAATAGGTGATGGAATTAAGGAGTGCACTTGATACGATGAGCACCAGGTGATTAAAATAAAAATCTTAAAAAAAATCACATAGGTTCTATCTTTAAAATTAAATATTAGTTGTAATATGTATAAAACATTATCAGTGTTCTCTCTACTCTATCAAAATATGACACAGTGTATGGATACTAGTAGCACCCAACAAATAGTTGCTAAGTTAATAAAGGGAGTAATATACTGAGAAGACAATATTAAAAAATTTGAGGAGTTATTGCCTGTTTTTTATTTGCTTTAAGGCTGTAAGGGAGATAGATATGTTGATTAGTTTGATTGCAGTAATCATTTCATTATGTATATATATTTAACACACCATGATATATATCCTCAATATATATAATTTTTATTAAAGTAATAATAACGATGATAAAAAACTGAGAAAAATATGGACAATATCATTTAAGAATTGGTGAGTGAAAAATAGAATGTTTGTTCTTTAATGTTGCCAGAAACAAGCAGGACATATAGAATTAAATTACAGTTTGTATATGAATGGCTGCTTCGAACTATGGAAAGCCACCAAAAGTATTAAAATATTAAAACTATGTAGAGTCACATACAACAGTAGCAATGTACAGGAACCAGAAACATTTTAAAAGAGAGAATTTACTTTAAATAATTTCTAAGATCACTATTATTAAATGGAGGTAACAATGGCAGTGCAATTGAAACAATAATAAAAATTATTAGTAATAATGCCAACCCTGTGTTGAGAGGCAGAAATAAAGTCCCCATTCATATCCTACAGGACTTCATTTAATTTTGTTAAATTATTAGAAAAATGACAAAAAATGTCTTTTTCAATTTATTTATTTATTTATTTATTAAAGATTTTATTTATTTATTTGTCAGAGAGAGAGAGCACAAGCAGGCAGAGTGGCAGGCAGAGGCAGAGGGAGAAGCAGGCTCCCTGCTGAGCAAGGAGCCTGATGCAGGACTCGATCCCAGAACCCTGGGATCATGACCTGAGCTGAAGGCAGCCGCTTAACCAACTGAGCCACCCAGGCGTCCCTGTCTTTTTCAATTTAGTTATATTTTGACTGATATAACTTGACATTGATAGCATTTATATAATTTGTTTTTATCTGTAAGATACTAGGAAAGTATCATTTTTAAATTTTGTGATTACCATAGAAGATAGGAACCATTACCTCTTTTAAGCTCTAAGACATTTATCATGCACTCGATAATGTATTCATTCATTCAAGGCATACATTAATACATATATGTACTCGCTTTGTGAGACATTGGGTAAACAACTGTAAATAAGGCAAATGCAGACCCTGGTCTGAGCTGACAATTATGCAGGGATGACAGGTATAAACAAATTCAGTAAATAAAATCTGATAAATAAAATGTAGTGTAGAGGAGTGCAGATGTTATAAGAACAGATAGTGGGGGTGAGGGTCCTAATCCATTTTAAGACTTAGGGAAGACAATTCTGTTTATGTGACAGTTATAGTGACTTGGAGGGTGAGTAGAGTTTATAATTTGAAGAGGAAAAGAAAGAGAAAAGATACACCTTCAGGTAGAGGTAGTTGAATTTTTATTTTGTGCCAAACAAGCAAAATGCTTACCAAATCCGCAAGGAGTGCATATGCTAAAAAGAGAGCCAAGAAAACAGATAAAGAAAGACAAGCACAACCAGAGAACTAAAGTATACTGGCTTTTGCTAGATTTCTGAATAATAAGCAGAGAGAGATGGCAGAAAAGGCTGAAGAAATACACAGTGTGTTTTGGTTTTTTTAGACAGTAAAGATTTTGAAAGCCATGTTGGGGGATTTGGACTTTAACATGAGGACAATGGATGGATGATCATGCAAGGTTTCTGCATGGAATGACAACATTTGAGAGTACACAGATTGGCTATATGAAGAGTAAGACTGGGAGCAGAGAGACCAATTCAAATGCAGGGGCAGAAATCAAAGTGAGACATGAGGCATGGAAAGGAGTTGACAAATTGAAACAACTATTTGAATGAAGTAGTAATGGATTCAGTCAATGATATGTAGAAAGCAGCAAAACGGAGATATAAAGGATAAATACCGTATCTTGTGTCTTGGGACACGTAGTCATTTGTGTTACCTTTACTGACATAAGTAACATTGGCAGTAAAATATGTTTCACAGAAAGTATGTTTATATTATGATGTGATGAAAATATGTGAAGAAATTTATGATTGTAGGGAAGACAGGGTAGGAATTTGAAAGTGATGTCAGTGCAACTTTTTTTTTAAGATAGGGAAGATTGAGGTTTGTTTGCATATCGATGGGAAAAAGTCAGTAGAGCACAGAGATGTTAAAGAGCAGAAGGAAAAGGATATAATTCAAGGCTAGAGGTATAAGGATTAGTTTCTTTTTTAGATTCTTTTTACTTTTAAAAAAGATTTATTTTTTAGGGAGAGAGTATGAGTGGGAGATGCAGAGGGAGAGAGAGAGAGAGAATCTCAAGCAGAGTCCACGTTGAATGTGAAGCCTGACTTGGGGCTCAATCTAAGGATCCAAGCCAAAACCAAGAGTTGGATGCTCAACTCAAATGCACCACCCAGGTGCCCCTCTTTATTTTAAAACAAAGTCAAGGGATTTAAGCATTTCCCTCCTGAAGTTTTTGTTTTCTTTATGAAGTGGAAGAAAGATCATCTTATGAGGGTGCGACAGCAAGAGAGGAAGAAAAGATGGAAATTTTAAGAGAGAAGAAATTGAATAAAATGGTAGTAGAGGATTGGAAGTGTAATGTACAAGGGAAATATCATAAAACTTTAAGGCCATGTTGAGGTCCCAGTTGAGCATGATGACCATGAATATTATAGTGGTATCAGTTTTCATAGTATTATTATGTGGTTTAGTATTGTAACCTTCAGAAGCCAGGAACAGGAGTGGGTAAGAGTCAGATGAGCACATTCATAGTTGGGACTTGATTAGGAAAATGAAACAAAAAAAGGCCTTTCTTAAGGGCATTTAAACTACTCATCAAGGGGGTTTGGAGTTCTTGGCCATTCATCCTTATTCAGATACAGGGTGCATACAATCAGGAATAGACTTATAGGGAGGGAGTCAATGGATTGTTGTATTGAAATGCTCTAAGAAATGGGTTCACAGAGAATGATAAAGCAAGTATTTAAGGACATAAAATTCATGATCATATAAGAGGAAGCCTGAAATTTTATTTCAAAGGTGGTACATTTCCAAATGATAAGATATTCAGTATGTATCCATGAGAGTGGCTAGAGGGGATTATATACACAATAATGGACAAATAGCAAAGAAACCAAGATGTTGGAGGAATTGCCTTCTGCATCTTGACAACACTCAGACTTATGGCAGAGCTGGAGGGAGAGGGAGATTCTGAACCAAGAGTCACCATTTTCATTACCATAGTGGAGGGA
Organism: Potos flavus; assembly: GCA_028534135.1. Taxonomy (NCBI): domain Eukaryota; kingdom Metazoa; phylum Chordata; class Mammalia; order Carnivora; family Procyonidae; genus Potos; species Potos flavus. Next base: position 6,184,393 of record CM052899.1, on the reverse strand, counting down.
ATGGAAGTGGGTAGAGCACAGAGACAATGGTCGGCAAATAGAAACCATGAAGAAACAGCCATTTTTTATAATGAGTGAGGACTTGGATCACCTAAAGTAGCATGACACATACTGATCCCACCTAGCATTTGTTGGGGGAAAGGAGGACAAACATAGAGAGCGGGACATAAGTTCTTTCTCTTGATGGTACCACAGAAGAAACAGTGTCTCAAGGAGAAGTTATATATCAATTAAGGCCAAGAGGTGTTGCAAATGTTTACAGAAAAGGACAGTTTCTTAATTACAGACAACAGTTAGAAATGGCAGAAGGAAAAGGAAAAGAGAAATGAAAAGCCAAGTCAGGAAAGAGTGCTGCACTCTTCCAGTGTTACAAATTTGGTTCTTCTTTTATAATCTGAAAAGAGATCACTGGTTTCTCAACTTGCCAGTTTAACTCAATTCAGAACTTAACACTTTGTGAGGATCAGGCTACTTTAGATGATTTTAATCTCTATTAGAGCAAGCTTCCCCTGTTATTCTCCAACTGAGCCACCAAGGTGCCCCTGTACTTTTTTAATATTTTGCTTTAGGAATCATTTCCTACTTGTAAGATTACAAAATTAATTTCTTCTAGAAAATGTTTTGCAGTTTTGCCTTTCACATTTAGGCCTTTAGTATATTTAAATCTGCAGTTTAATTTTTTTTTTTTTCATGTTATCCAAATGCCCCAGCAGAATTTATTGCCCAGTGTCTATGATGGCTTCTTCATCATATATTATATATATGCATAGCTGCATTAGTCTATTTCTGAATTCTCCATCCTGTTTCCATTAGTTTTTCCATTCCAACAAAATGCCACATTCTTTAACTACATAATAAACCTTTTTATCTGTTCAGGTAAAAGTTCTCATCTTAATATTTGTTTTCATTCATTTCTTCCATACTCTTGGATTTTTTGTGTGACTTCATAAAAAAATTAAGAATGAGCTTGCTAAGTGTCCCAAGGAAAACCCTGCTGAGATTTTGACTTGTTTATTTTGTATCTGTAATGCAATTTGGAGAGAAATGACATTTTTGCAATATTTTGTTCTCCAATTTAAAACTCTGGTGTATTTTTTCCATGTATCTAAATTAAATTACTGTTTCAAATTCCTTGATAGTGAAAAAAATATTCTATCTTCTTTTGTTCCTTTTAAGTTTTATAATTTTGGCAGTTTGTCCGTTTTGTTTGAAATTTTCAATATCGTTGAAAAAAGCTATTTTATAATACCCTCTTACCATCTATTTAATGTCCGTAGCATCAATAATTGTATCCCTTTTTTCTTAATATTATGTGTCCCTTCCCTCATTTTTAAATTAATCAGGCAAACCAAAGTTTTGTCAATTTAACTTTCCTTTCCAAAGAATTGACTTTTGTTTTTTTATCTTCCCTATTATAGGCTTACTTTCTATTTTACCAGTTTCTTCTCATGTCTTCATTATTTCCTGCTTCTACTTTATTGGCGTTTGCTCTGCTTTTGTTTTATAATGTCTTTAAGATGGATAATTGGTTCATTAATTTTTAGCGTTTCTTTTTAATATAAACATTATGAAAATGAATTTGCCTATATATTCTTCATCTGTTTTCCATAAGATTTTTTAATATAATTTACCTTTGTTACTATTCAGTTCTAAATAGAAAATAACTTTTTCACAACATTTTCCTTGATCTATATGTTCTCTAGACATAAACTTCTTAATTTCCAAATATTTAGAGTTTTCTTAGAGATAATTTTTGGTACTGATTTCTAGATTAATTGTATTGTGAGAAAGTATATGATATTAGTCCCTTATAAATTTATAAATCTTATTGCATATCCCACTTGAAATATATTTAGGGTCACTTTAGATTGAAGTAAATTGAAATATCAATGCTAATAGGAGAGTGACAGAGCACTCACTTCGGTACACTTTTCATATACAACCTTTTTTCTCATTACTTCAATCTTAATAGCCTTTTAAATACCTTAGCCCTCTGTGCAGAAAAGCCAAATAATATTTCAGAAGTTTTCCTCTAGGTGATACAAAATGAGAAAACATTTGACATTACTCAGGCGTTTACAATGTAGAATCAATCAGGAAAATGTAGGAATAACACAAGGATGAGGGTGTTGCTCTGCCCTTCATGTCACAACTTCACTTTTGGTTGTGTTTGTGCTATAAAAATTGTAAAGAAATACACAAATGCAAACACAGATGATCACAAATAATGAGTTAATAGTTCACAGTATGAGACATCAAAACTTCCTAAGAAAAGCAGTTAGATTTCAAACCACCTTGCAGAATTCTAGTCTCCAGGAAATAAATAAAAAATAGTTATGCATATAGTAAGGAAAGGTTTTTACTCAACTTCAGGATTTTCAAGTAGGAAAACTATAAGTTTACTTCCTGATTCATCTGTGGGTTCACTGGCTGCAGGAATGACAGGTACATTTTCTGGGTTTAAAACCTCTAGCAGTCTTCCCAATTCTTGCTAAGACTTAGATTAGTATACAGAGGATGAGAGAGAGGTACGGAGGGGGGTAGGTCTCACCCAGCTAGACATGGAATAGTTATATACTTTAACTGCCAAATGAGAACAACAAATTTTTAGGCTAAAATCTGCATCTCCTAAAGTGCCACAATAGAGACAGTAATTATAGACGTTTAAAAAGAAAAAAACCTACTTCTTCGTCTTATTAAACCATTTATACTTTTGGCTGGCATTCTCATAAACATCAATTTCACATCTGGATTCCAGTCAAGAAAAATGCTCCCCCCATTTGACACAAGTTTCTTTAGAAGACCTAAGGAAGATGAACACTAAAGAAATACTTAGAAGCTGTGATTTATCAGCTAAGTTGAACTAGACCTTTTCATCATCTTGTTTCTGATGATAAACATGAAGAAAATATTAGTGATAATTTGTGGGAGAAGAGATTTTCCTTTCATTTACTTTCATGTAGAAATAGTTTAGTAGAACAGGTTCCAGCCACAGCATATAAACCCATTCCTTTTTTTCCCACTTAGATTTATGTTTAATCTTCTTTATTAAGCAGAAATATTAAAAGAAATATTAAAAAACAAAACAGGATATTGAATGATAATTTTTTTCTTATGTGTGTTTGTGTGCATGTGTGTTTCTTGTATACATGGCCTGGGATCCCTTCTCAGTTACATGTTTCAAGTGATTTTGAGATTCATTAATGGAAACACTTGTACTAAATATAAAGGTGTTGACCTTCTGTGGTATCACATCATGAGTCTCAAGGCATTTTTACTTCCTGGGATGATTTATGCTCTACACAGTCCAAACACTGCAGATAAAAACTGTACTTCTGTGGATAGCATGGAGAGTTACTAGAAGTCCAAACATCACCATAGTTTTCCCAGCTGTATACTATAATAATTGGCAACAGACTATGCACTAACAAGTGCTCTATAATCCTAAAATTGAAAATGAACAACTCGGCTGCTATCAGTTCCACATCTGGTGCCAGATAGTTTACATTTCTGTGGCATCTGACTCTATTCTAACTATTCCCTTCTTGGTTCTCTACTCAGCAAAATTGATTTTTCTTTGCACTCCATAAGAACTAGAGCTATCAATGTTGATGACTTTCCTGTAGTTTATTCTGAAGCAAAACAAGCTAATTAAATCTATTTCATTGACTTAAGGTTGATGGAAAGTGCTGGAAAAGGCCATGGCTGACCATGTTGATTTATTTTTAAACTCCAGCAAGTGGTTGTTTTTTGTTCCAAATAGATATCCGGGAGGAAAATGAACTCATCCCACTCATTTATAAAATTCTTGGGCTTGAGGTGAAACTATCTCAGACAAATTATTAGATCCCTTCATGGTTGTTGTTCTTTATTTCCCTAAAGAAAAACATTGAACATTCCAGAATCGTTAGACAGCAATCTGAAAAATTATGCCAGTGAGTTCAAGGCCACTGGCTTCTTCCCTCCACATATTTTTAAAATTTCATTTTCTATTTCATTGTCAAGGACTGTACCCCAGATCAACTAGCCTTCTCAGAAAAGTGCCTATTCCTTCAAAGTTTCGCCAAAAAATTAAAAGTTTTGATAGATAATCACACGTTGATCAAAGATGAGTCACATCACAATTTTTCAAGGACTTAAGAGCATCCATTACATTAAGAATTATGTACTTGTGATAGTAGAAGAAGAAAAAAGATAAAATTACAGTGGCCAGTCAGCAAACTTAGGTTGATTTATTTGGTCCTATGTACCAAAACATACAGATACAAAGTGTCAAATGGGTCATAAAGTAGAAAACAGTTTATTTAAGAATAATCTGCTCACTTATACAAATGTTCAGAGAGATGAGGGAAGAATGGAAAGAGTCTGCGAAGAAGAATCGAGAGATGGAGTGGTTCAGAGGAGGGGCTGTGATGGGCAAGAAAGAACATAATATATTTGGGAAGATCCTGAGCAGATGAGTTGGAATGGAAGGGAACTTATGCTTGGTAAGAGTTGTACTTGGTAAGTTCATTTCCTCCACATTGTGGAAGAGCAGGAAAAATGTTTAGACAATTGTCATTTTATTCTCATGAAACTGAAGAAACATTTCAGGCTTTTGAGTAGGCAGTGTGATGTGTGAAACAGTATTTAAGAAATTTAGAAGAGTCTGCCAGGTGGATCACAAAGTGATTGCTCACAGTGCACATCAAAACATGTCACTCTGCTACCCCAAACCCTCCAATACTTTTTATTTTGATTAGAATCAAGTCTGAATGCCGCATAAAACCTACAAGGTGGTCCTCACCTGTCCTTCAAGCTCCTGTTTTGCTCTGCCCCTCAGTCATCTTGCCCTACACCTGCTCTCTCTCCATCTCTAGATGGCCAAGCTTATTCTTACCTCTCATCCTTGCCCTTATTATGCATGGCTAGGAAAGTCCTTCCCCATGTCTGGACTTAGCCACTTTTGTCCCATCAGTCAGGGTTCATCTAGAATTGCTTCCTGCTCAGAGAGAATTTTCATGACTACGTCATCTAATTTTGTCTGCCTCACCTCCAGTCACTCCCTGTCACACCACCCTGTGTGCACTTAGGATGACCTAAGACTTTATATTTATTTACTTGTTTTTTTGTAGTCCGTGTCCTCTAGATGAGTTGTAAGGCCCATAAAATATGGGATTTGTGTCTGTCTTTGTTCATTGCTTTATACCTAGCGCCTAGGACAGTGCCTGGAACACATGCTCAGTAAGTATGGGTTAAGTGCCTCTGCATTGGAATAGGGTGAGATTGTAATTCAAGACTGAAAGTTCTCCCATTTATAGCAAAGCAGTGCAGAAATACAGAGCTCAAGCCCTGGAAGTCCACACAGCCCACACCAACAGTGCCCACGGCACTATAATAAAATATTTGATGATTCAGATATCCAAGACCTAGCTTCATGGTCAGGCAAACAAATGCCGATAATGGTTTTATTGTTTAGAGGCCCCTTTGAAAGAAAAGGGGATGGATTCAGAAGGCAGTATCTTTTGTTACAGAAGTCATTGAGATGGAAACACGCATTTCTGTGAACAATTATATTTGGTTCAAACTATAAAATTAATACTGTAGTTGTAACTTGTCGATGGGCAGCGTGGCATGAATGTGCTCTTTTATTGATTCCCTAAATTAGTTATAATCTTTGATTATCTTCTCATGAGACTCCATTTTTATATTTTAAATATTAATGATACTAAACTGGGACAATTTCATTAAACATTTTGAAAAGGATTTGAAAGCACTTACAGTTCTCCTAAACCACAAGCCCCATGATACAAATCAGAAAGCAAAATAAAACCAAAATAAGCTTGCTAATGTTGACTGAAATCACATAAACTCAAACCTCATACGCGCTCTTAAACTCTTTTCATTTTAACTATATTGGGCCATGAAAAGTACATAAAAATCAACGATGAACAAATGAAGGTTTAGTTTTCCAAATTATTAATGGGATTAGTTGTAAACTTATTTTCAAATATTTGAGGTTAGATATAAACTGTCTTAACAAACATTTCCTGCTCTGTATAGGCTAGGTAACTAAATGTTCACCAAATCCAAATGTACTTTTGAATATGATGCAGGAAAGTAATTTTAGAAAAAAATGCGTAAGGTTTTAATTAGAAATTGGAAGATAGGGTCGCCTGGGTGGCTCAGTGGCTTAAAGCCTCTGCCTTCGGCTCAGGTCATGATCTCGGGGTCCTGGGATCGAGCCCCGCATCGGGCTCTCTGCTCAGTGGGGAGCCTGCTTCCCCCTCTCTCTCTGCCTGCCTCTCTGCCTACTTGTGATTTCTCTCTCTCTCTGTCAAATAAATAAATAAAATCTTCAAAAAAAAAAATTGGAAGATAATACGAATATAACCAGAATACAGTAAGAATACACGTCTCATTGTATTATATTCTTTTGCAATGCCAACGCATTTCAATGTAGAGATACATGTCTTATCTGCTGTTGTACATGCAAATAGAGCTGAGTGGACGTGTCCAGTTGCTGAGTGGCTGGGACGCACATTGCCGGTGACAGCTGATGATACTGAGCTTCTCCAACAAGGATGCTACATGTTGTACACATGAAACTAATACAACACGGTATGTTAACTGTACTGGAATTTTAAAAAAAGAATCTATAAGTATCTAAATTAAAAAAAAAAAAAGCAAACAAGAATGATACAATCTAGATTAGTGGTTTGCAAAGTATATGATAAAACCCCTGAAAAATGCTCCAGGAAGTATGGAAACTGATCCAAAATCTACAGTAAGATAGTTTGATTTTGTGCGAGTCCCTGGTAGCAGAGGGGGTGAAAAAAGAGAGAGAGAGAAAGAAAGTTGTTTATGTTGAGGCAGTAACCTCTGTAAACTCACTAATAATAGCTCGTGAGCAGCTGAGTGAACAGAGAATGTTGTTGCTGCCACAAATGCCACCTCGAATGAGATGTGGCACAGTTGGATCTCTTAGCTTTCAGCCGCGGAAATGAAGGCCACCCACAAGCACCAGCCAGAAAGAAAGAAGGAACGGAAAGAAAAAGTCCCAGAATACCTTACTAAGAAAAGGCCATATCTGATACTCCGACTTTGTCCTGATTTCTCTCAATACCTACACCAGGAGTGTTCTGCATCAGCTTCAGTACATTTCTCTTGCTGCAGGACTAAATGCAAGGATTGGGTGTCCAAGGAGCAGAGTAAAACAGCATAGCCTGGAGGGGTTGTTCAGTGGAAATACATGGGAGCCGTTCAGTCTTCGATGTGATTCAAAGGGAAAACTACGGAAAGCACCGCTTTGATCTGTATTAATTTGAAATATGCATAAGTCAGAATTAGCATGAGACAAAAGGACGCTGGGAGTCTCAGGCGAGGCTTCCCCGGGAGTGAGAGCATGCCAGGTAACATCACTGATCTGGTGAGAGCAGCTGTTGCAGCGGCCCTCTGCCTGTGCTCTGATCCTGCCGAGGATGGCATCAATCAGCGCTCCCCTCGTGCGTTCACTGGCGTCCAAGTCAGTCAGGGAAGGAACATGAGGGAGGAACCCAGAGAGTCTGGACTTCTGGCCCACACTGAGATTTTTGTGGCCGGCTGGGTTTTGGTTTGACTCCTTCGGCTGTCAGCTCTGCAGGGGGAAAAGGCCCAGGCTTCTCAATAGCAGATTTCAACTTCTTGTTTTACAATAATTTTGCAAGGGAAAAATGGATCTTTATAAAGGAAGAGGAAATACCATCAAGCCTTCGACAGTCTTTTCCCTCCCACAGGAGACACAACCTTTCTCATGATACTTCATTAGTTCAGTTATGGCCACCTGAAGTTGAGACACATTTGGCCTGTACGCTTGCCCTCAAATATTAGTCGGCCAGAAAAAAAAAAATCTGCATGAAAACTAAACTAACTCAGTTCAGGGAGAGATTTCAAATAAGTCAAGGCAGTTCTGGACATCCTTCTATATTCTAATGGCTATATATGAAATATATATCATATATGAAATAGATATAATATGAAATAGATATACATATTTCAGAATGTTATTTAAATGTATTTCTTGTATGACAGCATATGAAATATATATGAGATATATACATTTCAGAATGTCATTTAAATGTATTTCGTGCATGACGGCATACGATATGTATATATAATATGATATATATATATTTCAGAATGTCATTTAAATGTATTTTTTGCATGACAGTATGTAAATCCAAGGAAAGAGGGAGAAAAGGAAAATATTATGTTCTATATAACATTTCACTCTATGTGATTACTAGCTCAATGTGCTCACAAAATACCGTAAGTTCAAATACGGTATACTGAAATTATCAGGGTGCCACCAAAAGTTTTGGCGGCGTCTCAGTCCCACCCAAAGTTGCTGTTCTGTGTCATGAGGTGGTAACCGCCTCGTAGATCGTTAAGTCGATTCCACTTACACTGAGACTGAAAATTATTACAGCGTGAAAGAAGAGGATATGTGCTGCTGTCCCTGAAAGCGACAGTTCTGACCATGAGCTGTACCCATTGGTGCAGTCTGCGCCCTGAACAAGGGGCGCCAGCAGCATGGGGAGGAGGAGCCAAACCAGCTTGGCGTCCTTGGTTATGCTGTGGCCCCTGCATAAGGCTGCCTTCTCCAGAGGATGAGATGCTTCGTTCCAAGTATCCAACACATGTTGGCTGGTGGCGGTCCTGAATTTAGGTTGTAATATTGGAACCATTTTTTAAGAAACAGTGTTCTTGAAAGTTTAATTTAAAAAAAAAAGTCTGCACTCAGTTTGACCATAAGGATGACCTGAATTGGCCCATTAGCTGTAATGATTATGAAGACCACTTCTTACATTATATAAACAACCTCTTTCAAATGATGTTGAAGTTATAATTTATCTTTCTACCTGGAAAAAACAGTAGCACAGTATTTTTGACTTTTGATTCTATTAACTCTAACACTAAGTGTCTGTAATGTATTTATAAGTTTACTTCATGATTTCCCAACTTCCAATGTTCACCTAAGTCGGTGAGTAGAAAAGATAATGAATTTATTCTTGTAATGGTGAAAAACTCTTCTTTTCATATTTGGAATAGCTGAACAATGAAAACTTTCAAAGCATTACCATTGGAAGCATTTCATTCGTAGCTTAAATGTATAATTCATTTACATATACACATAGCCAGTTTATGAACTAGACAAAACGAAAAAAAGGTTAGCTTATATTTCAGAATTTTTAGTGGTAGGTTTTTTTTTTTACATATGAAGAACCTAAATAAATATAAGAAAGCTATGACCATTCTATTGTTTAGCAGTTTTAAACATTCAAATTTTTATTCCTTTTATTTATTTTCAGAATTATTGAATATCTTTGTACACTTGTGATGAGTGCTTTTGTCATGACATGATACAAGATTAAAAAATGCAAGCTGTGACTGATAATTAAAAAAATCTTTAACAAATCTTTAAATGTGGCTTTAAGATAGGTTTGCTAAGGAAAAGCTATAAATCTTTAATATACATAAAACTTCTATGTATATAAATGATAATTCTTTTATGTAGTTTTCATTGAAACTAACTTTGGAGTAAGAGAGTTGTGGATATTTCAAAAGTTACTTATAAAAATAATTTCCAATATGTTAAATGATTTACAATCTTCCTAAATTTCATATTGGCATCTGTTATGTAGAAGAAAAACTCTAAAAATAATCAATAAATTAAAAAATAAGGAACAGATATTTTTTGCATTAACAAAACCATGTCACAAAAGTTAACAGCCAGATAAACCCTTGGCAGAGTTCGCTGTAGAATGAAACTGTAGGGAAATTGACTTGACACCACAAATATGTTTACAGGGTATTATTCTGTTCCAACGTTACATAAATTCTGCAAATCTAAAACAGAAAGTTTATGTAACAGATGCCAAGTCAATCTCTGTATGTGCTTCGTTCCTTGTTGCTTGGGAAATGATGTGCTCTGCCTAATGATGCTGAAAATCACTCCAAGGATACAAAGCCAAATATGCAGGAGACCCATTGCATGGTGTAATTTGCAAACCATCAGTTATTTGCAGTGTACAGCATGAGTTTTGTTTAATGGGCTAGCAGCACAGAGTGTGATTTGTGCACTCTTAAAGATTTTAACACAAGACTACAGTATTCACCAGTGACTCAGGGTATAAGCAGCTGTTAAGCAAACTCCAATGAGTATAAAGGGTGAAATAAGCACTCCTTAGTAAGTTCCATGGTGAGTCCTTGACATAGAGATAACAGTGTGATTTAGGACAACGAACAAGCCAGTGATATTTTCAATGTGTGTGCTAGACACCTTTCAGCACAGACTAATACATACTTGAAGAAATCACTTGCCAACCAGTAAATATAGTAGTAAGTTAGAGGCATTCTTTCCAATTAAATTATAGCCTTCACGAACACTGATGTAATCTTTAAATTACATCCAGGAATATCATTTTTAGCTCAGTAGCAAAGTTGATTTGAGATTTTGGCCATCTTCATAATCAATATGCACAGAAACTGAAATCATTCAGAGGATCACGTCACAGATTTAGGCACATTTTTTAAAGGAGTTGCTTTTCCTTTCTTTCCCCTAGAAGATATAAAACTAAAGATTACTTCACAGTCCTTTGGCAATCTGAGCAACTTCCTAACTGTCTGGCCATCCCTCTACAGACGGTCCCAGGCTTGTGACAGTTCAGCTTACGATGTCCACCGCTGTACTGGTGCAAAAGCAATACACGTTCAGTAGAAACTCTACTTGGAATTCTGAATTTTGACCTTTCCCCCAGGCTAGCGATGTACAGGATAATCCTTTGAATACATACATTACATAAGGAATTCAACATTTTATTTTCAAATAGGCTTTGTGTTAGATGATTTTGCCCTACTGTAGGATAATGTGAATGTTCTGAGCATGGTTAAGGTGGACCATGCTAATAAGCTAGGATGTCCGGTAGGTTAGGTGTATTACAAGCATTTTCGACTTAACAATATTCGTAACTCCATCATAAGTCAAGGAGATCTGTAAAAGTATTTACTATGAAGTTCATGCAAGTAAATTTATTGGTTATGCTTTAAGGCGAGCTTGGAAGCAGTGTATTTATTTTGCTACTAGCTGTCTTTTATGAAGACAAAAATAAGTTTTGCAAACCATAGAATACTGGGTTTAATCTTTGTGAAGATGTCACTTCTGCTATGAATACAAGTAAATTTGACTACCTATTGGTGTAAAGTCAACATATTCATCTTTAGGAGGAAATAGGAGAAAGGAAAGGGTAGACAAGACTAGATGAGCCAAATTTTAGAAGTTTGAAGCAAAGGAGAATATACTCCTGCATAAAAATAGATATTGATGGAGAATGTATGTAAACTTTTAGATCTTTCATGCTTAAGTCACTATTAATTACATTCTTTAAGGTATTAAAGTTATATCTTTCTTCTTTCTATTATTCATATTTTGTATATTATGGCCCAGGTAATTTACATATTTACCAACTAGGATGTTGGCATAAACCCAAACTATTTTCTGAGGGAAATATTGACCTTGTCTTCAGGTACTCACTTTGATAAATTCTATAGGGAATTAAAAAGTAATCTGTTCAGATACAAGTCCATTTGTCTTCTTAATTAAAAAAAATGAACTCATGTCCTTTTAAATCTTACCACCCTTCAAGTTCAACACCAAGGACAATAGATCTGTTCTTAATTAAAACCATAAAAAAATTGTAGGAGCTTGTTAGAAAATACAACCCAAAATGTGCTGCTGCTTAAAGTTAACAAAAGTTAGATAATACTCATGGAGTACTGCTTGCAGGATATATAAAATATTAAATTTTCAAAATGTTAAATTAAAAAACATTAAATTTTATCATTCCATAAAACTGGTTCACCAGAGACCAGAAAACCTAGTAGGTTACACTGCTCTTTGACAACTTATGCAACCAGTTTTTACTAGAGAATTTCACATTGCCATTATTCCATATTAAACTGCATTTTATTGTGGAGCTGTTTCTGAGGACACTGACCACTATGTAACATTACTTTGGCTTTGTGAGAATCCACAAGAGAAATCTCTCTTAAGATGTCATATTACAAGTACCTACTTTCTTCTTAGAAAAAAAAAAACCTTATGAGAAAGGGTTCAATCTTATATATGATATTCTTATTCTTTCTTTTCACTACTTGGAAGCTTAGTGTCAAATTTTAGTTCTGTCTCTACATAAGTATAAATTAATTTTACTTCTTACATTATCCAGTTTTCACTTCCAATTTACCTGTGACATGATTACATCATATTTCCCCCTATTAATATATATTTTTGTAAACCTCTTTCAATTGGTCTTTTAATTTTTCTTCTAGTTACTGGGAACTCTTTAAGGTACAAAGTATTGCACATTAGTGGGTAATATAATCACATCAGAATTTTAGAAAATTTTATTATAATAACAAGAGAAACAGGTTGGGGGTAAAGGCATGAGAAGACATGATAGAAAACAATAGTAAAATCTAGTGAATTAAAAAAGGAATTCAGAGAGGAGAAAACAGAAGTTAGAAAAGATCATGAGACAGAAGTCTGTTTTTGTCACCAGCTGGATGTGTTTACTTGGGTTAAATTAAATGAAGGAAGTAAACTTTGGTTTCTGCTCTGGAAAAGCTGGTGGACAGTAGATCAGGGACATAGCAAGAGAAGCAGATGTGGGAAGCACATTTCGAGTTTAGGATTCTCTGGAATATGTTGGTAAATATATTCATTGGAAAGTTGGATATACAGAATAGGCATGCAGGGGCAAGGCATCCTGAGGATAGAGATATAAATATAAATGCAGACATACCACCCTATGACTAAGAATTGAAGTTATTTTTTAAAAAGTTTTGTTTGAATTCCAGTTAGTTAACATACAGTGTGATATGAGTTTCAGGTGTACAATTTAGTGATTCAACACTTCCATACAACACGCAGTGCTCATCACAGGTGCACTCCTGAATCCCCCTCACCTATTTTACCAATACCCCCCTCCCCTCCCCTCTGATAACCATCAGTGTATTCTCTATAGTTGAGTCTCTTGGTTTGCCTCTTTTTTCCCCACTATGTTCATTTGTTTTATTTCTTAAATTACACATATGAGTGAAATCATATGGTATTTGTCTTTCTCTGTTACTGACTTCTTTTGCTTAGCATAATACTCTCTAGCTCTATCCATGTCATTGCAAATGGCAAGATTTCATTCTTTTTGATGGTTGAGTAATATTCCATTATATATTTATATACATACCACTTCTTCTTTATCCATTCATCAGTCAATGGACCCTTGGGCTCTTTCCATAATTTGGCTATTAGAGATAATACCGCTATAAACATCAGGGTGCATGTATCCCTTTGAATCAGTATTTTGTATCCTTTGGGCAAATACCTGGTAGTGCAATTGCTGGATCATAGGGTAGTTACATTTTTAGCTTTTTGAGAAACCTCTATACTGTTTTTCAGAGTGGCTGCACCAGTTTCAATTCCCACCAACAGTGCATGAGGGTTCCTCTTTCTCCACGTCCTCACCAAAACCTGTTGTTTCCTGTGCTGTTAATTTTAGCCATTTTGACTGGTGTGAGGTGTTATCTTATTGTAGTCTTGACTTGCATTTCCCTGGTCATGAGAGATGTTGAGCATCTTTTCATGTGTCTGTTGGTCATCTTTATGCCTTCTAGGTAAAATGTCTATTCATGTCTTCTGCCCATTTTTGAATTGACTTATTTGTGTTTTGGGTGTTGAGTTGTATAAGTTCTTTATATATTTTGGATACTAACCCTTTATCAGATATGTCACTTACAAGTATTCTCTCCCATTTTGTAGGTTGCCTTTTAGTTTTGTTGATGGGTTCCCTTGCTAGGCAGAAGCTTTTTATTTTGATGAAGCCCCAATAGTTTAGTTCTGCTTTTGTTTCCCTTGCCTCAGGAGACATACCTAGTAAGAATTTTCGATATTCAAGAGATTGTCTATAGAGAACAAGTAGAATTAATGGTGTACTATGTTTTGGTGAAAATTGGTATTTAAGGGACTAGTAGACAAAGCAGACTATACAATGAAAAAAAAAAAACAAAGAAGAAAAGAAAGTCTAGACAAAATTAAGTTTCAAGGAGTAAAGGGTTTTAAAAGTATGTCACCTAGTAGACAAAAGCTCAAGAAGGAGGAACGATGGAAGGGGTCTTTATGGTAACTAGAAGATGGTGGGTGGCCTGGACTGTAGTGCTTTCATGAACTGGTGAGTAAGAAAGACTGATTATGTGGATCTCAAGACTAACTAGGCATTCAGTTCATTTGTTTACAGAACCACTGTAAGAAAATTCCAAGACTGGACAGAGATCAACATAAATAAGAAAACCTCTAACCTGTATAACATGAAGATAAATGCAAAATTCCCCAATAAGATCTTGTTAGATCCATTTAAAAAATATGCTATAACTTACTTAAGATCCCTTTAAAGTATAACCTCATAGTACTTACTAATCAAACACTGCATAGAGTAGGTCAAAGGAGAAAAGTTGCATTAATTCATTTCAAGAAGATGTTAGAAAAATTCACCATTTTTCTCTCGTCAAGCTTTTTTTTTTTTTTCGTAAAACTTCTGAGTAAATCTTAATGAACTAAGATTTGAAGGGAAATTTTTTAACACAAAAGGGATAATTTAGTCCAAAAGCTCAATAGTTCAATATAATATTTAAAAGCAAACATAACCTTTCTGATTTTATAAAATGAAATCATTGAAATAAAACAATAGAAATTGATACAGAGAAAGGCAAATATAATTCTGCTTTTTGGAGACACTGCCATTGTCTCAAATAAAGAAGACTTAAGGCCTACTTTCTACAGAGGCACCATTGGTTGCCATCTAATCTTGGGGTAAACAGTTATGTTCATATTTTCCTGGCTAGATCTTGAAGGCTTAATATCATTGTCTTCTATTATCACTCCAGCTCATGGCTTCTTTTCCCCAAGAACTAATTTTAATCATTTAACACATAAGTGGACTATATTGCAGAAACTCTTGGACTTTAATTTACTCTTATATTTTTCAAAAAATTTAAGGTTTTATTTTGCCATCTATTGTGTACTAAGGATATGTATGTGATTGTGTGGGTGAGTGGGGGTATTCTGTAATTGTTATCACTATGAAATCTGATTGGCATTGCTATAGAATTCTATCACAGTGAATATTAAGACCATAGAGGGAGGTATTTGACATAAGAGTCTTTGCCCTTTCTACACTGTCTATTCTTACTGACTTTAATAAGACAATGTGAGAAAGATAAAAGAAATGTGTTTGACAGGTCTAGAAGTATTTTAACAAATGCATACACTTTAATTAGTTAAGATTTTCTCTCATTTTTTCAGTGTTAACATTTTTCTATTTGTAAGCTGCCCTGAAGATCTATGACACGAGGATTTTTGCAAGTATGCTAAGATAGGCTGTCAGGCATTTCTGTTGCCTGGATGCAAAGGGGGCAGTTGCTGAGCAGCACTAGTAAATACCCTGAGCCTTGTGGTCATGGGTGTGTGGGCTCAGGTGTCCTATTGGTTGTAAGGCGTGTGACTTTGAGGAAGTTGCTTAAATGTTTTGTGTCTCAATTTCCTCATCCATAAAAGGGATGATAGTATCTACCTTTTAGATTAATTGTGAAGATTGATATGTGAGATATATGTGTGTGTATGTATATATATATATATATGTATATATATATATATATAATGATTAATTGATATATGCAAGGTTATACACACATGCAGATACATAGTTTTAAATAAGGCTTGATTAAGCACTAATAAATTATCTACTCTAAATGTTG
Organism: Potos flavus; assembly: GCA_028534135.1. Taxonomy (NCBI): domain Eukaryota; kingdom Metazoa; phylum Chordata; class Mammalia; order Carnivora; family Procyonidae; genus Potos; species Potos flavus. Next base: position 6,168,568 of record CM052899.1, on the reverse strand, counting down.
TGGACTCGATCTAAATTCAGATTTTTGATGGTGATGGAAATGAAAAATTGAACAAAATGTTTGGTGATCTAAAAAGATAATCAGTCCTTTGCCAATTTCCCCAGGCATTGCTTGTGTGGTGACCATTGTCCCATTGTAGCCCATAGTAGATTTCTCATAAATGGGTTGTGATACATGCTGTCCCTTAATATTTAAGTGTTTACAACTGATTTACTATATGTTGACAGATGCATGACCACTTGGCTGAACATAAAATCTTAGCAATGCATTCTTCCCTTGAGTTCCTTGAAATGTTTTTCTTCTGTTTTCTTTCTTAGTAAGTTACTCTCAAGGTAATATCAACATTACTTTCTGTCCTTTCCTTTTTTTTTTTTAAAGATTTTGTTTATTTATTTATTTATTTGAGAGAGAGAGTGAGTACAAACAGGTGGAGAGGGAGAGAGAGAAGCAGGCTCCCTGCTGAGCAGGAAGTCAGACTCAGGGCTGGATCCTAGGACCCTGGTATCAAAGGCAGATGCTTAATCAACTGAGCCACCCAGCGCCCCACCTTTCTAAATGACTTCATGATACCTTGAAGCCTAAAGAATTTCCATTTTTGCTACTTATTTTAAAATCCAATCATTTTATTAAGATCAGTCTTAGAATTAACCTTTCTAGGTGAATTTTTCCAAGTGGATATAATGCCCTTTTGGTGTATATTATGGCATTTACTTCCTAGAAATTATCTTAGATTATAGGTATAGACATTTTATTTTTCATTCTAAAAGTTCCTTTGGACCCCTTTGCAATAAATTTCTACCCCACCATTCCCAGACATAAAAAGCTATTATCATGATGTTTCTGCCCTTTCTACAGTTTTGTATAAATGGGATTATAAAGCATGTGGCATTTTGTATTTGACTTCTTTCATTTCACATAAGTGTTTTTGAGATTCATTGATTTTAGATAATAAAAAAGTAAAACGAAATGGACCAGATAATTTCAAGTAATGTTAAAGGTTATAAAGAAAATAAAACAAGTTTAAAATTAGAGAATGCATTTCTTATCACAGGGAAGACTGGGGTTTACTTCACACTAGAGATCTGAATAAACTTTTCCGAAGTAGTGGTATTTAAGTGGAGACATAAATAAGAAGTAGAATGTCGGGGCGCCTGGGTGGCTCAGTCCATTAATAATTACTCTTGATTTTGGCTCAGGTCATGAACTCAGGGTTGTAAGGTTGAGCCCCACGTTAGGCTCCATGCTGAGTGTGGCACCTGCTTAAGATTCTCTCTCTCCTCTCCCTCTGCCCCTCCCCCTGCTCACTCTCTCTCTCTTTCAAAAAACAAAACAAAACAAAAACCAAAAACTAGAATGTTAAGTGAAAAACTGAGAACAGAATATTTCAGATAAAAGTAACAATGAGCATGAAGACTTTGAGTAAAGAACAAGGAATAAAAACCAGGCTACAGTGGCTTGAATATAGTCAAACAGATGGAGGCGCAATTAGGGGAAAATGCAATTAGAGAAGGAGACCAGGGCTTTTAAGAGGTATTGGAGACTATGGTGTGGAATTGCCTTTTATTGGATACAACTGGAAGATTTTAAGTGGGAGGAGAGGAATGATTAGATTTATGTTTTACAAAATTGGTCAAGAATGGAAGCAAAGACTATAGTTAGGCAATTGCTGAAATTGCCAAGGCAGAGTTCATGGCAGTTTGGACTGAGAGAGCAGTGTAATTTGAAGGCAGAGGGACAGTACTTTCTGATGTATTAGATTTGGAGAGTAAGAAAAAAAACAAACAAATAGGAATTAAGATATCTTTGGCTTGGGCAACCATGTAGATGAGAATAGCTGGGGAAGAAACATGTTTTCTTTTAGCCATGTTATGTTTGATATCCAAGTGGAGATAAATCAAAAAAAAAAAAAAGATGTACTCTTTACAGAAATATTGTTTTATTTATTTCTATCAGATAAGATTATTTTTTAGAAAAATGATTTTTAAATAAAATTAATAAATAACTGAGCCAAATTTTTCTGCTATTTGTAATTATTTTACTACTACAGCTATAGTGAGAAAGATACTTGTAATAACTGTGGGCCAGGTATCATACTTACTTTCAAATGCATCGTAAGGTATGTACGATGCCTACTAGGTACCCAAAGAACATGAGCATGAAAATTCCAGTTATTTAGGAATTCTTGCTTTATTGACAAAAATCAGAGTTTCTAAAGGGGAAATTGATAAGAAAAATTAGTCTTCAACACCTGAGTAAATTTTCCATGCATACTTTTTATGCATGCTACTTTGCTATAATAGATCTGAATTAGAAGTATAAGGTATGTGGATTGTCTGTCTGAGCCTAAATCCAGTTCCAACACCCACCACCTTGAGTTGTTCCAAGACAACTCAAGAAAGTAAAGGTCTGGATATTTTTCAATTTCTACAGTGAGAGCTGTCTCTTTCACTGACCAAGGCTCATAAGATGAGAAGATATCCAAACATGATAAAAAGATCTTGATTTAGGGGCAAAAGACCAGAGTTGTGAGTGACACTAGGTTCTCCTTTATCTTTCTTGAAAATGCATTACTTTTCAGAATTATCTTGGATAAGTTGATGCTAGGTGCTGTTAACAAAACAAAACAAGTAACAAATCAAAAATAAGAGTAAGAAATAACTATTCCTTTGAATGCTATGTCCATTGTGATGAGATGCATTCATTAGCAGAATAACCTAAATTAAAGAGTTAGACCTTTAAAGTTTTCTCTAATAAGGGAAACTTCCTCACCTTGATAAAGAACATCTTCAATATGTATAGCTAACATTATACTTAACGATGGGAAACTAGATGCTTTCCCACTAAGATTAGGAACAAAGCAAGAATGTCACCTCTCATCATCCCTTTCAACATTGCACTAGCTAATGCAGGAAGACAAAAAAGGAAATAAAATGTATACAGATTGGGAAGAAAAAAATACATACCTTTGTTCGTACATGACATGGTTAGACAGAGAAAAATCCCAAAGAATCAGCAATAACAATAACAAACCATGGGAACAAAAGTGATTACACTAAGGTTGCAGGATATAAGATTAATATCCAAAAGTCAACTGGTTTCCCATATAATCGCAATGAAAAACTAGGGTTCAAAATTCAAAATAATATCATTCACAGTAGCAAATATAAAACAAATATAAATCTTTATATTTATATAAAAAACAAATAAATTGTTATATTTCTATAATAATTATAACAAAAACAAATATAAATTGTTATATTTCTACCTAAGTACTGAAATACTTAGGTAGACATATAATAAAATATGTACAAGATCTATTTGAGGAAAACTATAAAAATCTGATGAAATAAAAGATCTTAATAAGTGGACAGATATTTCATGTTTCATAGATTAAAGAGACTCACTTTCATTAAGATGCCAGGTTTCTCAACTTGATATGTAGATTCAACACAATCTCTATCAAAATCTCAGCAAGTTATTTTGTGGATTTCAAAAAACTGATTCTAGCTTATATGGAAAAGCCAAAGAATCAGAATAGCCAGCCAACGGAGTACTGAAGACCTAAGAGCAAAGTCAGAGGTATACCACCACCTGACTTTAAGACATACTATAAGGCCACATACAATAGTAAAGACAATGTGCTATGATGGAAATAATATATTTTGCATATATTCGTTTTGATACTATATTTTGTGATATATATTCCCTCAAAATAATGAAAATTGTTATCATTCTTATAAGTAAAAAATAGTCTTCAAAAATGGCTATATAGAATAATATGTATATAGAAAAATACAGGCTTAACACATTTTTTAATGAAGAAAGGAAAACGAAATCAAGGTGGCTCAGTTGTTAAGCATCTGCCTTTGGCTCAGGTCATGATCCCAGGGTCCTGGGATCCAGTCCCGCATCGGGGTCCTTGCTCAGTAAGAAGCCTGCTTCTCCCTCCCCTACTCCCCTGCTTGTGTTCCCTCTCTCTCTGTATCTTTCTCTGTCAAATAAACAAAAATCTTAAAAAAAAAAAATCTTACAAGTTTGAAGTGAAAATATTTCAGAGCTCATTTAAATAGAGACATGGAAACATCACAATGTTGTGTTTTCTGACAAGTTGATTCTATAAAGTTAGACTTTATAGTGTTTTGAGAAACAATGTCAAATATGCATTGCAAGAAATTGCTGAAAGTAAGTCCTTCATTGCAATTTATCATGTGCCGTTTTTTTCACCCAACAGTATCTATTCACAAGTCTACAATCAATGAATGAAAACTTCCTTTAATAATTTATTTGTACTATATATGAGACTATATATGAGACTATTTTAAACAGCCCTTGGCTTTCACCAATTACATAAAGCATTGTCTATTTTCCAATGCATCTGGTAGACATGCAATATAAATAAATAATGGAAGATTCAATAACATATAAATAAGCTAAGGAGACCTAGTTCTTTCAGACTTGAAGGTAGGTTCAAATTTTCCTTTCCTTGTTAATCTACAGAATCCTAGACACTAAATTTTAGAAAACAGTTATATAAAGTAATACTTATGGTACCAACCAGTGAGGCGGATCTCAAACCATCTGGTTTTCATACCTCTCTAAACTCCTAAAAGTTATTGAGTATCTCAAAGAGGTTTTTTTTTTCATTTGTTTTATGTCGTTTAACATATGAGGAATTACAGAGAATATTAAAAATGATTCATAAATTTTAAGATAACAATAATAAACTCCTTTATTATTTATCTAAATAATTTCATTTTTCAAAACAAAGATAATTAAAGATAAAAGCAGTACTATTTTACATTTTGCAAGTCTCTTTTTTTTTTGGCTAAATAAAAGAGAGCTGGATTCTTATATGTTTCTACATTCAACTTATTACCATTTTGTACCTCAAAAAGCCTACAAAAAACTTACTGCACATTCATATAAGTATGAGAGGGGGAAAAGTCAAGCATCCTTGTATTTTTATGAATACAGTTTTGACTTCATCAAGCCCTACAAAAGAGTCGTGGACAGCCAGTGGTCCCCAGATCAAACTGTGTGAACTACCAAACTAAGCTTTATCGAATACTTATAATGTGTAAGATAGAAGTGCTTCATGTGAATAATCTCATTTGAACATGAAGATGGAAATTGTGTCTGAAAAAGAAAGAGAGATCTTTGCAAGCGCCAAGTTCAATAAATATATCCCCATACTCCACTCCAGCCACTGCTTCACTTCTTTCTTTCCATTCAGATACAAAACATGCAAACGTTTCCTCTGTCTGCTATTTTTACCTTTTCACTTCTTCCTCACTTTGGAACGCACTATAGTATGAATTCCACCTTCCCCCACCACATAATTGACACTCCATTATATGCCAAATGCAACATTTCCAAGCTTGACAGGTAAATTTACACTGATCATTTTTCTGGGTTGTTATTCACCTATGTTACGTGAGCAAATACTTTAAAACTCTGCCATAACGTATTAAGAAGGGTCATGATTTTCATAATGTAAAATATGGGGCCATGATAGTATGAGGTTACATGAAACACTTTTAGTCTGAACTGTGACCAAAATCAAAGATCATGGTAGTAACACTCAGATGTATGTGACTCATATAAGAAAGAAGTCAGAGGGGGGTGCGTCGGTAGCCCAGCTGGTTAAGCGTCTGCCTTCGGCTCAGTCACCATCCCAGGACCCTGTGATGGAGCCCTACATGGAGCTCCCTGATCGGCGGGGAGCCTGCTTCTCCCTCTCCCTCTGCCTGCCACTCCACCTGCTTGTGCTCTCTCTCTCTCTCTCTCGCTCACTCTCTCTTTCTCTCTGTTAAATAAATAAACTTTTTTTTTTTTTAAGAAAGAATAGGAAAATTAGAAATGAAAAACCACTTGAGAAGGTCAATGGCACTGTGTTCTCTCCCACATGAAGTCAGATCCCATCTCACCATCTCATTCTTGATTGTTCTCTTACACTTGCCGGCTTTGCCTGGTTGCATGCCTAACCAAAAGGGTTATAATAAGTTTAGAGGTATAATGTGAGTTTTCTATATAAAACAGTAATTTCTGAGAGAACTATTGAGGACATTTGAGAAAATGAATCTGCAACCTCAAACAAAGAGTGTATCATCTTAAATGTATAAGAAATAAACATAGAAAGATGGTTTCTTGGTGGTTATTAAGTTTCTCTACAAAAGTATTCGGACAAACTCCAGATCTTAACTCTGACTCCAATAAATTATCTACCCACTAATGCCTATTTTTATTTTTTGCAACATTCCTTTTCCTCATAAGGTCACTGTTGGATATTTCTCTCTTTATACAACACACACACACACACACACACACACACACACACACACACTCCATTGACCCTGGGAAACTTATATGAAGGAAGGTTTACTTACTAGAAAATAATGTTCCAACATTTCTCAAATTTACAGGGCATGGAACAAATCAGGAAAGAGGTCACTTTCCTATCATATAAATATAGAACTAATGTCCCACACATTCTGTATTCAGTTTGAATTAAAAGCCAGTTTGGCAGGCTTCCAAAGTTTGAGAATGCCATTTGTTTGGTATTTTGCCATACATTTATTACACTACTCAATAAATAAAAATCTAAGATAAGATTGTCATTTTAATGCTTCAATGACAGCATGAAAATAGAGGAATCAAAAAGGAAATATCTTTGTGGCATGATTTTAGGAGGTCTAATAGGAAAGATATTTTGAATCTCCTGGTCAAATAATTTTATTTTACAAGTGGGAAAACTTAGACACAAATAAAATGCATAAGTTAAAAAGAGTGATAGTTATTTAAATGGATACAAATGTGACTTTACATCACTATTGATATATGGTTGTATGATAGCACATTGCGATTCCTCGTAAAAATTCTGTGAAATAATTCAATTCACCTGCTTTTTTTAAAAAAAGATTATTTATTTATTTATTTATTTGAGAGAGAGAGAGCGCACGCGAGCACAAGCAGGGGAAGCAGCAGAGGGAGAGGAAGAAGCTGATCAGGGAGCCCAATGTGGGGCTTTATCCCAGGACCCGGAGATCATGACCTGAGCCGAAGGCAGACACTTAACTGACTAAGCCACCCAGGGTGCCCTCACCTACTTTTTATTATATAGTTGGCAGGTAACAAGTTCCAGTCTGATTCAAAGAGAAATTCACATTTTAATTCCATAATCAATTATATTACTTGATGTATTGCTATTTATAATGAAAAAAGTGTTTTGAATTTATCATCAGAGCATCCCTTTGGATATCTCAATTCTAAGAACTCATCACATCACATTTCATTGCGTGTAGATAATGCTTCAATTAGTACTGAAAGTCAGTATTAATAGAAGTTAAGTATTTGGTAACATAGAGAACTTACTGTTAGGTCAGTAAGATGTAATTAGGCACCGATGGAAGGTTTCATACAAAGTTTATAGAACATTGAAGGCAGCAGTTATAACTTCAATCTGTATTTAGTATCTTGGGCCCTGAGATTAGTCATATTATGAGCACATTTCTACATGGATGAGGGAAATTGTTGACCTACAAAATGGTGGACTACTTCACTAGTATTGGTTCTGCTTCACCAGTATTGGTTCACTTAATGTACAACATATCATAATCTTCAGTTCAGGTCTGAACTATCCAAATGATGAAACAGCTATTTGCCTAATTCACAACACCTTCCCTCATTCACAACACACCAAGACAAATCCAAATAATCCCAGAGAAAGAATAATCTGAATTTCTTTATTCAGAGTACCCATTGTTGATGCATAAACTCTTTTAGAAAATTTAGAACATTTGTAGGCCTATGTTTTCTACTTTAACTATAAAGTTTAAATCTGAATGAAAATTTAACATAGAGACATATGAAATATATGTTGTGTTAAAATATATACTTACTATTTTAATGTAATTTACTTCTGCAAAAATATGATTGTTATTCATGACTCAAAAGCATATTGGTACATTTTTATTAAAAATAATTGTGATTGGTACACAATCCTCTATAAAGTATAGGGAATAGATCATATTTCATTGTAACATTATACTGTTGTGAAATGTATAGAGAATTTCAAACCAGTAAAAGAAGCCAAGTAATATCTTTAGTGAGGATAGTGATTGGACTAATTTTTTTTTTTTTTTGGTCAAAGTTTTGAAAATAATAGCAATGAACTCAAATTCTGTACTACTTTGCATTCTTTACTCCAGGAATTACTTTTAAAATAGTGATATTAATAATCATATATTCATCATTCAAAGACTGAAAAATGCATTTCTGGATACCCTGATATATAGTTACATCATTACCGGAATAAAGAATACATTTCATTCTATTACATAATACAAACTAACTCAACTCCAAGGTTTTGTTCACTATGCTGAATTTTTAATGATGGTGCAAAGCTGTGTTTTTACTCAGGTTGGGTGAAGGTCCATGGGCATATTAATCTACTCATAAATGGCAGTATCCCTCCCCCTTTATTCTAACTAATAGCTATAAAGTCAACAGCTATTATACTCATTGTATTCATTGGCAAACATGTCAGTTGGTCCTAACTGAATTACCTAAAGCACATCTGACAAACCAGGCATTAGTGTATACTTAAAAAGTAATAGGGACCAATGCCAGGACTACAATGAGACATGAATAAGGTGACAGGCTGCTAACTTCCTCTACTTAGGACATTTTTTCTTTCACACTTTCTCCTTTTATATCTTCTTTATATTTTACACCTTTCTTTTACATCTTCTTCAATGCCAGGATACAATGACCCCATTAAGCTCTGAAAACATGCTAATCAGGCAGATTTCATACCTAGAGACAAACTTCTTAGTCTGTTTCTCCAATACCCATATGATTAAAATAGCATAGACATTTTATGCCTCAGTATAATTGAATGACACAGTGTAAATATTCAAAATAATAAATGTGGTAGTCTGAAGCATGATCACCATTGTCCTTCATTTGAGTTTTATGACCAACCTGGTGGTTTCACACTGCAACAATATGAGCACTGGAAAAACAGTTTATTTTTCTGTTCCTAAGAGAAAATATCTGGGTTGGTGGTCCAGAAATATCACTTCATAAATTAATTAAGGTAGATGCTTTTTCTTTCAGTAACCAAGGTGTTTAATATACACATTGGAATGGAAGACTATTTGCTTTATCTGTTGAATGACTCATGTAATGATAACCATGTGCGTTTGCTTTCCGTGCACCAACACGGTTATCAGCTGAGTGACTTAGTATTGACATCTTATCCTAGTAACTAATAGCTACTTACTAGTTGGAGACATCTCTTTTGAAATTTAAATCCACTCAAATTTAATCAACAGTTGGGCAAAAGCCAAATTTAACTCATGAAAACTAGTCAAAATCCCTGTGGCATTCCTCCTCTTGATTTACTACCTCTGGTATAAGCCAGCACTCTGGTTGCTGACCACAATCACAGGTCTGGCCATCGGAGTTAACAGAAACCTCAAAAGAAAAAAAAAAATCAATTCCATTTATAGAAATGGAAGTTGGGGAGTTAGGATAAGGCAGTGACTAGTTCAGGTCCAACAGTTCAAGAGAAAAGTTAGCATTTCCAGAATTTAAAAGTATAGATCAATGAATCCAGCATTAGCTGCTGTTTCCAAAAGCTAAATGTATAAGAGCTTATGTAGATAGCTGTGCACATATTAATTTTAAAGAGAACTTTTAATTGAAATATAACATATAGAAAAATACATAAACCACAACTATATAGCCTAAAGAATTTCAACAAAAATGCACCCATGTAATTAGCTCCCAGCTCAAGAAATTAAACATTATCATCACTCCAGAAACTGTGTGCCCTTTCAAGATCACCAATTCCTGAAGAGTACGGATAATCCTGATTTCCAAGTTGTGATTTCTAAGATAGTTGGTCTTGTGCATGTTGTATTTCCAAATTCAAGGGTATTTGGTGGGGACTCCATTTTATTTGATGTTGATATGTATTAACTAATTTACGCTCAACTAGTGTAACTAGTGGAGGGATTGATAGATATCTTAATGCTTCAGAAAACCAGAGTTAGAAAAATATTTTAAACAAAACTTATTATTCCATTGATGTATAATATGGTAAGTGCTGTGAAATGTGTAAGCCTGATGATTCACAGACCCTGGGGCAAATAATACATTATGTGTTAATAATAAAAAAAAAAAAACACATTTTGGGGAACATAAGTGGAAATGAGAAAATCTGATCTTTCTTCCAATTGACATCCTAGATATTAGTATTGTATGTCTTGAATTGATTACGAATTAGTGCTATAAAGTCAGACATGACTTCAACTATTGACTTTGTCACTTCCTAGGTATTTGATCTTAAACATACAAAGTTCCTTAATCTTTATTTTCTTCTTTTGTAACAGAGATTATAACAGAACATAATTCACAATGTTTATAGAATTTAAAGAAGGTAATGTCAAAAATAGTTATCTTGATCCTGGGATATAGTAAGTTCCCAATAAATTATAACTATAATCCATACCTTTTGATTGGAGTATGTCATTTCAAGGAAGTCATCCTAATGATATAATATAAAATAAGGAAAGCTTTATGCACAAAATCATCATAGTAATGATATTTGTAGAAAAAATAGATATAGTAGACAAGTTCATTCAGAATTAAAAATAAAATGGACTGGAAAAACACACCCTAAATTTGCAAAACATCATATCAAAATATTGCGAGATAGAAATGGTTGGAATAGAATTTTGTTCCTTCCTATAATATTACAACATTGAGTAAATATTGAAAGATATATCTTTTCCTGATTAACACTGACAGTCCTGGCCTTTTAACTGTTCACTACTTTTAAACAATATTTCGAAATAAATAAAAGTCACTTTATTTTTAAATGATTGGGATTCTTGGTCTTGTGATGAAAAGCTGTATGCAACTTGAATGAAACTTGGACAGTCTCTTTAACAAACGGCGCTGGAAAACCAGACAGCAAAATGCAAAAGACTGAAACTGGACCATTTTTATACATCGTACACAAAAATAAACTCAAAATAGGTGAAAAACTTAAATGTGAGACAGGAAACCATTAAAATCCTAGAGGCAAAAACCTCTTTGACATCGGCTTTTGCAGCTTCTTACTAGATATGTCTCCTGAGGCAAGGGAAACAAAAGCAAAAAAATAAACTATTGGGACTACATCAAAATAAAAAAAATAAAAAACTTCTGCACAGCAAAGGAAATCATCAACTAAACTAAAAGGCAACCTAGGGAATGGGAGAAGATATTTGCCTATGACATATCTGATAAAGGGTTAATAAACAAAATATCTAAAGAACTTATCAAACTCAACACCCAAAACACAAATAATCCAGTTAAAAATTGGGCATAAGACATGAATAGACATTTTTTCAAAGAAGACATACAGATGGCTAACAGACACATGAAAAGATGTTCAATATCACTCATCATTAGGGAAATACAGATCAAAACTACAATGAGACATCATCTTACACCAGTCAAAACAACACAGGAAACAACAGGTTTTGGTGGAGATGTGGAGAAAGAGGAACCTCTTACGCTGTTGGTGGGAATGCAAGTTGATGCAGCCTCTTTGGAGAACAGCATGGAGGTTCCTCAAAAAGTTAAAAACAGAACTACGGCATGACCCAGGAATTGCACTACTAGATATTTACCCAAAGGATATAAAAATACTAATTCAAAGGGATACATGCACCCTGATGTTTTTAGCAGCATTATCTACAATAGCCAAATTATGGAAAGAGCCCAAGTGTCCATCAACTAATGGACTATTGGAATATTACTCAGCCATAAAATAATGGAATATTACTTAGCCACAAAAAAGAAAATCTTTCCATTTGCAAAGATATGGATGGAGCTAGTGAGTATTATGCTAAATGAAATAAGTAAGAGAAAGACAAATACCATATGATTGCATTCATATGTGGAATTTAAGAAACAAAACAAATGAGCAAAAGGGGGAGAAAAAAGAAAGGGAGGCAAACCGAGAAACAGACTCTTAATTCTAGAGAACAAACTCATGGTTACCAGAGGGGAGGAGAGGATGGGTGAAAGAAGTGATGGGGATTAAGCACCTGCTCTGGTGAGCACCAGATGTTGTATGGAAGTGATGAATCACTAAATTCTGTATTTGAAACTAATATTACACTGTATGTTAACTAGCTGGAACTTAAATAAAAACTTGGAAAGTTAAAAAAAAAAGTTAATCTCATCCTGGCCATGGTAACCTTAGTTATTGAGTTTTGACTCAATGTTATATCCATCTCACAAGTATGAACAAGAGGTTCAGAAAAATATATGTAGCATAACGATAGCTTTATATTTTAATTACATATTTTAGTTACTCTTTGACATATTCAGTTCAAATAAATGGGTGATTCTATTCTAAAAAAAAAAAAAAAATCATATAGTCCAGGAAACAAGAAAGGGAAGGGGTAGAAGATTCTAGTTGTGATAAAGAGGTGAATAAGACCTTTCAATTTTTTACTTATAAATAAGCACTGGTCAGAGCACTACTTATTGTAACCAAGATGTTTGCATTTAATTTTAGAGATTCTGATGTTGATTTCTAACTTCATGCTCCTTTTCACAAAACAACAGAACACAAACTCCATTTGGTTCACTTTTTTTAAACTTGTGTGAAGGATTTTAATTTTTTAAGATTTTCCTTTATAATCCTTTGCACAATTTCCTCTCCTTTATAACACTGACAAAACTGTTGTCTAACAGAAAGTTGTTTATCAATAGATTTTGAGAACTGTACTGAATTATTCCTTGGATGTCCATTTTGGTCAAGCACAAAATTCAAATGTTCATAATTAAAATAGGACCAAACTATGATTTTTGTTTTTATCAGTGAGTCATTCATTCTTCCAGCAAACACTAAATGACCATCATATGATCCAAGGCCCTGGGCTAGAGGAAATGATAAGAGCTAAGAAAATCGACATTCTGTTTTTGCTAGTTGAGCCTTGGGCAGTTTTTATATAGAATACATAAAGCCACTGCTTAGTGATTTAATGAGGCAGAGCCTAAATTACTGCGTAGGTGTAAAGACCTGCCTTCACAGTTGACTAGAAGGCCATTAGGAGGTCAATCTAGCTATTTTGTTTGTATTAATGAACAACTTAGATACAATTCCTTTGCTTAGCCACTGCATGTTATGACAAAAATAAAATTTAAAAATCTCAAAGGCTGACTCAAAGTTATGTGTTAGCTTCTCAGGGAAATGCTTTAACTATTTCATGTCAGTCTTGGCGCTTTGGTACCACTTATGCCGTATATAAAGCATCATTTACTTTTCTCTTACTCCAAAATCCTTGAAACAAAAATAAAATGTATTGTTGAAAATGTATTTCTGTGAATTTTTAAGATAGTATTTTTAGTTAACACTTTCACTAAAGCTTTCCCTATGTCAATAGCAACAACATCCAAAGAATATAATACCAGACCATCTTTTCAAACAAAAGGGAAAATAGTGTTCTGTGTTAGTTTGATAAATACATTGACATACTTCAAAGACTTCTGTGTTGATCAGATGAATTATAACTAAAAGTGAAGTCTAGATAGCCTCCATTCTTTAACAATACAGAGACAGAATTTTTTAAAATTGTCACATTAGTAGATAATTTAAGAGACAATAGGTAATATGATTGGTAATGATATAGAGGAATTTACGCTTGGGAGAATCAGCTAATTATGCTGACTATATAAATTCTTAGTTTTTTCCCCAAAACTGATATTCTGTGTATTTAATCATTCAAAGCAATATGTAGGAAGATAAATAAAATAAATATATACATTATTAAAAACATGTATAAAGTATGTAAGCCTTACAAAAATCAAATGATCAAACTATTCTGTTAAAGACCTAGAATACTAAAGATGGAGAAGACATACTTGTCAAGAGTCAAAGTCAATCCTTACATAATTTGAGAGAAGTAGCAATAAGGTCATGTGTCAAAATTTTCAAGATTCTACAGTAATTATAAATATTAGAATGATTTTTTTTCCTTTTAATGATTTTATTAGTATGGTCACAAAATTGACATCTATAGTACATTGATAATGTAGCTGAATACAAATATTTGAAATAAGTAACTTATATAAATGCAGCAGGTTTTAAAATGTCAACTCTGCATGACAATGTATTTCCCATGCTTTGTATCTGTACCCTCAAACTGCACAATTCAATTATCTTTGTCCCGAGTCTCTGTGTACACTTCAGCTAGATTGGATCGGGAACTGTTCCACTATTTTGCACACCCAGATTTTCAAGAACAACAGTGTTGAACTCAGACATTCCATGGAACATGGTGGCAACACTGGGTTTTGCTTGGTTCAGGTAAAAATGCAACTACCCACAATTGCTTGTGTGAGCCACCGGATTCCCTGGGGCTTGTGATAAGCACAGAGGGTATTTTGCTACCTCTGCTTTAGGTCAGCAGACAGGATCTGTACCTGTGTTTCTACCCCAGAGGAAAAGTCTAGAATTGAGATGCTGTTGATGATATATCTGGCAACGAGGTGAGATTCATAGTAACATTTTTTGTGAAAGGTATTAACGGCCGTCAATTTATCCAGGGGTTGTAATCATTCTTAACATACATCATGCAGGAATTTAGATCGTATGTTTTAATTTTTATGAATGTAGACAATCCAATGTCAGTCAAACTTGAGTAGAAACCTAAGAACTGTTAACAGTGCTATCTCTAAAGGGTGGCATGTATTGGGGAAGGATGAAGAAAGGAGAAAACATTTACAGAGAGTACTCAATGTCCTGTTTCACATGGGTAATTTCTTATTTTACAACACAAGGTTGAATACTCAAGAAGACTCTGAGTAAAAGAAATTGCCAATCATTGAACCTTTTGGAGTTTATATGTCTTTTCTTTTTTTAATTTAATTTTTAATTTAATTTTTTTAATTTATTTTTTTTTTAATTTCTGTTTTTAATTGTCATTTCCTGATCTTTTTTTCAGTTTGGCACATAAACCTATCTTGCTGGTATCTGTGGAGACCACTGTCTGATTGTGGATATCCCCTTCTGTCTGTGGATGTCACCACTGGTGTAATCTAGTCATGAGGATAGAATGTTTACAACAGTTTCTGTTTCATCTCTGATCATCTCTAACTGCTGTATACAACACAATTTCCTTTTCATTTAAACCATGAATTATACATGAAAGTGATTGGTATGAGATGATAATCATGTACACATTTAAATTCAATACATGGCTTATGAGCAATTCCAGGGTGGAAAAACAAGGATGATGGACAGAAACCACAGTCAGATGATACAAGCTGAGGAACTGGATGCTGAAAAGACCATTATTTGTTGACAGCTATTCATTGCTTGGCTGGATAATAGCAAAATGTGTCACTTTCCAAGTCATTCAATATTTGTGGTAGGTAGAGGGGAAGAGTTGGGCTTGTGTCTCTAAGTTTGGTAACAGCCACATTTGAAAGCTGACCTCTCGATTTAATGTCTGTCTTTAGAATGAAAACCAGAAGGAAGTGTGGGCCTTTGCAAAGGTGTGCTTTACTGGGACCAGTGAGGAGGGATGGATTTGCCTACAAAGAATTAGTAGTATCCATTAAAGGAAGGGCACATTGCATAGCACTGAATAGTCAGCAGCAGCCTGAGAGAGTAAAAGGACAGGTTCTGGAACAAGTCTGCCATTAACCAGCCATGTGGTGTTTAGCTATCTCTAGCCTCAGTTACCCCATCTGTAGAAGGAGGTGCTTGGTCTCTATGGTCTGTAAGGACCTCCATTACGTACGTCTGTGACATACGTGTGAATCCTCTTACTGACTGGTGCTCATGCTTGGGTTATGACCTCCACCAATATTGGAACAAGATTGAAATCCTCATTTTCTGATCTTCTTTGTTCTCAATTCAGCACCTGTTTCCAGTATTTTAGTAACTATACTCCCACTCCGGCTCTACTGCTTTGTATCTTCTGAAAGAATAATTCACCCTGAGGAACCACTTGACAAATGTGTCACCCTTCTCAACGTGCACTGATTTTTCCAATGATCAGGTGGAAAGGCAGTGCATGACACCCAGAAATGAGTGGTCAGTGCAAGGAATTCAGGCATCAGAGGCAGATGGTGGGGAGGTGTTTTTGAGAGGGGACCGCCCAGAAGGCTACTCCACTACCATAAATCGATTTGCCCTTGTTTCTTTTACCTTCTCTCTCAGAGGCTGAATCATTTCTCCACTGGTTTAGCAGTGACCAATATTATATAGTCACAATAATGTAAACAGCAATTTTATAGATATAATATCACTGGGATTACAAGTGATTATACAGACAGAAATTCTTGCCTTCATGAAACTTATACATAGGTATGGGAATAAGATTACTCAAGAGAAATAAATAAAATACATGGTCTATTAGGTAGTGATAAGTGTAGGAAATAATGAAATGAAGCATTGCCTCAGTAAGGGCCACTTACTATTTTAGCTAGTGGCAAATTTAGATAGTAAATTTGGGGTGATAACCTCAAGGAGGTAAGGTAGTGAGTCTTTCACTTAGTATCGGGAAGAGCATCCTAGGCACAGGGGAAAGGTAGCACAAAGGTTGGAAGGTGGGAGCATCCTGGTTTGTTCAGGAAAGCAGCCTACCTAGTATGTTTGATAAACACCAAACCTCATGTGTTTGAGGAACAGCAAGGAAGCCACGACTGTAGAAAAATGAGTGAAGGGGAGAAATAGGTAATGAGGTCAGAGAATTGAGGGGTCCTGTGTGATTTAAGAACATTAAGATAAATATCAGAAGAAACCACACACACACAAATAATTGTATGTAGCCATCAGAAAGTATTAGAATTTATATGTACAAAACCTAATGTGGAGTCAGGAACTTGAGAAAGGAAAGTCCCTGGGAGTAGTCCACATTTCATTTATGATATAGGGCAACAAAAAGAGCATTCTATGCCAAGAAAGAGTCTGGGATTTAAAAAATACATAATATCCATCTATTAATGAGAATAAGTATTTGGCTCAAAAACCTTGAAATAAATCTACATTGGGGCCAAATTTAATGATTAACCAATGAAAGAAAAGCTAATATTTGCAAATTGGAAAGCCCAGTTTCTATGTATAAATAAATACAGAATACCTTCTAGTTGACATTTGCAAATAAAATTAAAACTTCAGTTATCCGTATTTTGTTCTCTTCCCCTTTGAGATAGATGGAAGAATTACTTTTCTCAGCCATCTTTGTGGGTGGGGCAAAGTATATAATTAGTTCTAAGCAATGGTTCATAGGCAGAAGTGAAATGTATCGTGTCCAGGCTCTACTACTGAATTGCCTTGTATGTTGTTACCCTTCTCCTGCTACCCTGACCAGAGAAACATATCAAGATGGAGCCTCTGTCGTCTTGTGCTATTAAGTGTCCATGATAAACAGATTTCCTCTGATGCCCATGTTAGACATATATCATGAGAAATAAAAGTAAACCTTTATTCTTTTAATCTACTAAAATTTGGGGGTTAGTAATTAATGCAGCAGACCCTGGCCTCTTCTGACTGATCCGGCAAACCAATTGTGTGGGGTCCTATCAATTTTACATTGTCAATGTGAATGCTTTTAGAAAAGGAGATAAAAGATTTTTATCCTCCAGAAAATATTCTGCTATAATTCTGATTGACTGAGAGTAGCAATTGTTAGTATATATCTAAGTGCCTAATAGTAGAACCAAAACACAGACATTGATAAGTTATTACTAAATTAGTAATTCAATGTAAAATATTTCCTTATACATTATTGGTAGGATTATAATATTATGTTCCTTCTTCCTGATGTTTAACAGTATTGGCTTTTGTAAATAAATAATTAAAATGGACTCTTTAGATGAAACTGTCAAACATAGAGTCGCTGGCCTCCAGAGAGCAGAATGCTAAAAATGATCTCAGAAGTAACACTTAAATACAGAAGAAATAAAGATTGAAGAAAGTAATGCAGATACCCTAGATAACTCATCATTACTAAAGCTCATAAAATAGAAAACCTTACAGAATTCATCATTTTCACATTTATTTTGTAGAGTTTCACTGAAGTCCTATTTTTAAGACCGTTGAATTTACTAATCTGCTTTTCAAAACAAAGAAACAGAGTACTCTACTAACTCGAGGATGACATTTCACATATTTCAAAGGTTTTGAATTTAAGCAAGAATATTTATTGAAAAATAAATATTCTTTTCATTTGGGCTGAAACATGAAATAATTATCTGTAAAACCAATAAAGTCCAAGAGAATTGACTTGGGATGACCTTCTCTTATTTAATGCTGCCCATATTTTAAGCCCTTGTTGATGGATATTTTCCAACAGTCCATTAGTATCCTAGAGAAGAAGTGCAAACGGATTTTATGATTTAGGCCTGTGTTTCAGGAATGGACTATTTAATGGAGAAATGAAGTGTTGAAGATTATTACATGAATGATATCCTCTAGATTACTGAATGTTAGAAGTTTTCATTTAGAGGTAGACTCTGGCACTCACAAGAAGGCATTATTTTTTCTGATTGAGTACTAATTAAATTGTATAAATTTATTCAAATGGAAATATAAACCAGAAAACTCTGATTATTTAAGCTCCCTCTTTTACATACCAATGAACTAACATCCATCCACTGGTGTATTCATTCATTCATTCATTTACTCATTTATTCATTTAGAGGCAAGTAGTGACTGAGTAAGTGGTAAATGAAAAATGACATACCAGGTACAAGTGATACAGAAATAAAAAATGCAGTTCCTGCCCTAAAGGAACTCACTCTTTGGGGAGTCTATCAAACAGCAAATACCAAAGTGAATGAGAGCAGGGACTCTGGAGTCATACGGACATAACTGGATTCAAATCCTGCTCTGATTTGTCAATTACTAGTTATGTGACTTTTGGGAAATTTTTCCTTGTCAATGAAATGTAGATTACATTAGAGTCTGTTGTTTGGATTAAATTACATAATATATAATAATAATGATAATATATGTGCATGTGTATATATCAGAAAAATCACATACTTGAATTTGATACATGGTGATGAATATGGCAATACACTATTCTTAATGTGAGAGCTGTTACAAAAACAGAGATGATGAGGGGGTACTGTATTCAGTCTGAAGCTGTGGAAATGGGGTTGGCAAGGTGCACACAGAAACTGACAGTTGAGTCAAAGCTTGAAACCCAAGGAGAACTGAGAGAGCTGAGCTGTGGAGAGAAATCAGAGGGTACCATGTGTGCAAAGGGGCAGAGAAGGGAAACTATGGGGTATTTAATGAACCACGAGTGTTTAGTAGAGTGTGTTCTTACGAAATTAGTGGGAGATGAGGCTGGAGAAATGGAAAGTGATTTGAATTTCATTCTGACTGATCTATCATTTATCCTAAAGAGGGTAGCCATCCAAGCAACATGAGTGAAATAATCAGACATGTAATCTTTGCTTCATACTACTAGCAGAATCAAGCCCTGTTAGTGGTTCAGAGGTGCTGAAATGAATTAGGACACAATTTACACTTCAGTATTGGATAATTACACTTCAACATCAACATACACACAGAGCCTGTATATAAGTACGTGTGCAATTAGGGATACGCTTTTCACTTTAGGAAAATAATAGAAGAGTTTATAATACAAATAAAATATACAGTATTTATTCAGCATGTGTTTATTGAAGATTAATCTGTGACAAGACCCCAGGATTCATTGTAGGACCGCTAGTGTAAGTAACTGGAAAATCAGTATTCAAAAGCAGAAGAGCTAACCAGAAGAATCACAGAGTGTGAATAGTTTAGATTTAGAAGTCACTTTGTGTCATGCCCACCACTGACCACTCCTTTCTCACAGTTCCATCTCATCCCAGCTACGCTTCACTTTGGAAGACCTGCTTGTATGTGTGGTCTTAAGCCCATACTTCCATAACGGATAATAGGTGATTCAAATCTTTGCTCCTTAACTTTTCCGCGGGATCTACAAAATATTTCCTAACTAATGAGATTCCATATTTGAGTAAAACAAAACACCAGATTTATCTGTGAAAATGGTGTCGTACACCTGGAAGACTACTATAAAGGCATCAAAATACTGTGGGAGTTGAAGGCACAGTATGAGAGACCCGAAGTTTCTCTCCCACAAAGTGCACTCGGGTGGACATCCTCCACTATGGATTTCAATGGATCTGTCTGCCATCAGTAACTTTTGTGGCTGCTGAAAGTCACTTTATCTGGTGATTTCTTTTTTGTGTGAAAAGTTCATCCCATTCAAAGACAAATGGGCAGTGACATTTCTTCCCAATTGGAAGTGTATAAGCTCAGTGTGAACAGCTGTTGGAACAGTTGTGGGTGAAAATTTTGCCTTACAGGAACAGCCTTGATGAGCACACATGGTCACACTGCCTTCAGACTAGACGCCCATCTGTTCAGCTGGCTGAGCACCCCCTCACTTGCTGGTCAGGCTTTAGGACATACAATGCCTCAGTCAGCAAGTTCCAGGTCCTCTCCTGCCACAGCACTGCCCCCTGGATGTTAGATGTACCTTTACCACGGGTAAGCTACAAATGGTTGCATCAGATTTCCGTCCCTCTTCTTACTAGCTCATAAATATATATATAAATTTTACAGAAGGTGTATAGTATCAAAAGCCAGAATATATTCAATCTTTTACTGGCTTTTTCCTGTTTATTCTATTCCCTCCAAGGATGAGAGGGTCAGCATAAGCATGCCGTGATCACTTATATCAACCACTGCAAGTTGATGCTTAATTTGGTTTTCATAATGAATAACTTCCTCACAGGTTCCCCCTTTTCAAAGAGAAAATAAAATAAAAGCCAGTATAGAAATATGGAAACAATTTTCCTGATCTTAATTTATTTTTTATTTTCTCACTATTTTTCACTTTTTCTTTCCTTGTTCCTTTATTTCTATTTCTTCTTTTTCAGCTTCTTTGACCCTCTCCTTTACTTTTTTCATAACCTTATGATTCCAGTTTACATTTCCCATACACTGCACTGAACCCAACCACTCATTATAGGTCCCTGACCTTTTTCAGTTTCCCATGAAGCTTGAAATCTCTCCACACTGTGTATTCCTCTAACGATTTCCTTCTTTCTTAATTGAGCCTCCAGTTTGCCTGTCCCTGATTCCTGTTCATCTTCCAGAAGTTCAAATTCTTGATGTTCTCAGTCCTTTTGCAATCAGTCTCCTTTTAATTAATCACTATCTACTAACTCAGAGAGAAACAATAGTATATTCTCTTAAATTTCTTTTCTTCTATTCTTCCCATTAGCTGTGTTCCATCTGACACTCAGCACACGGAATAAGGCTCAAAGGGAACTTAATTCTAAACAAGTAAATTTCTCTGCAGAAACACATTAATGTGCTCTCCATAAATCCGTTTGCCTGAGAGGCTGCTCTATGTAAATCTCTGTCATTTGGGGACTATGAGCATCACAGGAACCTCAGGCCAGAAATGCCAATTGTCACAGATTTATAACATGTGAGATGAAGTGTGAGCATAGGTGAGCTTATATTCATTACTGTTCTTTTCCCTTTCTTTCTGGCTATGTGTCCGCTTTCCCTTCCAGCCCACATCGGGATGGCAAAATCAAGAGACGGGCACTTTTGGATGTAAATAGGGAATGTAAATATGTAAATGTAAATATGGAACAACAATTATCACCTCCCTGCCTTGTCCAATCACCCTAGCTTCACAGAAACTTATGTAGATTATATGAGTGTGTTTGTTGTTGTCACCACTTTTCAATTAAAGAAGTAGGTAGCAAATACTTAATATATTACATTCATTCAACACATATCACTTCAGTAAGTGTTTATCAAGTGGACAAATTTGTGAAAGGTAATTTTCAAGCCACTGGGAAAGGGTGAGCAAAACTTTAGAAATGATGTGTCAGAAAATGCAATTAAAGTTATATTCTGTTTAACCAATGTATTAAGTTTAATAAATCCCCTAATTGCCAAATATTGAAAATGTTATTATATTTAGAAATACTTAAGCTCTATTAAGAATATAAATACTTCATTTTTAAAATTATTTTTAAAATTGAGGTATAATTGACATAATGATTAAGTTTAAGTTGTATGATGTATTGAAATCATACATTTCTAGATTGCAATAGAATTACCACTGTACCTTTAGCTAATATCTCCATCATATCACATAATTATGCTTTTTTTGTAGTGAGAAAATTTAAGATCTAGTCTCATAACAAGTTTGAATTTTACAATACAGTATTATTGACTATAATCACTGTTGTGCATTTGCTCTCAGAACTTACTCATCTTCTAACTCCAAGTTTGTATCCTTAGACAGTATCTCCCCAATTCCCCCAGGTCCCCAAGCCCCAGGTACCACTGTTTCTACAAGTTCAGCTTTTTTAGTCTCCACATGTAAGTGATATATTACAGTATTTGTCTTTCACTGTCTGGCTTCTTAATGAGAACTGTCATCATGGTCCATTCATATTGTTGCAAATAGCAGGATTTCCTTCTATTTTTATGGCTAAATTATACTTCATTATATATATTTATATACATACACACCGAAACTTCTTTATCCATTTATCTGACACTTAGGTTCTTTCCATATCTTGGTTATTGTGAATAATGCTGCAATAAACACAGGAATACAGCTATCACCTTGTAAACCTGCTTTCATTTTCCTTGGATTTATGCCAAGAAGCTGGACAGCTGGGTCATATTGCAGTTGTATTAAAAAGTCTTAATATTTTTGAGAGCTAACTATTGGTGCTAGGCTCAGAATAATACAATGAGGTGGGTTGCTATTTTAAATACCATTTTGAAGGAAATTGGAACTCAGGAAACTGAAGTGGTTTGCCTGTGGCTAGTAAGGGATTGGGAAAGCAGCCTTGACAGAGCCATGTAATTTCTATACTTTTGCTTTGGTAATATAAAGGGATTTTATTTTTATCTAATTTTGGTCACTCTAGGTGCAGAAAAATCTTAGTCTGTGCTAATGTAAGTATTAAAACTCAATTTAAATCATTGTCATTATAATGTGGAATGGTCCCTTGATTATGTTCTACAAAATGTTGACTGCTTTTTAATACTTCATTTGGGAATTGCTCCATACATCTTTCTTCTCCTTGCAAACGCTCTTTTGGCAAAAACATAGCTACAACCTCTCTCTCCCATCAGCATTCTGTCTGTTGCAGCAAACTCAAGAGCATTTTAAATCTATTTTAGTGAGAAGAAGAATTTCCTTAAGAAGACCTGAACTGAGAGCTAGTTCAGATAGAAAGCTGAACCCTACGACAATTCTTATAAAATTGCTTAAGTGCTGTTGTCCAAGATATTCTATCTCTTTTGCAGAAACTGCTGATCTAAGTTTCTTCCTCTCCATTCCCATCCCCATATCTAGCCTAAAGAATGAACAGCTTTGTCTTGCTTGAAAGCAATCAGAGCCATCTACAAACAACATGAAAGCCTGCTTAAAATCTCCAATATTTCTGCATTATAATAGGATTAAGTAGGTTAAACACTCAAGTTTGACATTATATATTAATATTTTGCCATTTGGCATTATTTTAGTTTATTTTATTGACAATGAGCATACCACCTAGACCAAAAAGTAAACAATTTAGATAGCATCATTATTTTGGGCACATTATACCAAATATTGCATCCTTTGTGAAAACACTTAAAGAAGAGAATTTTGCAGTAGTGATCCCATTTGCGAGCATCATTGAATTTGATTTTAAATTAGTGTAAGTGATTTATATTTTTTCATCAAATCTTTATGTTCTATTCTACTCATTTGGTCATTATCACATATACCCAAATGCAAGTTAATGACAAGGAGAGAGAACTGTCTTGATGGCAGTGGGTTATGTTTGGAATCACAGAATATGTTAAGAGGACCATGCTGGTGGGTATAATACAGAGTATGTTGAGTAACAAGTCCCAATGTGCACAATAACGTTTCATTGACTCTTTGTTCATAACAAAGTCATACAGTTTTTACATCCACTATTTTGAAGAACAAGGTAAAACACAAGTATGCAGTCATTAAACGATGTCAATTTATATAAAAAGCCAGAACTTCCATATTTTTTGAAGTTAGCGTCATGCAGAGAACCCAGGTCCACATATTTCTCCAGAATGAAAATGGTACCACCTCATCTGAAATGCAGGGCATGACTCTGTATATGTTACCCTCAAACTTAATACAAAACGACACCCTTCTGCCTATGTTATGAAGATCTCCAAAGAAGAATTATATGTAATCAAATACATGATACACAAATCTTCTTTAATTATATGCATACATAATATATGTATGTGTAATATAAAATAATATATATGCATATATATGTGTGATAGATGTGAAATGATGTTATATTCATAATAGTTGTCTTAATGTTGCTGTGAATTTATGCTCTTTGGTAAACTGTAAAAGTTATACTTATAAAAGCTATTTTCATAATATTTATACTTGTGTGTAAAATTTAATAGATGATCTCTGCAGAAATCTAATGATTTAAATTATAGCCCTGTTGCCTTCAAACAAAGTAAAACTTTCAGAACAGTATTTTTAAAATGTAAGACCCCCATCCCTTCAGACTTGAAAAACTTGAAATATTTTTCTGGTATTTTCTGTGCATCTGATAAGTTAAAAAATGGAGGTATTTGGTGTGCTTTAAGATATACCAAACAAAATATGGCAAGCTTCCTATTTTCAGGCTAAAAATTGTTAGGCAGGAGCTTGTGGAAGGAACAAAATGAGTTTGAGAGAAAGAGTCACTTTGAGAGCGTGAGGTTGTTAAGAAGCCCACTGGAAGAGGACAAGAGCTGAACTCTATTGCTGTCACTTAGGTGACAATGGTTGGAAGGTGACAATGTAAAGATGAGCAGTAAGATCATGGCAAGATGTAACGTTGCTTATTCAGAATTTAAATTGGTGGCTACCTAAACAACTGCTAGATAAATCAACATGAAAACCTTCTTCCCAAGAATATAAAAGTTAGAACAAGGGGCTTTTATGAAAGGAAATGCCAATGGTTCTTCTGGATAATAAAGCCTTCTGTTAGATTTCCCTTCATTTAGTTTAACTGAAGTACAGAATGTAGGGATGTGAGGTATGCTCCCATTCTGAATTTCTTCTGGAAAGACAAACTTGCGGATGTGCTTAAAAACAAAAATCAAAACAAAACAAAGCTATGAAGAAGTATGATATCAGTGTTCAGCATACACTAAACTAGCTTATTACCTGGGCAGTCGGCAGGATGGTTTTCATCCTTCTTGTATTTGCTTTTATATGACTAACACTCAGTTTCTGAGAATACACACACACACACACACACACACACACACACACCCCTGAGGTTTCTAGACGAAATGCATTTTTAAAAAATGTCCTAAGATAATTATTTTCTATAAAAATAGGTAGATTGATAAGACATTTGATGTTTAAAACCTTCTAAGTAAAATTCAACTTTACCTGTTAGATTTTCTACTTTCAAAAAACTCAAAGCAAAAACATCATCCAGATAAGTATCCTTCTAATAGCTCCACACGGGAGTAAAATATTGTATTTAATGTGTGCATAAACTCACGAAGCTACAAAGTCCGTTAGTAAAATGCTTCGACACATGTACTAATAACTGTAGAGATGGCTTCTCACTCAGTCACTAACCCACTTCTTTTCTTTTTCTTTTTTTTTAATGTTAACAGTCTCAGAGGAGCTTTGGGATATCCACGGAATTTTGATTGTATTTTATCTCTGATAGAAATTCAACTTGCAGGGGATCCATGAATAGCTCCTGTATGCTTCTTAACAATTGTTATAATAATAACATATTTCCTCCTATTGGGTATTTAGTTCAGGTCCTGTTTATTTGTTTTACTGTTATGAGCAGGGGAGACTGATAGAGGTCAATATCCCTTGCAAACCCAGAGATCAGACGCACATTGTGAGACAAGCTTGGCCTGCTAAATCAAGTATGTAGTAAAAAGCTGGTAACTGCACTGCAAAAGAGTCAAATTAAATTATGAATACTGTCTCCTCCACGCTGCTTCCATTGTTAGAGTGTGGTGTGGAGTGAAGTGTGTGGGCTTTAGGAAATCCTGAGCTTAAAAGTAGGCAAATCAGCCTTGATGAGCCTCAATGTTTCCAACTGTTAAATGGGGATACAAATACCTTGTTCATGGCTATTTTCAATGAATTAAATGAGATAGTGGATATACAATGCTTGGCGTACCAACGTGCCTGAAAACTATCAGTGAACCTTATGACCTTTTTAACCTGAATCATTCAAAATAAAGCAGAGGCTTGATTTTTTGTTGTATATCCCTGCCCATCGTTGCAATCCTGGAAGCTAAGCATCTTCATAAAATACTAACTACCCCCAAAACTTATGCCATAAAATTTGGATTTATTTTATGTAAGATTCCTTTGTGTAGTCAAGCATGAAAGTGACAAGCGCTTTGATGGCCTTTTCCCATTTAATTCCTCAGACACAGAAGCCAAAAATATTCACAACCATATATGTTAATGATCACAGTTTCGAAATGCCCTAGAACTACAATAAATAACCTATGACATCCATAACCATTTTGTGACTCATTGTTCATAACCAAAGGACTTCCCTGACATTTATATACTCTGTTAAACCATCCATATCTGTGTAAAAATTTTAAAAAAGGCATTAGCAGGTATGTTTTATACTAATCAGAGCAAGGCTATTCAAGCTTATGACCCAAAGCATGTTGAAAGAGTCAGTTCTTAGCACAGGCTGTCCTTCAATTATGGAGAAACCTGCCTATTACTGCACATTAATTAAGTATAAAATTATGAACTCTCTCTATATATCTGTGTCCTGACACTGCAAATGGCATCCATTGGAATATTATTTTTATATGCTTTAACAACTTAATACATTTAAAGGTGGCATAAATGTCTCAACTATCTTTTCTTCCTGATAGATGCTGCCATTTAATTGCATTCAGAGGTTTATGAACTATAATCATGTGACTCTTTAACCTTCTGAGGCTTGCAGCGTAAACATCTATGGAGAGAAAATGCACCTTAGGCTTTCAGGGAGGTTGGAGAGTATACGACTGCCACCAAAGCCCTCTGTTAAGGAGAGAGAGCCACAGCAAGGGCAGGAATTGCATTCCAATGAGATGGTGTTAGGTTCTTAGTTCTCAAAGTTACCTGATCTTTTTAATTCATTATTAAACACAAGGAAGCCCAGGAGGGCTAACACCATAATCTCTCAGCAGACCACAACCTGAGTCCCCATTTGAGCACCAGGCCAATCAGAAATATGCACTGCTAGACAGAATAGGGCATTACTGCAGAAAAGTGGGAGTAAGACAAAAATATTCCTCCTGACCTTCTCAAATCTGCTTGTTTGAATTTGTTCCAATTGTACCCCTGTGAGATAACAGAAAAGGAAATAATTCAGTTTATAGGTGATTATAGGGCTTTCTCCCCCACTGAGAAACTTAAGTTGAATGAAAATAATGTCAACATTGTGATATTATAAAATCTATAACTAATTTAAAATATATCTCAAATGTTGGAAAGCATTACAGATCATTAACTCATGGAGGTGTTTGTATATTAGCCAACATAAATTTGACTAGAGTCCTATCCTGCTGAAGTCTTTGGGAGAAATCTCAACCATCTGATAATAATAACCTATCTCTCATTGAAGTGTCTTCTAGAAAAGTGAGAAACACTGCAAACTAAAAACAATGGACTACCCGATAATGGCAAATTGAAATTAAAGGCTAATGTCAGGTCACAGAAGATACAAACAATAATGTTATAGAAGCATAAAATAAATGCGGAGGAAAAGAAGCAATGCCCAGAGATGTTGTCTGAGACTATAGGGTGAAGCTGAGATTTTCACCGGGCACATGCTTCCTTGCCCTTGAATAAAGAGAAAGTTGCCATGGCTGTAAGTCAGTGTAAACACAATTTAAAAAATAAAATCTAAAAATAAATAAATAAATAAAATCTGTATGTTCAATTAGCATCATGCTCATAGTAGAACTTCAAAATGGCATATTAAATTTATAGGCGTTTTGGCATGTTCATATACTGACATCTTGAAAATCTGCCTTAATTATGCCTCTGAGTTGCGCGGGGAAAGGAAGAAGCTGAGGAAACGTGGATAAGGCGGTTGACAAGAACCCACCCCCAAATTAGAAAGCACTGAACGCCACTGTCTACTAAAGCACCCAACCCCAAACATCAGTATAAACCTAGCTACCTGCTAACAATCAGCTAGAGAATTTGTCAATTAAAATTTTTTATTTACCCAGTCTAATGAGAAATCAAATAATCTGCTTCTTTGTAAAGTTCCTCAGGACATTCTGACACACGGAGGAACTGGAACCACTAACCCAGCCTTTCCAGAAATGACTGGCCAGCACCAGCTCCAGCTGCACAGACATCTCTGCAGTTCTCTGGCTGGTTTTCCACACTTAAGAGCAAGCGACTCTTGTCATTCCTCAACCCGAGCACTTGGATGCAGAAGGGACCACAAAGCACAGATTGAAAGCCGCCCCCCACTCCCCACCGAATTTTCCCCAGCACCTCCTCATCCATCAAAAACAGCAGAGAACATTTTCCTGATCTGGTATCTTCCATTTCCTGGTCCCTGAAGAAGTAGGGAAATCAAGTGCTTGGTGGTGTGCTTTTTATAATTTGCTCACATATTTGAAGGCTTTCTGCTCTTATTTACAGTTGCATAAAATTCATTGGTTGTGAAAAGAAGGAAAAAAAAAAAAAGGAAGGGGAGAGATTTATTTTCAAAGATGCTCCAGCACTTAGTTAGAGGAGATCGATGATTATGAATAAAAGGTCCTAGAACACTTTGTTATTGGCAATAAGATATGATACCATAATGATGGGTCTTTCTTTTCAGAGCATTGTGTGACTGAAGAGACTCATGCTTAAGAAATCCACCCTGCAAGCTGTCTTAACGTTGATAACTCCTCAATAGTTGATTTGATTGATGAAGCATGCACGTACCATTTAAGCCTGTATTCCCCCATGGGATTGTTCAAACTCGATTTTAGTCTTCTTTCAAAGGTTTGAGTTTCATCATATTTAAGAAATGACTTACATATAGAAACATACTACAGACTAATGTCAATGTGGCCAGGGTAGAAATGTTAAGTAGAAGCTACTAGATTAAGAATAATCAGTAATAGCATTGGGGAATTGATGTTTGAGATAAGAAAATGCATCTCATAGGACCCTCAATGGAAAAAGAAGAGGTGAGAAACTAGAAAGAGTGAGAAATTATGTGGTGAATGGAAATAGGCTCTGTTTTTTCTGGTCTAGTAATTTATTTTGAAAAAAGTAAATGAGAGAATGTTCTAGTTCATCATCATCATCATCATCATAAATAGCTTTAAATCTTAGAGGTTTAAAAAAAACCAATGATTTATTTCTCTCATACCACGTGTCCATTATGGGTGAGCTGAGACTCCCTTCACTACTGCTCTTACTTGGGACAATAGAACATTTACTCTAGGGAGTATTGCTGGTAATTATAACAGAGAAAAAGAGAGGGCACAGCAAATTGTGCACTAAGTAAGAGTTTCCAACCTGAAATGATAGAATACAGCTTATGTTTCACTCATCGAAGCAAGTTCAGGTTGGCCAGGAACTATAATGTGAACCCTGTGTCCAAAATGGAGGAAAATAAAATATTCAGTGAACAGCAGTAATCAGTTTAATACTCTGCCCTCTGGTCTCTAAATATTTGAGTTCCTCTCTCTCTAAAACATATAATGACTCACTTCTCAAGCAAAGTGTCATCAAGTCACAGCTCTACTTCAATGTCCATGACCTCCCAGTGATACTAAATGTCCTGACATGTCTTCTCCTTGTCTGGAGATCTATGCACAGACAAGTCATCACCTAGCACCAAATCCCCCCAACTGCCAACCCCAATATGCAATGGTAGTACGGACAGATCATTATCATCACCAGGAAAGGTGACAAATGGGGAACAGTGAAGTCAATGTCTGTATAAATTCTGAAATCATTCTGATGAAGGATAGTTGGAAGAAAGACAGGCAGGGACAAGGGGTCCCGCCTTAAGAGGAAACCACCCTAAAAGGATTTTATACTACCCTGGAAGGAGCCCTCCACCCTTTTCCACATGATAGATAGATGACAAAAACCTGATTAGATGCATGGAGGATTAATCAGATTAAAACAGCTCACCAAAAAGCCCGTATCAACCCCTAGACTTAGAAACTCTGGTGGCAACCCTCTCGGGTCCCCTCCCTCTTTGGGAGCTTTGTACTATCTGTACTTTACCATACTCAGTAAACTTTGCTTTGCTGGCTACCACTCTTCTGCTAGTCTACCTCTTCATTCTTTGAAGCTGCGTGACCAAGAACCGGGGGCACCAAAGGAGAAGAAATCCTGTTACAATGTTAGGAATGCCATGGGGACGCTTAGGCTGGAAGAGTGGAGAATGCCGTTTAGACTGTAATTCTGGTTCCTAGAAGGGTCCCCCACCCTGCCTAACTTTTCTCCACTAGCTCTCAGCTACTCTTCTGATTGTTTATTTATTTATTTTTTTAATTATCCTTCTTGGTCACATCTGAATTGGAAGTGAGACTGTGATGCTATGTCCTCACTGGAGGCTGAGCAACTTCCTCAGTGGGCTGCCCCAACCTCCCAGAAAGTTAGGACCAAGGGCCATTTTAATTCTTGGACAGGCATAGATTATTTTGTCCATGCTCATGATTTCTCCCACAGTACATGCTCTTAAAATCCTAGTAGTTTTTTAAATGTTTGCCTCAGTCAGTTACATGTGCCAACAGCCACATCCAGAATTCTTTCTAGACATATTTCTTAGATTTACAGTATTTGCTTCCTGCCCCATGCTTTCTCTGTCTCAACTTAATTATAAGCCTTGGGCCAATCAGGCAGAGGTGGGAGATACATTCCTTTAATCTCTTTTCCCTGAGCTATTTTATTCAACTGAAAGGATTTACTGTGTGCTACCTTAATCCATTCAAAGGCTTTTAATAATGGGAATAAACAGCTTTAGCCTTGACTGGATCCTCGCCTCAAGGCTCGGTTTTGATCAGATTTTGCTGCTCAAAGGAATTTTTTTTTCAATCCATGTCCCTGAATTTGTAGACTCTATTTTGTTTTGTCATAGCTTTCCGTTGAGTATTATTAATGATCATGGAAATCCAAAGAATACCCTGGATTCCAGCCATAGAACTCCCTACTCATTTTTATAGTAGGAGTCAACTTCCTGTTACTAATAAGAATCAATCTCTGCTCATTTGTTCAGTAGTAAGAAGAGTTTAAAATGGCCAGAAAGCATTCTTATCTTCTACATCAATGCAACTATGGCTTTACCTCTTGTAGAAGGTTTTCTTTCTTGGCATTAGTACTCCTAAACCTTCCATGCCCAGGGTTGTGGGACAGGAAGCAAATAGTTTCTAAATTCCTCAGTCGGAACAACGTTGCATGGAGTACCACAACAGGGAATTCTTTAAAGGGGTCAAGATGTGAGTAGAAATTGTGCAGACAAGAAAACAAATCTCTACCTGTGATATGTACCTATTCTCATGAGGATAAATTGTTGCCTTTCCATAATGGAAGGAAGCTGATGTAATAAATTTGCCACCAGATGGCTAGATCGTAACCAACCTCCCTAGATCACTCTGGAGAGAGGAATGGTGTCATGCTGATGGCTCAGGGTTGATATCTGTCGTTGGTAGGTAGGGCACTCAGCATCATCAATGGCTGTATCCATAACAGCCATGAAGAGGGAATTTTATGTTGTTGAGCCTATTTATTGCCTTCACTGAGCATCATTGTTCTGGCTAGAGGAAAGAAGTTACAGATACTTACAAAATGAGTTTTCTTGGTCATCTGACTATTAAGAACATCCTCTACAGTGGATTTCCCTTATTAGAAATTGATATAACACACAGATGTCTTATACACCATATGCCCATTCCAAGAGACACACTCAATACCCCTTTGAAAGATCAATCACCTTGTCACCAATCTGATCTTTTTCAACTGGCCATACCATTATCTAATGTTCATTATTTGGTGTAAATTCATACCTCGAATTATTTCTCCTACAAAACAACATAGGCAACCAGATACGCCCCAACTTATTCCTACTGGGAAAATTTCATTTTACCACCATCAGTCAAGGATATTTTTGAATGAGCTATATGATACAATACATCCACTTTCACCCAATAACTTATGCAGATCCAGCAAAAACAAACAAAAACCCTACCCAACTATGCCTGAATTATTTTCTTCTTCAGAAAACTAGTCAAACCGAGGAATTGTCCACCAAGTTTCAGATGTGAGCTGAGGAAAAGACCAAAAAGCAGCAGGACTGCTGGGGAGGACTGGGACACCTGCAAATACAATTTTCACTTATTCTCTGGAATTGTTTGGGAGTGTCTCATACAGAGCTTTTCTGTTTAGTATTGTAATGCTGCTGCTTGTGCTCAGCCTTACGATTTGCTGGGGCAGATAATGTGAGCCTAGTAGATACTGCTTGATCTAAATCATCCACCAAGAATCCAACATGGTGGACAAAATCTACCAGGATCATCATAGTGGTAATTCACAACCTTTCACCCACTTCCTAGATGTGCCAGTTCATGAACCCAGAGTCTATTGATCAAGGGAGAAACTGTCTCCCTTTGAGGAGGGATCCCACAACACACCTCAAATATATGCTTTAAATTTTTTCTATCCCTTCACTAGAGGGACAATAGGCATTTACCAGGGTAACTATGAACTAGTAAGTAGTAAATACCCAGATTTGCCAAGAGTTTCTCGACACTGGCTTTCAGTTTACATTAATCCCTGATGATCAATGCATCACCAAGGTCCACTGGTTTTAAGGGCTGAGAAGAGGCTGGTGACTTTGGAAGTCAGGTAGCAAGTACAGTTTGGGGCAGAAGTCATCATACAGTGGGTTCTGTGAGCCCAAGGAAACACTGTACTGTTCTTTCCAGGTTCAGAATGGAGTTGGAAGAGATATACTCAGCACCTGGCAGAATTCCCACACTGTCTCCTTATCATGTAGAGGAAAGGCTATCTTTGAAGCAATGGAAGGTTTTATTACTCCAGGGAAAGGGAGAAGTGGAAGAATTAGTTTTCTCAGAGTCCAACAAAAACTGAAACCATGCAGTCGGGACCAGTGCAGGGAGGGAACAAAGCATGGAGGGAGCAGTATTCCTGCCCTCCAGACTCCTGCAGGGATGCCTCTGACTGTGCGTGCCAGCCAGAGCTAGCCAATAATGGAACCTGGTTCATGCAGTCTTACAGTGATTACCTCTGAGGGCACAGAAGAAAATAAAGAATGACAGAAGATGGACAGGGTTGGAAAAAGAAAATAATCAGCAAACTACCACAGGCATTTATTCCTATCACTGAAGAAAAAAGAGAACAGAACTTTCTTGAACAAATGTTTTATCAGAGAAAGAAAGACACATTAAATATGTGTTGTGAATGTTGACAATTAATATGGGATTTCCTGAAAGAGGAAGAAAAAGTTCATTTTTATTATTTTTTATTTTTAAAAACAAACAATATTAATGAAGCAGAAATAAACTAAGTTTGTATTATGTTAGAGATTACGTAGTTTGAGGTTAGAGCATATAAAAGGTATTCTTGGATCACGTACTATAAAAATATGGATTGTAGTTGAACAGAGAGCTTTTGCTTTCTTCTGATTTTGTTCTTGGGAATTTACTGAACATAATGAAAACTGTACAATATATGTCAGATGTATGTGTAGCATATCTTCTTTTTAAAATAGATTTATCCATTTGTCAGGCCCGTAGACAGTGTGTCTTGTGTGAGTGCTTGTGTATTTATGTGACTTTTATTTAATCATCCCGAAGTGAGGCAACTATTTTATTCTGAATTTTGCACTATGATCTCGGGACTAAGTTTTAGAAAATGCCCTCCATCTCTTATTTCTCCTGATTTGCCTTGTGAAGTTTCAAAAGACACTTCTGATCTATTTTAGACGGCTTATAGAAACCTGCCCACAATTCCATTTTGGCCAAAGTTCTGATTCGAAAAATCTAATGATACAAGTTTTTGCCTGGGTATAGTTTTTTGCTCTCCTAGGGTTGGACTTAGCTAGTAACTTTTAAATTAAATTTCTCTTGGTCTACTCTGTTATAAAACAGAAAAGGTAATACCCCAAGGAGAGATTCTTACTTTTTATCACAGAGCAGCTACTTCTAGGTTATTTAATTTGCTTATTTTTTTTTTTTTTTATGGCTGACTATTCTTTCTCTATTACAGCTCTCTTTTATTTTCTACTTCAATGGAGTAAGAACAAGCTTGGGACAACAAAATTTTTCTAATAAAGCAGCATTTCCCATTATATCCATATCCCCTAGCATATGTTCTTCCTTTAGTGTTCAGATTTGTATAAGTTAAAAGGACTGGGAAGTGTGGTTTCTCAACACATAAAGTATAAGAATAGCATTGTCAATACACATTTCTGCATCCATAAAACCACCTCCGAAATTAAGTGAGTGTAGTATAAATCATGAAGAGGTACTCTTTACATTTTTGTGATTTACAAGGCAGGGAAAGAGTTTCATGGTAATGTTTTAGTCAAATGTAATCTCTGGGATTCTAAATCAAATTAAAAATAAGTGTGCTTCTAGCCAGGAAAACCTTTATATTTATCCTGTCATGGGAATCCACATTCGAGTTGTGTCTTGGTCAGAGATTGATTGGAATTAGAGCAACGGTTATACTTTGGTCTAAGTGTTGGTCCCCAGATGCCCAAACAATAAACCTGACAATGTTTCCAGAACATTCTGTAGAAGTTAGGTGGTTTACTTTGAAGAAGAGAGAAAACATTCCAGAGTGATCCCTTGAGTTTGACCAAAGCTTCCTGGGGCACTGGGAGAACTCCGCATGCTTTTGCTTCTTAGTTAAAAACATATGGAGTAAGAATTTCAAGAAAAGCTTCTGGTGACAGACCATGCGGCAAACTGAGAACTGGATTTGAAGTCAGAAGGTCCAGGTTTAAGTGAGGTCTTGCCCTTACCAGCTGTTCCTAAGGCTGTAAGACCCACTTTCCTATGTGTGCTCTGGGAAAAGAGGACCTTTTTGACAGTTTGCTTATTTCTAGTTGTGATTAAAAATAATACTGCATTTGAGAAATGCACAATAAGCTGAACGCAACACACAAGTGCTACATGTTTTTGCTCATAAACACTGAGAAGTAAGGAAGAGCCAGATTTTGTGTGGGCAATGCTTGGCGTTTACAGACAAAGAGACAGAGGCTAAGGAGACTGACTACATCGTTTAGGGTTACACGGACAGAGAGAAAAATTAAAAGCTAAAGTTCCCGGAAAGTCAGCTTTCTAGAAAACTTAGGGAGATAGGAGAGGATTGTAGATCAGAGTTTTTCAACACACAGCCTGTGGAAGACCTGCCTCAGAATGTGTGGATATACGTTGAAAAGGCAACTTTGTGGTCTTCACCCAAGACTAACTGGATTAGAGTCATTGGGAATGGGCTCCTTTGGTACAAATTTCCCACGGGAGTCACATGCATTCGAGTCCCTGCAAATGGCCCTTTTACAGAGACTGACACAGTGAGGTCAAATGATGGGATACTTGCATGTCCTCGGACAGTGACTGCTTGGTCTCTGTGTCTTTTAAAGGAAGGCTAATGGTTGTGGCCATTTTCCAGTCTGTGATGTCATACAGCTAAAAATGTAAAAATCCAGTAATTATACATGGTGTGAGAAAAACCAGCGCTCCTTCGATAAAAGTGGGGTGTGGAGCAGTGAGCAAGTGCGCAGCCCTCACTGTTCCTGCCGCGGCCGAGGAGAGAAGGACCCGAGGTTGAAGTCGCTCAGCCGGACAGACCCACACAGTACCGGCTGGGAGTTTATTATGGTACGAAGAAATCACCAGGTGTTTTAAAGTCTTTATTTATTCTCCCGAAAAACAACACAAGCTTCCTAGGCCTTCTAAAAATTATGTTTGCCCTCACAAGAGTGACGGGAGGGCCTACCCTTCTGGGAGCTTGGCCACAGGCCTGTTTTACTGCCTCACCCTGACCACGTGCCCTGCACACGGCAAGTCATTGTTTTGTGTAGCTTTCCCCATCAGAGCGTCTGGTGGTGTGGACGGTGGGGAGTGCGGGGTGGGGAAGGGAGGCAAACAAGTGCTAGTGTAATGACACGGGCTTGGCGCGTCTGTCAGTATGGGCTCCATTCCTAAGAAGGGTTTACTGACTTTCTGGCCTCGGAAGTGCTGCTTAATATTCCTCAATTTCCATTTCCTTATCAGTTACATCGGAGAGAGCAGCACATACTGCACTAGGTTCAAATGAGATTGAAATGAGCTAATGCACATAAATTTGCCAAACACAAAGCAATTTACACAGTTGTTTTCTTTCCTCTCACCTCTGCTGAACCCCTCCTGCCCTGCACCACATCTCTCGTTAGATTCACTTAAACTTTGCAAATGCTCATTCAGTGCCGACTACACGCGAACATGTATGTACTGATGTACAGCTTCAACAATCCCTGAAGAATGTCACTGGGATGTCACACAGGGACTTCAAGGTCAAGTTAGTAGTGCTAATAGTCACAAGGGAGTGGGGCACTG
Source organism: Potos flavus (assembly GCA_028534135.1). Lineage (NCBI taxonomy): Eukaryota > Metazoa > Chordata > Mammalia > Carnivora > Procyonidae > Potos > Potos flavus. Next base: position 6,131,868 of record CM052899.1, on the reverse strand, counting down.
GTAGGCATCTTACATATAGTGTTCGACAACGTGACTCTGCAAGGGAGGAATCACGATGCCCATTCTACAGGTGGGATCATGGTTCAGAGAGGTGGTGGGCAGAGGCAGGGCGAATGGCAGAGCTGGGGTTGGTACTCAACCTTCAACTCTGTCGTCCTCCAAAACCTATCCTTCCACTAGACCACATCGATGCTTAGTCTAAAACCAGACCGAACACCTTTCTTTCCCAAACCCACTACTTTCCATTTCCTATTTCAGAAAGTGGAATCACAATTACCCTAGTCATTCAAGAAATTTGGGGATTTTCCTTAGAACAGCCTTTTTCTTATTTCCTGCTTCCTATTCGTAGCTGTGTTTTCTTCATTTATACTGTTCATATTTTTAAAAATTTGCTCTCTCATCTTCAGGCATGTAAGTGCCTGAAGTTTAAGGTCTTATTATTTCAAACTTGGATGGCAAAAGAAATATATCTTTGTCCAGCGAGAGACCTCATGACTCTATCCATGTCAACATTTCTAGAATGCTCTTTCTAAAGCCCAGATTTAGATTTGATTATCTCACCATTTCCAGTGTGTCTACAGTTCCTCATGCCTGTCCAAGCAGCCTCCCCTCCTGAGACTCCTTGTTGGTAACTGTTTGTGACCTCATGTGCCATTTCCTGCTGCATGTCTGCGGTGACCCTGCTTTTGCTTCCCTGTTCCCCTGGCGAAGACAGATGGAGACTCGAGTCTCCCTTAGGGGCTACATCCTCTGTGGACACGTGATTAATCTGCAGTTCGCTCTCCCCACCCCTGCTCCCTGCCCTACTGCATTGTGTAGGGGCCTCTATCACAGGTTGCTTGTTAAATGTCCCTCCACCTGAGAGGATGTGGAGAAAGGGGAACCCTCTTACACTGTTGGTAGGAATGCAAGTTGGTGCAGCCACTTTGGAAAAAAGTATGGAGATTCCTCAAAAAATTAAAAATAGAGCTACCCTATGACCCTGCAATTGTGCTACTGGGTATTTACCCCAAAGATACAGATGTAGTGAAAAGAAGGGCCATCTGTACCCCAATGTTCATCGCAACAGTGGCCACAATCGCCAAACTGTGGAAAGAGCCAAGATGCCCTTCAAAAGATGAATGGATAAAGAAGATATGGTCCATATATACAATGGAATATTATGCCTCCATCAGAAAAGATGAATATGCAATTTTTGCATCAACATGGACGGGACTGGAGGAGATTATACTAAGTGAAATAAGTCAAGCAGAGAAAGTCAATGATCATATGGTTTCACTTACGTGTGGAGCATAAGGAATAACATGGAGGACATTAGGAGAAGGAAAGGAAAAGTGAATTGGGGGAATCAGAAGCAGGGGGGCAAAGCATGAGAGACTGTGGACGCTGAGAAACAAACTGAGGGTTTTAGAGGGGAGGGGGTGGGGGGTGGAGGGATGGGTGAGCCTGGTGGTAGGTGTTAAGGAGGGCACGTACTGCATGGAACACTGGGTGTGGTGCATAAACAATGAATCTTGGAACACCGAAAAAATAAAATTAAAAAAAAAAAAGTCCCCCCACCTGGCCTGCTGTTTCTTTCTTGAAATCAGGGATGGGAGTTTTGTTTGTCTTTGATTTCTAACAGCCAGTACAATGCTGGCAATCAGCACAGGCATTTCTTTTTTTTTTTTTTTTAGCACAGGCACTTCTAAGTGTTCATTGAAACCGTAAATAAATGAGTGAGGGAATAGGCCACCGTTTTGTACTGGGATTATGGAGATGAGGGGCCAGAGGCTTCAGGCAAGGTCTGTAAGACAACAGCGATAAGACAAGGTCTCTGACACAGACAGCCTGTCTAGGTGATTGAACAGTAGGTCAAGTTTAATTGATGAGTTATGTCTTATCTTCCCTTTTTCTTCCCCGTTATTCCATAGAAACGAGTCTATTAACCTGAATAAATCAAATTCTGTGTAATTCTCCCCTTGTCGTTTTGAAGTTGTAAATGTCCCAAGCTCTGAAGGGGAACCAAACATGTCTATAAACTGATCTGGAGATATATTATCCCAGCTTCATGGATGACCTTGAGGGCGTTTATCTCACACAGGTCTGCCGAGAAAAACCAGCTTGGGAAATTGAGGTGGTAGCTTATTTGTCCCTTTAAAGAGTGCTCATTTTACTACTTCCATAAAAAAAGGAAAATAAAAAGGAATACCAGAGGGCTCTGTCAAGGGGCAAAGAAAGCCGCTGATTTCGTTATGGCAGCTTTCAGCAGAATGGAGAGGGAAGCAACTGTAGGGGTCTCTCAGTTTTTCTCATTTCAATGCCTTCTGTGTACTACTGTGAGAGCTAACTTTCTAAAATACATACTGATTATATCAGCTGTCCTCCCTCATTCTCTCTTATAAAGTCAATCTTGTTAGTATAGCATACAACACTCCTCACTACCCTTTATTACTTGGTTCTGGCTTTTCCCGACAGCCCCGTTTCTTAGGACCGCTCACCTCGCACTTTAGCTCTGGCCATAGTGGGTAACGTTCAGACTCACCGCCTGCCTGGATCTCTCTGGCCTCTGACCTTGGGGCACACACTTCCTTTCACTCGGGCCATTCTTCATCCCTCTCCACTTTTCTCCCATGAATTGTCCTTGAAGAGATGTGACTTTCTGCAGGAAAACTTCTATGCCTCCTGGGTTAGACTTTCCCCTTCTCCTGCACTCACACCACCCTATCCTTATTCCCCGTGCAAGCACCTGCATCTTCCTCTACCAGAAAGACTGATTTGCGAAACCAGGGAAGCATTTTTCACAACTGCAAACCCACTTGCCTAGTGCTGTGACTAGCAATAAATATTTGCTTTGTGAACAGGTATACAAATACACATTTTCCATTGTCCTTTTCACTCCCATTGGGGAAGTGGGGAGAGTAGTGGTAGGTGGACCCTGGGAGAAGAGGTGACTCTATTTATCCATCATGCAATAGCCTCACAAGCCCCTCCACTTTCTCTACCAAAGTGAAGACTTACCGATGCTTCCCCCACCCCTCCCCATCACTTATATCCTCCTGGCTTCCTTCCTGGGACTTTTCGTTCAATGCTGTCCTTGCTACTTATTTAAATCAATCTGACTCTTAACCAAAGTTTGATGGAAAGAGTGTGGGCACACTGGATGTGATTTTTCCTAGCCTGCATGTACCCCACATACAGACACAGCATTCCCAGCTAATTTCAAGGTGGGGGGAGGGGGTTGGAGTGTAGACTGTGGAGGCGAGTGTAGACTCTGTAAGCCCTTCCCACTCAGAGTGTTCCGGCCTCTCCCACAACCATTGGGTAGAGTTCTAGTCCTGGCTTTTTTTTTATATATGTGACTTGCTCTTTTAACCTGTGGCTTTTTAAAGAAAAGAGAAAAGGAGAAAAAAAAAACAAAAAACCCACAAACCTAATGATCTGCCTCTGATTGAGCAATTCATCACTATTCTGGGATTTTCCCTGGGAACAGCAATAATGCTGTGGTTGTACGTGGTTGTTTGATGTATAAGAGGATGAATACCTAAGTAATTATAGATGTTTATGTCATTGGAAGATCTGTTTGTGTACAACACTTAAGCAAAATTCCTTCAAAACACAATTGTGCGTTATTATTTATCAGCAATGGACTGCACCTTCTTTTAGGAACCTAAGTCAAACTTTACAAACCTTGAAAGAGAGATTCCTTCTTTTAGGACATATACAATCTATCTAAAACTTATTTTTTCTTTTTAAAAATTTATAATTTAGGGTTCTGGTCCAAGATGGTGGCCTGAGAAGACCCCAAACTCACCTCCTCCATGGAACACAGCAAATTATTAATTTGTTCTATTAATTGTTCTATTAATAGAACAATTCGTCCTGAAGAAAAACTGAGGGTGGAGTGAACAGCTACTGAACAACAAAGGACAGACAGACTGGCAAGAGAACAGAGACAGAGACCTGGTAACAAAGGGAAACCCAGCCTGACGCTGCCAAGGGCATTGAGGCGGGATGGTACTGAGGGGCACACAAGAAAAGCCATGGTTTAAAAGAGCAACTAGCTTACACAAGAGACAACAGCAGAACCCTGGGGAACACCAGAGGAGCTGGGGGAAGCCATGCTGGATCATGACAGGGTTAAGTGTCCCTGGCCTTGCCACTTTAAAAGCACAGACAGCACAGCACGGTCTGGTCTGGTCACCGTAACTGGCCGGCTGCCTCAGTGAGCCCTGGGAAAAAAGAGGGTGAGGTGGATTTTTTTCGTTTCTCTTCCTTTTTTTTTTTTTTTAGTTCTTTCTGCCTTTTTTTTTCTTTCTCCTTTTCTTTTTCTTTCTTTTTTTCCCCCTTTTCTCTTTTCTTTAAAAAGCCAGAAGTTAAAAGAGCAACTCACCTATATAAAAGAGCCGGCACTAGAACTCCACCAAATGGCTGTGGGAGCTGCCAGGACACTCTCCGGGTGGGAAAGGCTTACAGACGCAGTCTACACTCCCCTCCATGGTCTATGCCCCAGCTCCCCCACCTTGAAAGCACAGACCAGTGTACGGTCTGGGTGGCCTAGCTACCCTGCGGCATCTGGGCCACCAGCCCGCACCAGCCCCAACCATCCCGCCAAGATGGTCACAAGGCAGGGCACACCAGGACACGCCTGGTTAGCGCTCACTACCACTCCAGACTTTGTGCCAAGGTCACACTGGTGCGAACCACCCTAGAACACTCCAGGCCCATACCACTTTGGCTTCAGGTGGCTTACCAGGGCACGCTGGTGCAGAATGCTCCAGAACCTCTCAGGTGAAGTTTGCTTTGGATCCAGCCACCTTGCCAGGGTGTGCCCTGGAAACCCCCAGCCCATGCTACACCACCAGGTAACCTCCCAGGCAAAGTGCTCTGGAACACACCTGCCCGTGCCAGCCTCAGAACCATTAGCCCAGCTGGGGCATCCCATTCACTGAGCACCTTGCTACACCCAGGCTTAGACCCAATTCAGCTTCAGCTGTCCTGCCAGGATATATTTTGCACAGAAAGCCGAGGGACCACACCAGCCTGTGCCCATTTTAGCTTTAGCTGTCCTTCCAGGACACCACCTACATGGAGCACCCCAGGACCTCCCAGTCTGTACCCCACCTTGGGTCCAGTCACCCTTTCAGGGCACCCTCTGTGCAGAGAGTCCTGGAATACCCTGGTTTACATCCACTTCAGCTTCAACTGTCCTGCAAAGGTGCCTACTGTCTGTGAGTCCTGATGCTCCCCCACACACCCCAGCTTTATCCATTTTAGTTTCAACTGTCCTGCCAGGACGCACTCTGTACAGGAGCTTAGGGACCTCCTGGCTTCACACCACCTCATCTTCAGCTGTCCTGCCAGGGCACACCTGCCCAGAGCATCCTGGAGTGCCCTAGCTTATGCTCATATCAGCTTCAGCTATCCTGCCAGGGTGCCATCAACACATAGAACCGTAGGGCACCCTGATCTGCATCCGCTTTAGCTTTAGCTGACCTGACAGGATACCCACTGAGTGGAGAGCCCTAGGATGCCCAAACCATGCCAACCACAGCTAAAGCCAACCAACAAAAGTCATCAGTCACATAGAGTATACACAGGGGATGGCCATACACAAGACCAGTCCTTCAAGTTTAGGAGAACCAGCTGTTCTGCCTAATCCATAGAAACAAATACAGAAAGTCAAACAAAATGTGGAGACAGAGGAAAATGCTCCACAAGAAAAAACAAGACAAAACCTCAGTAAAAAAAACTGAATGAAATGGAGATAAGCAATATGCCAGATGAAGAATTTAAAGTAATGATCATAAAAATGCTCACTGGGCTAGAGAGATTAGAAGAACTCAGTGAGACCTTCAATAAAGAATAAAAAATATAAAAAGATCCAATCAGAGTTGAAGAATATAATCACTGAAATAAAAATCACACCACAGGGAATCAGGAGTAGACTAGTGGATGCAGAAGAATGTATCAGTTATCTGGAAGATGGGATAATGAAAAACACCCAAGTTCAACAGCAAAAAAAGAAAAAAAAATTTAATGAGTATAAACTGAGGGATCTCCTGAACAACACCAAATGAACAAACATCTGTATTATAGGGGTCCCAGAAGAAGAAAAGAGAGAGAAAGGGGCAGAAAACTTATTTAAATAGATAATACCTGAAAACGTCCCTAACCTAGAGAAGGAAGTAGACATCCAGGTCCAAGAAGCATAGAGAGTTCCAAACAAGATGATTCAAGGACATCCATGCCAAGACACATAATAATTACAATGTCAAATTTGAAGATAAAGAGAAAATTTTAAAAAGCAGTGAGAGTAAAGGAAAAAGCTAGCTATAAGGGAACATCTATAATTTTCAGCAGAAACTTTACAAGCCAGAAGACAGTGGCATGATATATTCAAAGTGCTGAAAGGAAAAAACCTACAACCAAAAATACTCTACCTGGCAAGATTATCATTCAGATTTGAAAGAGATATATTGAGTCCCTCCTGGACAAACAAAACTCAAGGGAGTTTATCACCACTAAAACAACCTTACAAGAAATGTTAAAGGAACTTCTTTAAGAGGAAAAGAAATGGCCATATTTAGACATAAAAAATTATGAACAAAAAGATGTAAAATATGACAGATATACATAAAACACATAAGAGGAAGGAGAGAGAGAGAGAGGGAGAGAGAAAGAAAGAAATTCCTTTAAAAATGTGTTTGAATTTAAATGACCATCAACTTAATACAGAACTTAAATGACCACCAGCTAGATACTTAGGATGTTATGTAAGAATGTCAGGATAACCACAAACCCAAAACCTATAAAAGATCCACAAAAAACAAAGAGGAAAAGAAGTCAAACTTAATGTTATAGAAACTCATCAATCACAAAGAAAGCAAGAGAAGAAAGGAGCAGAAAAGAACTACAAAAACAACCAGAAAACAAATAACAAAATGGCAATAAGTACATACGTATGAATGATTTAATGTAAATAATAATGTAAATAATTTAAATGTAAATGGCCTAAGTGCTCCAATCAGCAGACAGGATGGCAGAACAGATAAATAAACAATACCTATCTGTGTGCTGCCTATAGGAACCCCACCTCAGACCTTAGGACACATACACAGTGAAAGCAAAGGGACAGAAAAGTAGTCACCATGCAAATGGAAGCCAAAAAAAAAAGCTGGCACAGCAATGCATATATCAGACAAAACAGACTTTAAAACAAAGACTGTAATGAGAGACAAAAAAGTTTATATAATAATAAAGGTATCATTTACAATTGTAAATATCTACACATCCAACACTGGAGCACCTAAATATATAAAGCAATATAGAACAGAGAGAAATTGACAGTTATACAATAATAGTAGGGACCTTTAACACCCCATTTACATCAATGGATAGATCATCCAGGCAGAAAATCAATAACGAAACAGAATCTTTGAATGACACATTCGACCAAATGGACATAATAGAAGTATATAGAATATTCCATCCACAAACAACAGAAAACACATTAGGCCACAAAACAAGCCTCAATAAATATGAGATTGAAATCATACCATGCATCTTTTCTGACCACAATGATATAAAACTAAAAAAAAATCATGGGGAAAAAACCAAAAACCACACAAAGACATGGAGGCTAAATTGCATGATACTAAATGATAATGATTCAACAAAGCAACCAATGAAAAAATAAAAAAATAGATGCAAACAAATAAAAATGAAAGCACAATGGTCCAAAGTTTCTGGGTAGCAACAAAAGGAGATATAATGGGGAAATAAATAGTGATACATGCCTACCCCAAGAAACAAGAAAAAACTCAAATAAATAATCTAACCTTATACAGAAAGGAACTAGAAAAAGAAGGACAAAGCCTATGTGAATAAAAGGAAAGAAATAATAAAGATCAGAGAAGAAATAAATGACCTAGAAACAAACAAACAAAAAACCAATGAAACCAAGAGCTGGTTTTCTGAAAGATAAATAAAATTGATAAACCCTTAGCTAGACTCATCAACAAAAAAAGATACATTAAGGAGGGCATTTGAAGTAATGAGCACTGATGTTATATGCAATTGATAAATCACTAAATTCTACCTCTGAAACTAATACTACAGTATATGTTAACTAAATTGAATTTAAATAAATTTTTAAAAGATAAAGACCTATGATCAATGAATCTTGGAACACCGAAAAAATAAAATAAAATAAAATAAAATAAAATGATAAAGACCTAAATAAATAAAATCAGAAATGAGAGAGAAGTAACAAATAACACCACAGAAACACAACGGTTTATAAGAGAATCCTATGAAAATTATATGCCCACAAACTGGACAACCTAGAAGAAATGGATAACCTCCTAGAAGCATCCAGTCTTCCAAATAAGTAAGGAAGCAATAGAAAATCTGAACAGATACCGAAATCTGAACAATTCAATGAAATTGAATCAGTAATCAAAAAACCAAAAAATAAAAGTCTGGGACCAGATGGCTTCGCAGGCGAATTCCACCTAACATTTAAAGAAGAGCTAATACTTATTATCTCCAAATTATTCCAAAAACTAAAAGAGGAAGAAAATCTTCCAAATGTATTCTACAAGGCCAGCATTACCCTAATAGCAAAATCAGACGAAGACATCACAAAAAAAGAAAATTATAGGCCAATATCCCTATAACAAAAATCCTCAACAAAATATCAGCAAACTGCATCCAACAATATATTAAAAGGATCATTTACCATAATCAAGTGGGATTTATTCTGGAGATTCAAGGATGTTTCAATATTTGCAAATCAATCAATGTGATATACCACATCAATAAAATGAAGGATAGAAACCACATTTCATCTCAATAAATGCAGAAAAAGCATTTGACAAAAATCAACATCAAGTCATGATAAAAACTCTCAACAAAATGGGTTTAGAGAGAACATACCTCAACAAAATAAAAGCCACATATGAAAATTCCACAGCTAACATCTTAATGAAGAAAAACTGAGGATTTTTCCTCTAAGATCAGGGACAAGACAAGGATGTCCACTCCCACCACTTTTATTCAACATGGTACTAGAAATCCTAGCTGCTGCGATCAGACAAGGAAAAGAGTTAGGTACATCCATATTGGTAAAGAAGTAGTTAAACTGTCACTATTCACAGATGACATGACATTATATACAGAAAACCCTAAAAACTCCAGCCAAACCTACTAGAAGTAATAAATGAATTCACTCTCAAAACTCTAGGACACTGATGAAAGAAACTGTAGGCGACACAAACAAATGGAAAGATATCCCATACTCATGGATTGAAAGTGTAAATATTGTTAAAATGCCCATATTACCCAAAGTAATCTGCAGATTCAATGCAATCCTCATTAAAATACCAACAGCATCTTTTACAAAACAAGAACAAATAATACTAAAATTTGTATGGAATCACAAAAGACCCCAAGCAACCAAAGCAATCTCAAAAACAAAACAAAACAAAACAAAACAACAACAACAACAACAAAAACAACAACAACAAAGCTGGAGGTATCACAATTCCAGATTTCAAGATATATTACAAAGTGGAAATACTCAAAACAGTATGGTACTGGCATAAAAACTGACACACAAATCAGTCGAATAGAATATAGAGAGCCCAGAAATAAATCCATGCTTATATGGTTAATTAATCTATGACAAGTAAATCTATGCTTATATGGTTAACTAATCTATGACAATGATATACAATGAGGAAAAGACAGTCTCTTCAATAAATGATGCTTGGAAAATTGAACAGCTACATGCAAAAGAATGAAACTGGACCACTTTGTAACATCATGCACAAAAATACACTCAAAATAGATTAAAAATCTAACTAGAGACCCAAGATCAGAAAAATCCTAGAATACAGGCAGTAATTATTTTGATATTGAATGTAGCAACACTTTTCTAGCTACATCTCTCCTAAGGCAGGGAAATAAAAGCAAAACTGGGATTACACCAAAATAAAAAGCTTCTGCCCAGCAAAGGAAACCATCAATGAAACAAAAAGACAACCTACTTAATGGAAGAAAATCTTTGCAAATAGTATATTTGATAAAGGGCTAATATCCAAAATACATAAAGAACTTATACAACCCAACACCAAAAAATAAAAAATAAATAAATAATCTGATTAAAAGTGGGCAGAGAACCCAAATAGATATTTTTCCAAAGAAGACATACAGATGGCCTACAGACACATGAGAAGATGCTCAATATCATTCATCACCAGGGAAATACAAATGAAAACTACAATGAGATATCACATCACAGCTGTCAGAATGGCAAAATCCAAAAGATAGGAAATAACAAGTGTTGGCTGGGATGTGGGGAAAAAAAAAAAAAACCCACATACAGTGCTGGTGGGATATAAACTGGTACAGCCACTATGGAAAATAGTAGGAAGGTTCCTCAAAAATTTAAAAACAGAAATACTATACGATCCAATAATTCCATTACTGGGTATTTGCCCAAAAGGAAAACACTAATTTTAAAGGATATGGGCACCCCTATACCTCCTGCAGCATTATTTACAACAGCCAGGATATGGAAGCAAGCTACATATGTCCATCAGTAGATGAATGGTTAAGGAAGAGTGATACACACACACACACACAATACTACACCTCTTTAAAAAAGAATGAGATTATGCCATTGGTGACAGTATGGATGGACCTGGAGGGTATTATGTTAAGCGAAATAAGTTAGACTGAGAAAGACAAATGCTACATGATGTCACACATATATGGAATCTAAACAAAAGAAAACATGAATAAACAAACAAAATCAGAATCAGTCCTATAAACACAGAGAACAAACTGATGGTTTCCTGAGGGGAGGGCAGTGGGGGGATGGGTAAAATGGATGAAGGGGAATGGGAGACACAGGCTTTTAGTTATGAAATGAATAAGTCATGGGAATCAAAGGTAAGATGTAAAAAATATAGTCAATGATACTGTAATAGGTGATGTTACAGGATAGATAGTACTACACTTGTGGTGAACACAGCATAACATTTAAACTTGTAGAATCACTACCTTGTACACCTAAAACTAATGCAACATTATGTGTTAATTACACTAAAAAAAAAGCCTACACCCTAAACAAAATTATTTATTCTCTAAATTTCCTGGAGCTTATAGGAGAATGAAAGCAGAAATCTATGTCAACAGAACTTTCCAGAAACAAGATTTACCCTAGGATTTTGAAATGTGTGAGGGAAAAGGAAATGTTAGGATTCAACTCATAGCAACTGAAAGATGAGTGTAAGGATCAATATCATATTCAGTATTTCCTCTTGGAAGCAAATACTAGAAACTGAATTGAAAAAGTCCAATAAAGATTGATGTAGCGTGCTGAACTCACAGAACTGTAACTGCCCCACAAAAGCTAGAAGCTCAAACTGAGAAGCCAATAGAAATTTAGGAATTGCTCCAGGATCAGGTGTTCTTTTGATCCTGCTTCTTTTCTGAGCATCAAACTGTGCCTAGGGCCAGCCCTCAAGTGAGTTCTGGTTTCTACCTGACACTGTAGAACTATCTTAAATTGCTCTGTCCAAGTTCCTATGAGAGACAACACAACTGGCCCAGTTCAGATGAGGTGTCCACTTCTGAGCCAATCTACCTGTTTTAGTCTTCTTGGGCCAGTAGAGCAGAATACCATAGACTGGTTAGTGTAAACAAAAGACATTTAGTTCTCACAGGTGAGGAGGCTGGACATCGAAGATCAGAGTGCCAGCATGGGGGAGAGGGGTTCTGGTGAATCTCCTCCTGGCTTGCAGACTGCCATCTCTTTGCTATGTCCTCTCATGGTGGAGAGAGAAAGATGATCTCTCTTGTTTCTCTTCTTATAAGGGCACTAATCTCATTCACAAGGGCTCCATTCTCATGGCTAATTACCTCCCAAAAGCCCCACCTCCAAATACCATCACACTGGGGATCAGGCCTCAACATACGCATTTTGGGGAAACAAAAAATACTGAGTCTAGAACATAGCCTGACCATGGGGTTCAAAGTGACATAGCGCACACATGGCTGCTTGAGCCACACACTCAGCCTGGTGTCAGAAGAGCACTGAGACCTTCTCAGAGGAAGGGTGTTTTGGAGGCATAACAGAGCCCTCTCTCTGCAAAAGATTTTGCTCATTACAGCAAAGACAGTATAATTTTTAGTTTGCCCCAGTCTGCCACCTCATTTGTGGGGGGTTTCTTATACTTCTCTGGGGCCACCAACTCATTTCCTTCTATTTATGTATTTTTGTCACTTAGCATGTAGTTAATTGTCTTCCAACTTAAGTTTAAGCTCCTTTAAAGAGCATAACCTTATGCATGATAGGTACTTAGTTATGTGTTGATCATGAAAGAAGAAATATGGTCGAATCCGAATAGCTTTGAAGCATGAATACACGGATTTGGGTCCAATTCTCAGCTCTGTGCCTAATTAGCAGGTTGACACTGAATTATTTCACCTCTTCGTGTTTCTGTTTTCTCATCTGCTTAACACATGATATTACCAATTTCAGTGGATATCATGTGTGCATTCCCCGTACCCATCCCCTCTTCTTCGGATGTGAGCAGACTTATTTCCATCATGAAACAACTGCTTTCAGATACTCAACTATGTCTTTTGAGTGAGGCATGATATCCAGGCCTTATTGATCAGCACATACCATCATATGGCACAGTGATCTGTTCCAAGATCAATAAGGACCAAGCCACTCCAAGGAAAGCCAACTGTGGGATACTTGCTAGAACTACTGAAATGGGAAATTAGCTCTCTTGTTGTTACACTTGAAATGAGGAGGATGAAACCTGGAATACATGTATTCCTAAGTGGACGGAGGCTGCCTGAGGGAAGCCATTACAGAAGGAATCCCAGCTGTGCAATAGAAAGATACAGAGCCCAAACGCCCTGTTTGAGCCACAAGGTCTCTCAACGCCCAAAGCCCACACTGTCTGGTCACTATTTAGTCATTTGAGCCTCTATCAATGTCCCCATCATTCTACCACCACATCGTTTTTTTTAAACTTATCCTAGTTTCAGTTAGTTTTATGTCATAATTAAAAGAATCTGAAAGGACTGTGAATTGGTAGAACCCTTTGAAGAAATCAAGAGCCTTTATTATGTTCAAGTATTTTTTTTTTCACATTTGGAAATCTGTCTTAAGAATCATCATTGGAGCATCTGTGTGGCTCAGTAGGTTAAGCATCTGCCTTCAGCTCAGGTCATGATCCCAGTGTCCTGGGACTGAGTCCCACATCAGGCTTCTTGCTCAGCAGGGAGCCTACTTCTCCCTCTCTCAACCCCCCTGCTTGTGCTCTCCCTCTCTCTTTCTCTCTGTCAAATAAATAAATAAATAAAATCTTATAAAATAAAAAGAATCATCCTAAATACAGAAGGGGTTTTATTACAAGAAGACAACAAAGTCCTTGATGCGATTTTTGTTTCTTATCAATCATTGTATACATAGCACTTAGCACAATGCTCAATATAAATTATTTATTATATCAATCAACCAGTTAAATAGTATAACCAAACTGTTTATCATAACTTAACCTAAATGCACAGATCTTTAGGGAAATGGTTCATTTTCATTTATATACTTTATGGTAGTTTATACAGTCGCTAAGATATTATAAAGGATTTGTAATACCATGGAAATCTAAGTATGATATTAAGAGAAATAAACTTAGAAGTCTGCATATAAAACACAAATGTATCTATTTAATCAAAGACATATTCCAGAAGGATACTCCAAAATGATAGCACAATATTTTTCCTTTCTCCCACTTCTTTTTTTTTTTAATTTTTTTTTTTAAAGATTTTATTTATTTATTTGACAGGGAGAGATCACAAGTAGGCAGAGAGGCAGGCAAAGAGAGAGAGGAGGAAGCACGCTTCCTGCTGAGCAGAGAGCCCGATGTGGGGCTTGATCCCAGGACCCTGAGACCATGACCCAAGCCGAAGGCAGAGGCTTTAACCCACTGAGCCACCCAGGCGCCCCTCCTTTCTCCCACTTCTTTACAGTTAGCAAAATGTAGTAACACGTTGATCTATGACTACCTTAATATTGTGAAAGAATAAGCACCTAAAAATATCCAATTTCAACTTTTTGTTCATGATCTTTTCAATTCTATCATTCTATAATTCCAAGAACCACCAAATTATTGGTGGTTTTCAGAAATCTCACTGTTTTCGCAGGCAGTAAAAGTTTGGTACCAAAATTCAAGGACAAAGCTCACAAAGTTGAGTTATTAGTCACAAGGTACTTGTACTATCTTTGTTGCTGTTTTTTAATGGTTGTTTCAGATTCTTTCTTATGCTTGTGAAATCAAACAGAAATAGAGAATGTTAGAGACACAGGAGAGTGTCATGTGCTTCCTTGGATGTGATCCTTTTTCCTATCCAAATTATCAAGAATAATATCAAGAATATCAAGAATGCCCATCATCTTCACGTACTCACCTAACTGTTCCCTTGGCACTGACCAAGAGTTCTTCTGTGTTTCCCTACTCAGTTTCCTCTGCCCTTCATAACAGTCTTTTTGCCTGTTTCCTCACCCTTATCTTCCCTATCCACCCCCTACCACATTTCCCCCTTGTTACTCTGACCTCATGCTAAACACCCGGTCTATGAAATATCCATATTAAGCCTACTCGGTCCCCAACCTGAGGTCTTCTGCCCTGTTGCTTTTGGAATACTCTTTCTCTGCCTAAGTTGACCTACTGAAATTTCTCCTTATTATTCAATTTTCAAGTAGGAATCTCTTCCTTAAAAAACGCTTCCTTAACCCCTCATATGGGTCAAGCACCCTTACCATAGCTTTCCACAGGTCCTTGGTCTCCCTATACAAAGCACTGACCACATTCACTGGTATGTGTTTGAAGGTTCTCCTACAAGAATGTAACCCACGTGACCACAGACATCATCTGTCTGTCTAGTCCACCTTGCATGTAGTCACAACTCTTAGTGCAGAGCATAGCACATACTAATTACAGCATTTAGTAAAATTAGAAAGAATGGATGGACAGCACACACTTGTTTAATACCACAACCATTATTGAAGATCAATAATCTAGTCCTCTGGACTCCCAGCTCACCTCCACTCACTGTGTCACTTTGCCTTCCTTGATTCCTTTCTCAAATGAGCTGTTTTCAACTTTTTCAAAGTGCATGTTATAATATAATGCCATTTAATTCTACCACAGACTTCTGGGAGAGATTTTCATTTGTTGTGGAAAAAAAGAGAGGGTAGAAAGAAAAGGACAAAGGTAAAAGGAGAGAAAACAAACAAAATGCTCAAAGAGAGCATGTCTTTGGAAAAATCAGTATTTAATTGTCGATCATACCTCCACAGTAGAAGATGAATGACTAGAAAAAAGCCCCTTAAGTTAAAAAACAAAAAACAAAACCCTCTAATTCATGGTTTAGAATCCTTGGATCAGAAGTTTCAGAGAGGAATTTGCAAACATATTCTGTTTTAAAGTTCTTTTTGTTATGATGTCAACAAACTGTGGCCATTTATGAAGTTTTGCAGAAATTCACTAATATTCAGACACTAAAAATAAACAGACACAAAAGAAACAGAAAAACTAAAAGCTGGAGCTCATTCAGGCTCATCCTTTTGGTGTCCTTCAGATACAGGGGTGATAAAATAAGAGTTTATAGATTGAGGAGTTGGCTGTCTTGAAAATTGACAAGGGATTTATGAAAAACAGCAGAAAACAACTGATATGAATAACTTCTATAATGATCCAGCATTAAATTATAACAGATGCTAACTCCCCATGAAATTGGAGACTAAAAATAGGAAAGACAAAGTAACCTTGAAAGAATTTAAGGAAAACTGGCAATCTTCAGACTCCATAATTAACAAAAAAATCACTTATACTCTAATTCGATGTGAGTTTATTTACAAAAGATTTGGTTACCTCATTGAATACATTGTTTTAAAACTTTATATGAGATATTTGGCTGGATCCATGCTATAGTATTTGTATTTTAGGGCAAAAAAACAAAACAAAACATACAAACTGCAAGATATGATGAAACTATTTCATTTACCATTTACTTTTCAAACAACTTTAAGCAAATAATGATAAATTTTACTTTAGGGATTTCTGGTGAGCAGTTAGGAGGTTGAGCTGAGAAAATCAAATGGTCTATAATTGGGTCATGACCCTATAAGCTCTTGCTTCACTGGAGGAAGCAAAACAAGTTTCAGATCAATATTTACACACAGAAAAAAATTCCTAAATATTTGGGGGTTTTTGCAATGGTTAATTTGACCACAAAATGCATTTTTTATATTCTGCAATTCTAGAAGGAAAATGTATGAATCCTCAGATACTTTTAAAGAAACATACCAAATTAAAAACAATCTTTATCTTAAAGGACTGATTTTTACTGCATAGATTTCATGGTTTGTTCATGGTCAATAAATTAATCCATTGGGTTCTTCTCATCATAGATAGTCAGCAAGGTGGTGAGTCTAGAACTTGAGGAAGCTCTCTGAAGACAGTTTCTGGATGGAAATAAATCGTCTTAAAAGAACTGGCCAGGAAACCAGGTAGTTTGAAAACCACCAGTTTTAGCTTCAAGCAAAAACTACTTTGTGACTGAAATAAAAGATCGTTTTCAAATTTATCATTTTTAGAAGAATTCAGAAACACCTAAAAACATTTTTATAACAGACTCTATTTGTGGTCAAACTTATCTAGTCATGTCTGACCCTTTGATGATCCAGTTAACAAATATTCATAAACTGCTATTATGTGTTAGGTATTTTTTTTAATGCTAGAAATAGAAATATAAGACATAGCTTCTGCTCTCAAGCAGTGTATACTTTAGTTGGGTAAAAAAGAAGCTAAATAAAGTTATAAGTTTTATAACAACATAAGCAATTGTAACAATTGCAAATTTTCCTGTTATAAATAACACAAAAACTAACTCACTTTAGTTTAAACAATAGAACTGATTGTACTGGAAGACTGCAAGGCTTCAGTGCTACAATTATCTACAATAATAGAATGAAAGACACGCTCTCTTTCCTTCTCTGTGTTCCACCTTCCATGGTGTTGGTTTCATCCTAAGCTGGTCTTGGTGGCAAAAGGGCTGCAGTAGCTCTGGAAGTCTCATTTGTGTATCAACGAAAAAGAGAAAGAGCAATGGCTTTTACTGGCTCTCCCGAGAGAATGAGGAACATTCTTCTGAACCCGTCACTTTGCCCAGAATAATATGCGCTGATTGACTTAATCATGAATTTCCTGAATTTTCTCTCTGACAAGGCAGCTGAAATCAGTCTAGAGCAAGGAGCACACCATATTCTTTATCTCAGTCTGTCCCTAAACCGCATAGGCATTACAATGGAAAGGATCTGCAAGCAATAACCTTCACAATGTCTGCTTCAATTTCTTCAATTCTACCCCCTCCACACACAAATTTGTATGCATTTTTCAAAATCTCTACAATGATAGGAAAACACTCAACCCCTCCCAAAGGGTAACATGAGAAATTTTATCAGCTACATTCAGGTCCATATGCAAGATCTCCATGTTATCCTCTTAATTGAACTGGTTGAAATTCTGTATGGTCTATATGGTCCAGTAGTTTATTGCAAATACATATTTTATCCATCCCCAATTTTCCAAATATATAATCATGGGCAAATAAGATAATGTCAATGAAAATTCTCATTTGGAAAAGGAGAGAATGAGAAATAACATATAATCGTCAATATTCCACAGCACAAAATACATGTTGCTGTCCAGAAACAGCTAAGATTCCCCTTTCTTTGAAATGGAGTCAGTCCTTTGGCCAGCAACGAAAGCTGCTCAGGAGACTGCTATCTGGGAAAATCTTCCTTGTCCATTGTCCTACATAACCACATCAGGGGATAATTCCCTTTCCATGCAATGCACCACCTTAATGGTGCTGTGCAATGATTTCTAGTTTGAGAAGATTGGTTAGGTGGGGACGAAGCAATCACCTGCCTGCTTTCGGCCACGTTTGAGGTTTCTTTGTAATCAATTCACTTTAAAATGTAGTTAGCTTTGGTTTAACTGCCTCTGATAAATTCCACAGCCTAGTTTTCAGAGGCACAGATCAAGTTTGGGTCCACTCCATGAGCTTGTGCATTTCTGTCTTCCATACTGATGCTCTGTAGTAAGAGGCACCAATTCTCTCTGGCTGTGCATTCAATAGACTTTAACTTCATCCTGACATTTGGCTTGGAATAAATGGAAAAATAGCCTCTTGTGGAGAAGGGCAGGTAATGCGCCACTTGCCTCCATGCTGTATCCCAGGCACATCTTCAAGATAAGACTGAGTATCAGTCTTACTTTTATCAGTCAAACAATGCTTAATAAAGATACCTCAGAGACTTCTGGGATATCAGGTCTTTCATCCCTGTATTTTCTTTTTTTTCTTTTTTCTTTTTTTTTTTTTTTTTGTAAGAATCCCACCTCTCTGCCCCTTGCTCTCGCTTGGGGTAAAGTATTTGGCTTTTACAACTCTGCCAGATTTCAAATTACAAATATTTTTGGCACTGACATTATTGTTTGCAAGCAGAGAATGCTTGTTTTAGCAGAACTATGTACTTTTTTTTCCTCTGTGCCTTTGAATTGGCCTGTTTTAGATTAATTCTCTCTCTTTCTTTAGTCATTTTAGTGGGAGTCAAAAGAAGTAGCCAACACTCCAAAAATTCTGAGTTTTTTCTATCAGTTCTTTTAATGCTATAGCTAAAGCACATGATCCTGGTTCTGGATCCAATGGACCACCAATGCTTATTATTCTCCCCCACAAAATGTTCTAGAATCCCACTCCCTTCCACCTACATCTTTAAGAAGAGAAAATCCTCACATCAGGGCGTGTTACATGAAAGAGCTCAGAACATCAATGCCCCATTTCTAACCTCACCCATAGCCATTTTACAGGATTTTCTTGGGGGAAGGGATAAGGCAAAAAAGAGAAGGTGTTTTAAAGCCATAACCCTAAAAGGACGATGTAGAGTTT
>CM052899.1:6046640-6112345 GCA_028534135.1 Potos flavus | reverse complement strand
TGGAAGCTGAAACACTAACTTTAGACACCAGGTAGAATAATCTTTCCATCATAACTAAAGGGATGGCTGGTTCCCTGCTCCAACATCCCTCTAACCTCAAGGTCACAGTCTAAGTCAAATTAATGATGTCTACTTTATATTCTTTGGGACTCAATATTTCTTTCAAAGGACATCTTGTGCATCAGGTTTTTCTCCTTCTGTGCCTCAGTTTCCCATAATTAAGTTACTGACCCCTATTGCCAGGCCAGACCTTTCTATGATTGGTATTATTTGGACATCTCCAGTTTCCTGTTGCTTTCTATCAAGGTTATTATTTTTTTCTCCTATACTAAGATAGGGTAGTTGTAGATACATTTCTTATCTGCAAAATTAGAAAAGGACAAGGCAGAGAAACATAAAGAAAATAACGAAGCTTTCAACTGGCGTGGGTTTGAATCCCTTCTCTACTACTCAACAGCTGTCTTAGAAGCATAATTTATTTAGATTTCAACTGTCTTTCTCTGGAGAGCTCTTTGCTTTCCTTTCTCACCACCACTCATCCACTAGGGGCTGCTGTTATATCTTATCCATGATAACTCTTGGAAACAAACACAAATCATTCAAACCATGTATTCTGAGTAGAAGAAGCCCCGAAGACAGTTAATTACATTGTGACACTTAAGATATCAAGATATTCAATATATCTTTTTTCATACCAAAATGTAAGTCCTTGTGATTCCCTTTATTTCTATCTCTGTACTGCAATGTGCTTTCCCTTGACACAAATCTCTTCTACTACCTTTTATCCCAGATTCCCCTTTGCCTATTAGAACCCCAAGGAATCCAATGATTAAAAAAAAAACAAAACTCCGTGACATCCTTACTATCATAACTGAGCACGCTGTCTGCTCTTGGCAGTAAGTCAAACCTGGCTGACCCGAAGGATATGGTTTCCCCTGTAGACAGTGAGTGGAAATAATAAGATGAGAGAACAATATTATAGACAGATAGGATGATGGCAGAAGAGCAGATTGGGAGGGGGGGGGTAGGCTGGGAAGTTGTTAATATGCTTGTCCTTAATCTGAAAAAAGAAATTGATAATGGTCAAAAAGCTGCATGGGGCAGAGAGGGGAATATTAAGTACACCTGTTTCTCGGCTCACCTCCTGGTGCTGAGATATGTGGCATATGGTGGAATGAGAACTGAACACTTCAATGAAATGGAAATATAAATAAACAACAGAGGAAAAATGAAAAACAATGAAAAATAAAATATAAATATTTTTTAAAAAACTGCAACATTCCATTGCTAAGTTCTTCTCAACTTTAACTCTGTAGCAAATTTCGACACAAACAGTGAGCACAGTGTCAGGAAGCAAATAAATGAAAAAGAAATAAATAACCTAATGCAATCGTTGTACCAAATATGGAAAGGTCTGTGCAAACTGCTCTTATGTGGTGATAATGATCTTCTTTTGGTGAGTCCTCAGCATATGGTAAAACCCCAAACCAATCTTCTGGTGAACCCCAAGAGCCCTACAGAGTTTACACATGTTTAGTGCATGAACTCTTAACCCCCTGGCACTTAGCATTGGGTCCCACTCATATCCAGCATCATTAGACTTGAAAGACTACATAAACCCTAGCTATCGAAGAAGCAAGTAACAAAGGCAAAACGTCAGATAAAGGGCTGTGAGTTATTATAAATTAGATGACAGGGTTATAAGAGACTCTAATCCTGGAGAATAATGGAAGATAGATAAATATTTGTCAAGAAAGGCATAACTCTAGTTTTTCATTCCTTAAGTAGGGTTTTATCTCAAATCTGATTAAATATCCTTTATAAAAATTTCCATTACAAATCCAGATAATTTTTTAAAATACCTACATAAGACCTGGCATACAGAAAGGACCCAATGCTCATGATCTATCATAATGGTGTTGGTGCCACTAATAGGATATTTACTTTCAGTTAATTAGAAAAACGGTCATCAAAAGCAGTATGATTCGATGATTTGAATAGCTATGGGGAAACAACATAAAAATCCAAGACCTGTTTTGAGAAGGTAAGCTGCACGTTAGGCTGAGTACAAAGGAGGTTTGGGCTTTAATCCTTCCATGAGCTCTACACTGGAGAATGATTCATGGGGAACCCAGCATTCTTTAAAGGCAACTGTGAGTGAACAGTTTGTATAATATACCATAATTGTACAATATACCATAAAGTGTATATGTGATAGTTAATAATTTCTCCAAAGATCTGTACATTTAGGTTACTTAAGTTATAATAAGTGATTTTGTGCAATATTGTTTAATTGGTTGATTTAATAAATAATTTATGTTAAACATTGTACAAAAGTCCTGTGTATATACGAAGACTAATAGGAAACAAAAATTGATTTCAAAGAGTTTGTTGTCTTCATTGTTGTAAAGCCTTTTCCATATTTAGGATGATTTCCTTAGGATGGATTTTTTTTTTTTTTTAAGATTTTATTTATTTATTTGACAGAGAGAGAGATCACAAGTAGGCAGAGAGGCAGGCAGAGAAGACAGGGGAAGCAGGCTCCCTGTTGAGCAGAGAGCCCGATGAAGGGCTCGATCCCAGGACCTGAGATCATGACCTGAGCCGAAGGCAGAGGCTTTAACCCACTGAGCCACCCAGGCGCCCCCTGAGGATGGATTTTAAATGTACAAAAAATAAGTATGAATGTAGTAAAGGCTGTTGATCTCTTAAAAGGGTCTACCAATTCACAATTATTTCAGTAACGTGACAGAAATCTATTTTTTTATATTATTTAATCCAGACTCTTAATTCAATTAACATTTAGTGAACATTTAGTCCGTACTGTATGTCAGGTCTTGTATAAAAAAATAAGAATCTAAAAATTAATAAAACACCATCCTATCTAATCTAGTGGGAAATGTTATATGGAAACTATTACTTAGTGCCACAGTGGAGCTATTTTGTGCCACGGGAACAAGAACAGGAGATCATGAATTCTGTCTGACAAGTCACAGTTCATAAAGCCTATGGTATTTTAATTTGGGTCTTTAGGGATGAGAAGGGGTTTTTAGAGTTGGCATGGGGAAAGGAATTTCATGAAAGGGTAGATAAAATGTGTGAAGTCCAAATAGTGAAAGTTTACGGCATCTTTAAGAGAACTGGGAGTTGTCTGTTTCGGCCAGACTTCTGGAGGAGGGAAGATGTCATCAAGAAGATGACAATGAAAGTAAAAAGTGTGTGGGGCCAGATCAGGGTGGAGAATATGAATACACTACGGTAGTTGAACTTACAAAGAATTTTAAGGAAGTGGGCTGATATAATCAGCTGTGTACTTAGTAGATAATGCTACCTTTGGTGGATGGACTAGAAAGACAGGCGATAGCAGAAGCCAAATACAAGGCCCAAATATGAGGCATGAGGATTGGCACTCACTAGAAATTATAGGAGAATTTAGACCTACTGAGGCTGAGATAATTTCTGACGTAAATCATTAGACTTGGGGAACAGGTCAATGTCTTGCCTAGAGAAGGAGCCACAGCCACTCTCTCTTTTATTTGGAATCCCAAGTGGATATAGGTATGCCAATAATCTTGTTAGGAAAATTAGGACAGCAAAAATAGTTTTCCACAAGAGGGAAATAAGGAATGATGACTTCAGCTTTGGACCTGCTGGCTTTGAGATGCTAGCAGACATTACATAAGGAGAATTTAAATGAAAATAATGGTTCTAGAAGATAAGAGAGAAAGGATAGAACTTGAGATACACATTTTCAAGCCATTGATGTTGAGGTGATAGTTGAAGTTGTTAGAATAAATGGGACCATTTGGTGAAAGCAAGTAGTGCTCATCTTTGAGGGGCCAAATGGAAAAGAAGGAGGCTTTATGCTTTTATGTAGTTTGTGGGGGAAAATCCTACCATAGTCTCAGAGTTGTCCACATCTCCTCAGAGGATGGAAACTTCCAACATTGCTCTGAGACAGTTTTCAATAATAGTTGTATAAAACAAATTTAGAATTTTTTTAGTGCGACAAAACCTGAATTCTGGATGTAATGAGAAAATTCCTATGATTAACTTGATTTGGAAGGTCTCCTTGTTAAGGGTAAGAGGTACACTAAGTCAACTGGTTGAGTGGATAAAAACAATTCTTTCAGGGGCAACTGTCCATGACGAAACTCTAAAGTGCAATGCCAGCACAGTCTCTGATAGGACCTGATTAGACACCCAGCCCATAAGACAGGATGCTTGTCAGGAAGGATTTGGAGGAAACTCAGCTCTAGGATGTTTAGCTTTGCTGTGTGATGAATAGTCTCATTGAATCTGTTCAGACTAGTTGGAGGGCATCCTGAACCCTAAAGACTAGTGGTTATGGACAGTTCCTTGCCAGCCTTCTCTATCATATTCCCAAATTTTCTTGGGCCTATCTTGATATTGACTCCTTGGGATGGCATCCCTCCTTTCACTTACTGAGTAGAGGAATGGTAGGAGACAGTGATACAGATTATTAACTAGTTTAAATAAAACTCCATGCCTGTGTATTATACCCTCATTACTCTTCAGCCCATTCAGGAGATGAACTTCTCCCCACCTAAAAAAATCAGACAGCACTTAGAGACCGAAGAGTCAACCTGGAGAGAACAGAAAATACCATGGAATCCAAGGACTACCATATCCAAAAACATCTTTGATTTCAGCTGTGAGGTAAGGGTAAACAATGGCATCAGAATAGTTTATAAGTTGACTTAATTTGGTTACAAATTCTTCTTCACTACTTCTTTCATTAAGACAGAGAGTCTAATTCCCTTTCCCTGGGATCCATACTGGCTTTAGTCACTTGTTTGACCAATAGAACGCAGTGGATATGAAATCAGATCCCGAGATGACCTGTGGCTTCTTCTCAGGATGCGTGAAACACTCATTTCTGGAACCTACCTGCCATGCTGTGAGAAAGCGGATAGGAGACCTGCACAGGGAAGCAATGATGCCTTTGCAAGCAGTCCTGGCTGAGGACCCAACCAGCAGCCAGCACCAACTTGCTAGCCATGTGGCAAAGCTACCTTGGAAGGTGACCCCTCCTGCCCAGAAGCCTCTTCAGGTAATGCAGTGTGGAACAAAGACATACAGTCACCCAGGAGCCCTGCCCCAAACGCACATTCCAGAGCCAAACAAATTATATTTCTTGATTTAGGTTACTGAATTTGGTGATGGTTTGTTATACAGCGGAATATAATCAAAACATTTGGTCAAAATATTTCCAGTTGCACAATGATCCCTCTAAATGATTAGAGGCTAAAGTTAAAACTTTCCCAGAGGCTTTTACTAATTCCTGAGAGATTTCTCTAAAGCTTAAGAAAGAAAAGACTACAACAGCAACAACAAAACTTTCCCCGAGATGAACATGCGCTATCTAGCAGTACCGCGACAACCCAACACCAAAAACGTGAGGGATGAAATCCATTCTAACACTCCTTCCAGATAAGTTTCTGGTTGTCTTCTCCGAGTATATGTGTTGATGGACGACGGACTGAGGGAGGTGCTAGGGATAACTGCTGGCTGTTTCTCTTGTAAGGAAGGGCAGTAGGAAGAGCAATGCCCGGGAAGAAAAACTGTTAAGTGGTCAAAGTAAGACATACCTCCAACAAATCTCTGTAGGAACAAGTGAAATCTCACTGCTGAATAATTTCCCCAGCTTGTCTGCAAGGAGTACTTACAGGGAAATGTTTTATCCTAAGTACCAACTCAAAGCACACAGGCATTCCTAATGAAGTCAGATAAAAGAAAGCATTTTGTTTTCTACATAACTAAAATGAAGCTATTTCCAGAATATAAATGAGACGAAGACACACCAAGAATGTAATTGCAGATATTTGAAAGAATGATTTAATTGTCCTGGCAAAGTTACTCATTACGTTGTGGGGCTTGACATCATTACAGTTCTCTTTATTGTATTATGCTTGAAATTACATGCTAACAAAAATTATTTTAGAAACAGAAATGCTCAATAAAAAATAAACGAATATAATTTGGAGCACATTAAAAGATATCGGAAAAGAGCCTAGAGCAAACTCAAGAGTTTATCATATGAAAAAATTATTCTCAATTTAGGGCATGCTGTTGTAAGAATCAAGTCCTAAGGAACAAGGGAGCATAAAAGGGGCCTTAACAGTTTCTTCTACTAATTAATAAAGAAACCTCTCTAAGATAACCAATCTAGCACATAGAGCCTGAAGCCTGTTAAAGACACATGATACACAGCAGAGCAGAGATATCTGCAATACCTTTTCATACAAAGGCAGGCATCCTGTGAACATTTGGTAAATATTAATTAGATTGAAATATATGCTTCTGGGCGCCTGGGTGGCTCAGTGGGTTAAAGCCTCTGCCTTCGGCTCGGGTCATGATCTCAGGGTCCTGGGATCGAGCCCCGCATCGGGCTCTCTGCTCAGCGGGGAGCCTGCTTCCCCCCCTCTCTCTGCCTGCCTCTCTGCCTACTTGTGATCTCTCTGTCAAATAAATAAATAAAATCTTTAAAAAAAAAAAAGAAATATATGCTTCTAATACTGACACGGGCAGTTTCTCATCAGTGGAATGCTTTGAGAAACTTCACAGCGTAGAGTCCTCCTAGGAAATTCCCACAGCACAGGGCAGATAAGAGTGTGTATATTTATGGTATAGGGTTGTGGAAAAGAGTAACATGTCAGGTTGGCACTATTTTGAGCACTAACTAGGATTAGTATAGAAAGCTGGGAACTGTGTGATTTGGAATACACACATACACACAATTTCTAATTTGAACATATAAAATATATATATATATATATATATATATATATATATATATATATATATATGTTCTGAGAAAATTTAAAAGCCCCAGAGTAAAATTTAAGGTGACACATTATATAATGTAGTCCCTAGCAATTAACAAAAATATTTTCAACTCCCTTAAACACTTTCGTCAACTCCATCTATGTGTTGGTCCTACCCAAATTTCCTATGCCAAACCTAATCTGTTCAAGACGATCTCACCTTGGGCATTTCTCTGAACAAATGCATCTATCTGCCTGGATTAAATTCTTAAATATGTAGGAAATTCAGTGTGTCTGTCAAACCTGCCAGATTTACAATATAAGATACAGAAGTTATCAAATTGTTCTGAGACTTTCCATCTGATTTCCTTTATCTTTACTTTGCCTGGAGGTTTCTGGCTCCTGTCTGATCTTTCTGAAGTCCTGACCATATGGTCATTTGCTAATGTGGTTGATGTAATTTGCATCCTGTTCAAAAATGACAAAATTCTGAGGCTTGATGCATGTTTATTGAAAACAAAAAACAACAAAAGTTTATCACGCTATTTGCGGCCATCCAAGCAACATTTTCTAGCCATTACAAAACATAATAAAACAAAATTCCTAGATTGTCTTTGATTTTTATGCTTCCTCTGAAAAGCTAATTTTACAAATATCCTTGGTCCCGCTAATATACTAGGGACAATTGACATCAGAGAATAGATACAGTAAACTCTGAGCTGAGAGCCAGAATTAAAAAGGACCATTTATCACAAAGAACAAAATGTATGCTTACACATCAGTGTGAGAGAGTGGGGGAAAAAACTTTCGTCAGAAACAAAGCAGAGTGAGAGAGAATAGAAGGGAAGTTCCCGGGGTCGGAAAAACAGATATGGATAAATGTAGAAATGAAAAACATTGTCAGGAAAGATATCTATTTTGTTACTTTTGGAAAAGTAAAGTGGGGAAAGGAACTAATGGCTTCTATGCCTTTGGGCACTTCCAGAGCTAGGCTAGATGCTTTATGTAGATGATTCCATCTTATCCAGAGTCTCAAAAAACTTGTAGATACATTATATACATTTTCAAAGTAAGCAAACCAAGACTTAAGTATGTGCAATAACTTGCTAGTAAGTGACAGGGTCAATGTTGGGGTTGTGCTTCCCTCCCCTCCCACGTTACCACATTTCCTGCAAAAGAAGTGCGGTGCTGGAAATGGGGCTAGTGAGGATATACTTCAACCTGATTGCTACAAATTGAAAACATTTTGGATGTTTTGAACTTGTCGAGATACCCATATCTTATTAATTTCTAATACATATAATTTCTAATGTAGATATGAATATAAAGATAGATTACACAGATATTTCTCAGTATCTTTTTTTCCTACTTATGACTTAAGGTTTTTATTGTTTTATATTTATTTTTAATTTTTTATTATGTTTTGAATGTTGACTGTGTATAGAAACAGTAAACATTTTGAATCTGTGTCTGATTCAAACAGCTTATTTTAAACTGAAAAATATTAACATGAAGGAAAGACATATTTCAAATATATCATTTCTACTGAGATTTGTTTTTTTAATTGTATTTATTTATTTTTATTTATTCATTTGAGAGAGAGACAGACAGAGACAGAGAAAGCGCAAGCAGGGGGAGTGTCAGAGGGAGAAGGAGACTCCCTGCTGAGCTGGGAGCCCATGTGGGGCTCGATCCCAGGACCCTGAGATCACGACCTGAGACGAAGGCAGACACTTAACCATGAGTCACCCAGTCGCCCTGTCTACTAATATTTGTTATAAAATAAACTCAGATTAGAATTAAATCTCTTGGTAAAGTAAAATCATTATTCTATGACCAATGAAAATAATTTAAATGAAGAAGGAAATAATATTCACCAGAAATTTCTGACTTTGTTACATTATCAGTGTTCCTTTTCCTCTCTTTCTACTATAATTTATTGGGAAGGTGAGTGAGTGTGTCTATAGGCATGTGTGTGTGCTTATGTATTTAAGAAAAATAAATCATATTAACGAGAAAATGTAGCCATAATCCCAAATCTGTTTACATCTACCAATGTATATTGAGAGTATTTTAAATACAGTGTTTCAAGTTGAGATAAAATGACAACAGTTTCCCATAGAAAATTAAGTGACAGAGTTTTAGTCTGAGTAAATAAAAGGAATGAATTAATTATGATCCCTAGCTTATATTGTGGTTGATTTAGTCTCATCTTGCCAATGGCTGTAGCGACACTATCCAATAGAAATGTAATGCAAGCCATCTATGAAACTTTAAATTTTAGTAGCCACATTAAAAAATTTAAAAACTAGGTAAAATTAAATTAGTAATATATCTTATTTTGCCCAATATTTTCAAACTATCGTACCTTCCACATAAAATAAACATAAAAAAGTTAATGAGATATTTTGCATACTTTGTGTGTGTGTGTTCAAAATCTGATGGGTATTTTACACTTATAGCACATCTAATTCAAACTAGGCACATTTCAAGTGCTTAAGTGTTCATTTCAAGCATGCCTCATGACTACTATGTTGGACAATGTAAATCTAAAAGTGGAGCCTTTCAGTAAACCTGGGAATTGGGATGCCAGTGCATCTCGATGCATCAGAAAATAGAGCATAAAATCTTCACCCATTCTTACCAATTTTATTATTCTGAGACCACACAGCCAACAAATAGCTGAGACCTGTCACTTAACACCACCAGGAATTCAGATATTTTACTATGTCTAACTCAGATGAAAAGAATTTGGGTAGGAAAGAGAAATAAAGAGAGAAAGAGAGAAGGAAGGAAGGAAGAAAGGAAAGAAGAAAGGAAGGAGAAAAGGAGAAAGAAGGAGAAGGAGAAGAGGAAGGAGAAGGAGGAGAAGGAGAAGAAGAAGGTTAAGAAGAAAGAAAGAAAGGAGGGAAGGAAGAAAGAAAGAAAACAGAAAGGGAGAGGAAAGAAGAGGAAGGAAGGAAGAAAGGGTGGGAGGGAGGAAGGAAAGGTGGGGAGGACAGAAGAGTGGGGAGGAAGGAAAGGAGCCCTAAAATATATCATTATGAGATTTTGCAGTGATACTGAAAGTATGGCCCACAGAACTCTCAGAGTCCCCAAGATCCTTTTAAGGGGTCTTCAAAGTCTGAGAGTTTAATAATAATAATAATAATAATAATAATAATAATAATAATAAAAAATCAGAGGAAGATGAGGAGGAGGAGGAGGGGGCCAAAGGTTTTTCATTGTGTTGACAATGGGTATGAAAGAAAGAGTGGGTAAAACCGCTGATGCTTTAGTACAAAATAATATAGAATCTTAACTCATGATACACATCTTTTTAATATTCTATCTGACAAAATAGAACTATATATAAACACTTCTGCTACATGCTGAAGTATGATACTTTTCTTTAGAAAAGTCTTCATATGATTATTTGAATTATGAGCTGAGTTATTCACTATTTTCATGGAAAACCATTTTTACATGAAAAAAAAATGGCTGAAAGACATGCTAGTCAGAATTGGGAGGGACACGTATTTTCCTGCCAGTGATGGAAAACAATATATAGCATATATCAATACAGAAAATTGAGCTTTCAACTGAAAGTTGGAATTTTAGAAAATTGAAAACCATTATCATGAGCTTGATAGCTTAACATTTGCAGAATTTTCTAATGTCATTTGTAATAATATTTTAAAATGTGATTTTGAAATATTATATAAAGAAACAGTCCAACATTTGGAAGACCTATCTGAATAATTCACTGAACTAATATTTTCCAAATGACCACTGAATGATATTTTTAAAAGCATTTATGGTTAAAAGATTCATCAAAGTGAAAAACAGACCAATGAATTTTTGTGTTATAGGGTACATCGAGCTTACTGGTTTAATTTCAGAGATCACAGTGCAACTACAATAATATGCCATTTGTAGAGTATGATCTAGTATCCAAGAAGAATATTTATAATTATTTGGAAATGTTAAAAAAAATCCATCCCTTTTCTTATTACGTATCTGTGTGAAGCCATATTTTCTTTGTATACCTCAACAAAAACAAAAACAAAAACAAAAAAAAAATTTGCAACAGATTGGATCCAGGAGCACATCTGGGCATATACTGTCTTCCATTAAGCCAGACATTTGCAAAGATGTAAAACAATGCTATTTTTCTCACTCTTTTTTGTTTGTTTTGGAAAATAAAAACATTTTCACAAAATTTTCATTCATGTTAACATGTAGTACATTTAATTTTCTTATTTTTAAATGATTTAGCATAAAAAATATTTTTACATTTCTCATCTTTAATTCCTAACATAATAAATATTAATAGATGTACCCCACATAAACATTACGTGCTTGGGAATTCTCAGTAATTTCTAAAGGTGTGCTGGGAACCTGACACAAGACTTCTAGTGAGTGGAATGAGCACACAGCTTTCAGAATCATAGAGACATAGCTTTATATCTTGGCTCAGGCCATTTACTAAACTACTGACCGTGGTCAAGTTATTGACTAGGAATTATGGCTATAAAGGGTCTAGCATGTAACCTCGGACAGAGAAGACCACTGATAAATGTTGGCAGCTGTTATAATTATCACATGGCCCTGTCTAGATTCTCTCTCTATGACTATTGTGCTCTCTGACTCTAAGTATATATAGTTACTTGGGAATAAACTATCATTTCCCATCAGGAGAGTCATTTCTTTTGATATAAAGTACCCAATTGCCAATGATTTTGGTCTTCTGGACTGACAACTTGCTATTCATTGTGGTGTTCAGAAATACCAAAGTTCACTTGTTAAATAACTGTATTTACACTGGTAAACTGAGCAGACTACCACTAGAGGGGAAAAAGACATTACAGCACGTTTTAAGTCCTATAGGATTAAAAGTCTACTTGGTTTCTGCAAGGTGGCAGGCTGAACCCTCACATAGTCCTCTTTGGAGTAATTGGAGACACAGTCTCAGAGTTTTGAGTTTTGGAGGTAGCTGACAGTGGGTGTGGGGAGAGCTCTCTGGTTTTGCATCCGTTTGTCGGATTACTTTGTCGCAGGTTGAGGAAGGGGAGAATAGAGATACAGGGAAAGGATGGATTTACTGTGGGTGACATTTGGGAAGGAAAGAGGTGCTTTTCATATGCAAGTGTGAGAGCCTGAATGTGAATAATCGAGGAGCCCCACTGCTGATGTTAGAAATGTACCACCCTCTGTTAACTGTACATTGACATGCTTTCTGATTTGGGAGGATATTTATTCTGGACTGACTGGGTGAACAACACACTTCTTTTTACTAGGATTTGACTGAAGTAATTTCGCATAGTTCCTTCATCTAATTATACTGTATGGATGGATTAGAAGCTTTAGTGAGGATAAAAACGTACCAAACCTCCAACGTCACAGCATGAAGTAGAAGTATACAGTGGAGATTTTTTCTTTTTTTATCTTGTATCAATTATGCTAAGAGGCCAGGAAATCATTTTTTACAATAAACAGAAACATGGATTTGGACTTCATCTTCCATTAAGTCCTTGGCCATGGTAAAACATTGTAAATAGAGAAACACATCTGAATGACTAGCAAAGGAAATTTAATCTTTTTTTTCCCGCATAGTATCTTTCTTAGCAAACTAAAACGTATTACGTAGTTACCGGAATGACAGGGTCTCTATGACTGTATTGTAAATGGAGCTCAGTAGTAGATAATATGAGGCTAAAAGTAAAATAGTTAGAGGACAGGTCATGGAAAATAATCTAAATTCATTGAATGATTCCCTCTTCAATTAGGGATGTACCAGAAAAAAAAATATGTGGATTGTAGCATATTTTTAAATTTCCTGGAACACAGGAATGGAAGGAAGAACTTGTTTTACTTTGAAACTTGCTAATATCTTTGTAAGTCTCCAGTAGAATTTAATCAATTTTCATAAATATCTAGTGAGGAAACGATAAATCACTTTCAAGCCCTCTTATAGGGATGTACAAACAAGACAACAAGATTCATTTTTCAGCTTGCAACCCACGCAAGAGATAAGAACTTTGTGTTGATTATCCCACTGTTTGCAATTTTAAAAATGAGTCTCCTTAGATACTTCCCCCTTAAGTAAAAAGGGAAACAGAAGTATTTAGTAACTCCTATCAATCACATTTTTCAAGCATGAAGAGGCATGGAAAATGCTTTTTTCTTGATAAAAAAAAATGTTACATTTTTCAAGTACTATTCCAAAGTGATGCAAAATAATATATTTATCTAATTTTATGAAAAATAAATGTGATAACTAATCATGACTCTTGTACTGTATGTATTATTTTGCCAGTGGAATAAATCATGACCCAAATCTGGTGTATGGTATACAATTTTAACTTAACGTCACACTGTTAGACCAAAAGCAATTTTTACGCACCCTCCTTTGGAAGAAACTTCCTCTAGGAGATAGACTCTCATCACTACAGACGCTCCTGTTTCACCATTAGAACTGCCTCACCCTAATTTCCTCAGCCTTGTGTATTTTTCTAAAATTTTGGCAGCTGGTTGAGTGCCAGACATTTGCTAGTGGAGAGGCTCTTAAAGATGAATTGCTTCCCTTCTCATCTTGTAAGCTGTCTGTGGATTGTGACCAGATCACGTTAGAAATGGTCATCTGATGAGAACATTTATAAGCATGTACGCTGTAGCTTCTTAGCCACTTGGGACGGTGCTCATTTCACTGACGGTGCTCATTTCAGTCCAGGCGGTTTGAGTACCATTGCGTTGTCATTTTAAAAATTACTGCTACCCAGCTGCAGTTTGGTTCTCAATGTCCTACAGAGATTATTTTCTGTGTTTCTGGCTGTGTCTTTCATGCACACCCCACAACAACTATGTTAAACCTATAGCACAATTCTAAACTTTCTACCCATCGCTAGCACACCTCTCCATCCCTTGGGCCTCCGGTTTTGCAATAAAAGAAACAGAGCCCAACAGGAACGAATCCCTTTAACATTCCGTATCTGCAATTTTATTCACATCTGTGTCACAGTCCTAGTTCCTTATTTCCAGTTTTAGAAGCAAAAATGTTGCTCCTTCTACCCTCAAAGGGAGGGTTTATCTCCCTGTGCTCTCACCTCGTCCCATCTAGTCATGGACCCTGTCCTTCAGTTCAGCAATTTTTAGTTAATCAAACATTTCTAGTGCATATCATGTACAAGACATTGAATTTGGGGTTATGAATACAAAGATGAAGGCCACTGGGCTGGACAACGGATGAGCTAACAGTTGACTCGAAGACACTTTGGTAGCTTCTGTTCTGAGGTGTATAAGATACAGCGGTAACAAGTTGGAAAAAGGCTTACAAGTTGGAAAAGGCTTATGAGGAATCAATAATTTGTTGAGATTTAAACAGGCAATGAGAATTTGCTGTCTGACAGGCAAGAGTAAGCAACTTTGTCTTTTCCTAGAAGTCCTGCCATAAATTAAACCACTAGCTTTTCGAAAGCAAACACTTTCCAACTTTCTTTGAGCACACAATCCTTCCTACACAGCACAGATGAGTCCACAGAGAAGATCCATGGAGATACAATAACTCTGCTTGTAAACGCAGACGTTCCTCCTAAGATTCCTTGTGAAAACCATACCAAGGCTGGTATGAAGCTCCTCCGTCTAAAATATCCATTACACTCAAAATATTGCTACTTTTTTAAACTTGGAAGAAAAAAAGGAAAAGAAAAGAAAAAAATATTGTTACTTTCTAAGGTTCAGCTTTAAAAATGTACGAAAAATTTCTTACTTCTCCGTCCTTTTGTCTCTGATGCGATTCCTATAGGGCTCTGGCATGATACAGATGCTCAGAGGTCAAGCCCTAGCCCAGACTGTTATTTCTTCTTCCTGGACTATGGTTTAGTTCATTTTTAGTTTTACCAAAACTAAAAGAATTCAATCTCAATTCCCTTTGGCAAAATAAAAATATTTTTGACAAGATAATTTGATATATTTTTATTTTATTAGTTGTATTTTATTTCTTTGTCTATTCTATTAAAATATTTTGAATCTTTTCATCCCCTTGCTCAGAAGCATTTGCAGAAGTCACTCAGAGGCCACTGTTCTTCCACTCTGTGTAAATAAGGTCTCCCAGAGTGAAGCACAGAGAGAAGAAAGTCTTGAAAACGGGTGAAGAGAAGAACAAATGGTGTCTCCCAAACATGAAGAGGTCTGAAGTGAGCATGTCTCACCTACAGGTCTGTGGTTGGCAGAAAAACGGAGGTGGAGAAAAGGCTGAAGAGGACAGTGTGCTGTATCCAGGAGACCTGGACCCGAGGCACTAGGCCTTTGGCCATTCTAGAGATTCAAAGGCCTCGCGAGAGGTACAGCAGTAGCTATAATCAATCATCTGACTGCAAGTTATGACCAACACCAGTTATAAGATAGCTGCAAATTATCTTAAAATACTTCTGTCCAGACAGTATGATAAGCACGAGCATGTTAAAGGTAGGCCCTAGATGCAGTTAATTACTCCATTCAGGAATGAATAGGTCAGGAATCTTGTTACAATGCAAGGCTGCTAGAATTCTATTAGGAAGCCAAATTCCAGCCAAGGTAACTGTAACTGTTTCTATCATTTTTATCTTTGAAAAGCACCAGATATCTTAATAACCATCTTTCTTTTTTTTAAGATTTTATTTATTTGACAGAGAGAGAGAGATCACAAGTAGGCAGAGGGGCAGGCAGAGAGAAAGGGGGAAGCAGGCTTCCTGCTGAGCAGAGAGCCCGATGCGGGGCTTAATCTAGGACCCTGAGATCATGACCTGAGCCGAAGGCAGAGCCTTAACCCACTGAGCCACCCAGGCGCCCCCTTAATAACTATCTCAGTGAATTTTTAAAAATGGATTTCCATTGGCAAAATTAGAGTTCTCTTAATCAGCATAATTATAGCTGGGTTCTCTTTTGGTGAAACGAGCATTTAAAATATGTGGATTCTAAAATATTTTAGAAAATATCTTACCTTGAAGACCTGAGGGTCTGAGACTCTAATTCAAGTCTTATAGTCTATAACCATGGGAAGGAAACTGAAGGAGTGATTACTAAATGGTTTTGTATTAAGCCACTGAGTTGGAGAATTCTGAGTATTGGGGCAATGGATCCTTCCTCTATAATACTGGAGTCTGTCTCCAGTAATCTTTTATGCAAGATGAGACTGGATCACTTACATGAATAGAGAGCTGGCACTTCGTCAAAGATTACAGAACTGGTTTTATGAACCATTTTTCTGTCTAGAAAAGTTAATATGGGTGTGTATTGTGGCAAACTTCATCTGAGACTTGTTTATAATGCTTTATCAAGTCTGTGGGGGAGTTGCTGACCCTCACCTATACACAAATTCGTTTGCTGCCACTTGATCCATAATATGCAAACAACTGGCTTAGGTCAATTAACAACAACTGGTCACATGTTTGGTGTTTTGTTTTTTGTTTTTTTTTTAGCCCCTGAAAAAAGCTTTTGTCCTTTAATTGTCAACTCTGGGGGACCCTGCCATGACTGTCTCCAAGGGGCAGATGGTGGGAGAATTTTGTGGGACTTGGTGTTTACAGTTTCTATTAGGTATACTCATCTAACAGTGCTTCATTAAAGGAAACCACCTTTCCTTGCCTATTGGTCTATTGGCACAGTTCTTACAATTGAATAGTCCTTGGGATTGTTATTTCAAATGCTAGTCATAAGGTTTAGATGGCAGTATGCTATGTTTGTAAATATACACTGGTAGCAGTCTTCCAAATTTGATAAGGTAACTGCGATATAGGCTGGTGTGGTAGGCAAAATTCTAAGGTGGCCACCTCTAAATGCCAACCCCCCTAAGTACCTTCTAATTATATACACACAAATCCAGGCATTGTTGTGAAGAGATTCTACAGATGTCATTAGGGCTCCCAGTCAGCTGACTTTATTATTCTAAAGATTTATTATTTGAGAGAGGGAGAGAGAGAGAAAGGAAGAGACAGCACGTGTATGAGTGGGGGTGGGGAGTGCTGAAGGAGAGAATTTTCAAGCAGACTCCCTGCTGAACACTGAGCTGGACAAGAGGCTTGATCCCAGGACCCTGAGATTATGACCTGAGGCAAAACCAAGTGGGACACTTAACCAACTGAGCCACCTAGGCACCTCCCAATCGTTTGACTTTAAAATAGAGATTATACAGGAGGGCCTATTAAAAAATTATTCTAGGAGGCTGTAAATTAGCTGTCTTTTAGCTCAAAACACTGGCATCAAAGTTCTCCAAATAAGAGGACTCTTATGAGATTCTGGAGACTGTCCCAGTAAACCCCAGATTAATCACAGCAACTACTTATTTACTCACTGACTCAATAAATGTATTTAATGTCCAGAATGAAATAAAAATTAAATATAGCATACAATGAATTCGTAAGAAAACGTATAATTTTATTTTTACTATTGGCCTAGTTATAGAATGAAGTTGCTTCTTTATCATTCACTGAAGATATGATTTAAAAGAAGGTAAGATATCTCAGTAAAATCTAATAAATTACATTCAAAACAATTTATGAGTTACCTAAATAGCTGTTTCTAGGATTAGCCCATTCCTGATTGTTCAGAGAAAAATTTTCCATTAGCCTCTTGTGTCTCTGCACATTTTAGAAGCAAGGCACTAACTGCCCTTTTGTCTCTATCTTTTCAAAGATGTGTGTACAGTAATCAGCCTTGAAAAACAGAGCGTCTCCATTTAGAGCAAAGGGCAGATTTTCTTTCTGTTCAGTGTAATAAAGATAATCCTTTCTTACAGAACAAAGGACAGGTTTCCTTCTGCCCAGTGTAATGTGTAGGCGTATATGTTCTCGGCTGTGATGCAAATCCACTACACATGTAGCATTCACACAGACTGATGTGCGTCACCCCCATGTCATTTGGGGAACTAGGAGTACCAACACAAGTGCACTATACTCGTGCTGCTTGCTGTATAATAACTTGTCTCAAGTCCAAGGGTCTCATGACTTCTGCCAGCATCAATGAAACTGTGGCAGTATAACTGGTTAATTATAGCTTAAAACCTCACATCCTTCAAAGTCCTTGACACTGATTAACTTATAAACACAACTGATTCATGGCACACTATAGGTGTTTCCTAGCTTATGAAAAGAGGTTTTGGTAAAAACTAAGTAATGTGTTTTTCCTCATTGATTTATATAAAATAGGTAATGAGATGACTTTTTCACATCGATTTCTAGATGCATGATTTATTTTTAAAAATTAAAATGCATACTTTCATAGCCTTCAAAATCATAACAAAATATTATCTTCTTAAGTCACTTGGTAATTGGGTTCAATCGCTTCTCTCACCTTTAATCAACAACAAGAAGAATGAAAGAATGTTCTTTGCTCATTTATTTTTAGTTGCCAAAATTTGGGGGTGGAAAAAAACATACCTTTTCAAAACTGACCTTGTTGGTTAATTACAGAAACAAAATATTCCTCTTGATTTTTCTTACTGAATGCTCTATCAGACTCCTTACAAGAATATTATTAATTTTCTTCAGGACTTACTGTAGGAAAGTTGACTCAGAACATTAATGAAAATGAGAACAAACATGATACAAACTGTGATTTTAAGCAGATATTCTACTCGATGGTTCAGTTCAGTCAGTTCAATCAGTTTAGTAGATGTAAACCCTTTTATTCTACATAAAAATTGAAAAAAATCCTATGTCAGGGGCACCTGGGTGGCTCAGTTGGTTAGGTGTCAGGTTCTTGATTTCAACTCAGGTCATGATCTCAGGTTCCTGAGATGGAGCCCGTGTAACTCTGCACTTAATGAGGAGCCTGCTTCTCTCTCTCTCCCTCTCCCTCTGCCCCTCCCCATTCTCTTTCTCAAATAAATAAATCTTTTTCAAAAAATTAAAAAATAAAAGTCTTAAATCAGAAATAGATTGTCATGAAGTTGATGACTCTGTAGACATAATCGCTTTGGACCTATTTACTGTATTGAGTCTGGAACAATGTGGTCAGCTGATGGTGTATATATGTAGTTAGTTCTTCTCTAGAACCAATTAATGCTGCTAAAAAGCTGAGGAATTGCTTTCAGTGCCTCCTCTGCAATACCTACAGTGTTAAATAACCAGTTATTTTCTTTTGGTTTGCTTTGTTTTGCCTTCTGAATTGCTCATTACCGAGTCTCCTGGCACCTTCAAAATATAATGGCCTGGGGAGTTTTTAAAGACAAGAAAAACATAAAAACTTTTAACCTTTTCAACTAAGTTGAGGAACATCCTAATAGCTCAATATAGGTTATGTGATATAGACCAGAGCCTGTGAAGTCACACAGGTTTGTTTTTTGTTTACTGGTTTCGTTTTATGTGTTAGAAGACAGTATTCTGAAAAAAAAAAAAAAAAAGAGGGGGGAGACAGAGAGACAGACAGAGACAGATTGGTTGGGGGAGGTTACACTTTCTGGAAAGCAAGCATTATCACCTTCCACAATCATGACAGGCTTCTATCCCTCAGCAGACACCTGGTCACTGTTACAGATACTTTACTTGCTACAGAAGATTGATTTTGTTCCTGGAAATCTGGAGTCCTGGAACCTCACCACTGCAGATGTATATTACTAATGCCATCAGTATTCCATTTGTCAGTCATAGAATAAGCTGTTACTCTTTAGGAAGCTTGTAATTAAATTTTTTCTTTTATATCCTTGATAATCCCTAGAAAGACTGTGGGTCCTGGAGAGTGTTCAAATATTGAATAACATATTGCAAACCTCCCGCTTAGCGTGGAGCCCCTCACAACCCTGAGATCATGACCCAAGCTGAAATCAAGAGTCGGTCACTTAACAGACTAAGCCACCCAGGCACCCCCAACTACATGGGATTTATAATGAGGAAGATAAAAGCAAATGAGCATACAAACAAAATAATGGGCAGCTGAGCTAGAAATAATTTAGTAAACAAACAAAATGATATGACAGAGGATAATGAAGAGGGATACTTGGACCTACATAAGACAGAATAACGTGAGAAGTCCTTTCAGGGGAGTCTACGTTTAAGTTGAATTTTCAAGGATGTGAAGGATTCAGCTACAGGCAGAGCAGGATCTTGTAGGGAAGTGTCTTCCAGACAAGGAAAAAGAGCTTGCTGTGTTAGAGAAACTAAAAGGGGAACAAGGTGACTTCCATGGGTTGAGCATAAAAGGAAATGAATTGAAATGACGTTGAGAGGGGAGCATGAGCCAAATTATCTCCAGGTTAGCAGACCATGAAGAGAGTTTTGGATTTTAAGTTCAATAAGGAAAGTGATGGACCTTTAAGTAGACTCTATGTGCTAAAAGGACATAAAAGGACATACTCTTAGTAAGAGTAGAAATCAATAGTCATAGGAGACTATGGTTGATGTATAGTTACTGATCCCCATGGATCCTCTCTCCACCATTCTTTACACTCTCCCAGGCCCTAGGGTCTGACCACACAAATTTGCAACACCCAGGAGTATCCCCTTTCTTATGACTTCCAGTTCTACTTGGCCAATGGGGACTATGGGCAGGAAATGAGAGAGGAGGAGAGGAGAAGATCGAAGCATTTATTCCCCTGCTTTATTCTCCACCAGGTTGCAACACCTGGCTGTGGCCCACTACTAGTGGCCAAGGTACCTGCCCTATGGCCCTCATCACTCAACTCCCTGTCCAGGTTCCAGTAAAACCTTCTCAACACTTGTTCCCTTGTTACTAGTCTTAGTGTACTATACTGTCCTTTGTTGTCTCTGTTTAAATCCTGCCATAGCTTTGCAAATAATCCCTCTACTTCAAATCCTTGCTTCAATTACAAAGCTTGAATGTCCCACCTTTCTATCCAGGAACCTACATCCTCAGGCTATTACTGTATTTCAGGCAAGAGATAATGATGGCATGGTCTGAGGGAGAGGTGCTGGAGATAGACAGAGTTAGATTGATTTGAGAATGCATTTTGGAGTTAGAATCATAGATCTGTTGAAAAACATGAAGTGAGACGTCAGAAAATGGAGGACAAATCCAGGATGATTCCATTTGACTGGATGATTCCAGCTGATGTTAACAAGTGAGTCAATAGTATTAGCACTTGCTTCTAAGGGAAAACTGGTAGTGGAACAATTTTGGAGGATAGAAAAGAGCAAATAAACATCAGTTTAAGGGGCTGGTGAGATATCCGTGTGGAAACATCAAGTAGTAGTTAAATAAATAACCTGGGATTTCAGGGGAGGTCAGGGCTATAAGTTTTGAATTCTTCACCTCATCAGTAGTATCTGAAACTTCATGACTGATTGCAGTTAGAGAGAAGTCTGAGATCTGACTGCTGGGTCAAGGAGAAAAGATGACACCAGCAACTGAGAATAAGGAGTAGCCAGTGAGGTATCATGAGAAAGGTTGGCATGAAAGTCCAAAGGAAGAATGTTAGAATAAGTCAACAGTTGCAGGTGGTTTGAATCTAATGAGAATGGACAGTGTTCACTGGATTTTGCTGGTAATTATTACAACATTAGTTTCTCTTGCGTATTTTGACCAAACAGACTGAAGTAATTTAAAGAGGGACTAGGGAAAAGGAAGTAGAAATATCATTTGCAGGTAATGCTTTTTGTAAATTTATTTATGAAGGCGAGGAAAGAAGCGAGGACAGTTGGTATGTGAGAAAAAAGGATGATTCTTTTTGTTGTTTTTAAGATGGGATAAGTTTGAATGAGAATGAGTTCAGAATACATAGGGAGGAACAAATGCTGGTGGAGAAGCAAAGAGATGAGTCGCAAAATCTTTGAAAAGTTGGGAGAGATCTAGAGCAGGAGAGGAGGGAATGGCCTTTTTTTTTTTTTAAAGTTTAAGAAATTAAAAAAAAAATTTATATGACTTTGTCCAAAGCACATAGGGCAATTTTCAGATATTATAGTAAAGAGAATTACATAGTATATGTCTTAAAACAATCATTACCATAAAGTTAGAAAATGATGGGACAAACAACAAAGAGTCCACAGGAGCAATGATCAAAAGATGTTTTTCCTTTCTGCAAATGCAGTATGATCTTACAATTGATATTTAGCACTAGGAAAGCTACATTTGTTGTTCCACGCCCTTCTCTAAGCAACAAAACAAATAACATTAATTTTCCTCAGTAGTCCAAGGCACATATATCCACAAAGCATTACATGTTTTCAATAATTGTGCTATGTTCCTCCTTCCAGCTTTTACTACTTCATTTTTCTATCTGTACCATTTAGTTTTACATTTATCTTAGAACATATTCTAATTTTATTTTATAAAGCTCTCAAAAAAAAAAAAAACTGCAAAAGAAAAAGAGCCAGCATAACGCAAATATTGATTTAAATGACTATCTCAGTATCAAAAGGAAATTCAAAGAGCTTTACTTGAAACGAATACTTTATTGGGTGAGAAAAACTATTCTCCAATTGGGAGACTTCACCTGAAAGTGGTATGAAGCTCAGAGGCATGTCTTCACAAGCAAGCTTATAAAGTGACAATGAGGAAGTTATCAAACCTTTACAATGATTGGCCCTTACTATAATGGGAGTTTCCAGACAGCAGGAGATTGGTTAAAGTGATTATCTCATACCATTTTTGGGAGACAACTTAAGTTTCCCTTATGATTATTAGAGGCATTTGCAAGAAATAACCTAGATTAGATCTCACTTATATCATGAAATAAGGTAGATTAAGTTTTTCTTATGTGGCTCAACTGGTTTTGTCTGCCTGAGAAATTTTCAAGTCTGGTCTCCACCTCTTACTATGTTTTGACATAAGTAATTTGACAGAAAAAAATCCATAGACAGAAGTCTTTTTGTTTATTTATAAATTAAAGCTTATCGACATGACTTATTAATTACTTTGTTTCTAATGGCCATTTTGCTAAAAAAGTGGACTCCAAATTTTGTTTCCCAAATGTTTGGTTTTCTACAATAGCAATTATTTTGGGTCTCATCTTTGGAAAAAATGTCAAATATCCATAAGCAGGCTGTTTGAAATTTTATAATCCCAGTGAATGTGATTGAGGAATGCAAATTAACTGGATTTGCACCTAAGATGAATGGTGAGATCCAGATATAGCTAGATTATACCCTTTCGTGAAATAATATATCATTAATTTATCTGATATCTTTGGAAAGTATTTTCTGAAGACATTTTCCAACAGCATAGCACAGGAGAGGGAACACAGACCTGGAGGCAGGTGACCTGGATCTAAATCCCAATTGCCACACCTATGAATCATATAATCATATAATATATCATATAATCAGATAATCATAGACCAACAGAACAATAAAAATACCTTAAATCAAAATATTGTTTAAAGTACTAAAAGAAATCATGTAACAAAAAATAGCACAGTTTTCAGCACATAAGTGCTTTATTTTCATTTTCCTTACGCTCTATTTCTAGCTTCTAGCTTTTTTTTTTTAATTACTTCTTTTTATTCTGGTAAAAAACAACACAAAATTTGTCATCTTAACCATTTTTAAGCGCACACTTCTGTAATGTTAATAGTAGTGTTAGAATTAGTCACATCATTGTGAAACACATCTCCAGAACTTTTATATCCCGCAAATTTGAAATGCTACACGCATTAACCAAGAATTGCCCTTACTCCCGCCCCCCTCCACCCACTCCCAGGTAACTGCCATACTACTGTTTCTATAAATACAACTACTTTAGAAACCTCATATAAGTGGAATCACACAGCACTTATTTTTTTTTGACTGATAACTTTACTTAGAATAATGTGTTGAAGATTTATTCATGTTGTACCATATTATGGGATTTCCTTCCTTTTTAAGCCTGGATTATACTCCATTGTATGTATATTCCACATTTCATTTATGCATTCATCCATCAATGGGTATTTGGGTTGCTCTCCCCTCTTGGCTATCGTAAATAGTGCTGTTATGAACACAGGTGTGTGTGGATACCTCATTGAAACCCTGTTTTTATT
This sequence comes from Potos flavus, assembly GCA_028534135.1. Taxonomy (NCBI): domain Eukaryota; kingdom Metazoa; phylum Chordata; class Mammalia; order Carnivora; family Procyonidae; genus Potos; species Potos flavus. Next base: position 6,088,630 of record CM052899.1, on the reverse strand, counting down.
TCTTTGGGATATATAGACAGAAGTGGGATTGTTGGATTATTTGGTAGTTCTATTATCAATTCTTGGAGGGGCCTCCATATTGTTTCCCATTACAGTTGGAGCATTTTAAAATCCCACCATCAGAGCACAAGGATTCCAATTTCTCTACATCCTCACCAATACTTCTTATTTTCTGTTTTAATTTTTCTGTTTTGTTTTACAATAGCCATCCTAATGGATGTAAGGTGATATCTCATGTGGTTTTCACTGTATCTATGTGATGATCACTGATGCTGGGTATCTTTCCATATTCTTGTTGGTCATTCATGTATCATCTTTGGAGAAATGTCTTTGCCTATTTTTTAATTGGTTTATTAGATTTTTTGTTGTTGAGTTGTAGGTTTTCTTATATAAATATTAACCTCTAACCAGATATATAATTTGCAAATATTTTCTCCCATTCTGTAGGTTGCCTTCAATTCTATTATTTCCTTTTAATGTACAAGTTCAGAGGTTTGATGTAGTCCCACTACTCTATTTTTGCTTTTGTCACCATGGTTTTGCTGTTATATTCAAGATATCATTGCTAAGTTCAATGTCATGAAGTTTTCCCCTATTTTTTTTCTTTCAGACATTATTTTATTTTATTTTTTTAAAGATTTTATTTATTTATTTGACAGAGAGAAAGAGATCACAAGTCCATTTTAGAGTTTTAAGTCTTATACTTTAGTTTTTAGTTCATTTTGAGATAATTTGTTTATGGTGTAAGATAATGGTCTAACTTCATTCTTTTGCATGCATATACCCTTTTTCCCAACATAATCTGTTAAGGAGATTTTCCCCCATTGAGGGATCTTAGCACTAATATCAAAGATCATTAGATCATATACACAAAGATTAATTTCATTGCTCTCTATTCTATTCCATTGATCTGTCTTTAGTACAACACTGTTTTATTTACTATACTTTGTAATATGTGTTGAAATCAAGAAGTGTTAAGTCTTCCAACTTTATTTCTCTTTATCAAACTTGTTTGGCTATTTGGGATCCCTTGATATTTAATATAAATTTTAGGATGAATTTTTCTATTTCTGTAAAGCATGCCATTGGGATTTTGATAGAGATTACATTAAATCTATAGATTGGGGCACCTGGGTGGCTCAGTCAGTTAAGCATCTGCCTTTGGCTCAGGTCATGATCCCAGAGTCCTGGGATCCCCTCTCAGTGGGGTGTCTGCTTCTCCCTCTACCCCTCCCCTAACTACCCCCACCCCAACTTATCCTCTCTCTCTCACTCTCCCTCTCTCAAATAAATAAATATAATCTTTTTTAGAAATCTGCAGATTGCTTTGGGTAGTATGGACATTTTAACAATATTAAGTCTTTCAATCCATAAATATGAGATATCTTTCAATTTATTGTGTTCTATTAAATCCCTTTCAGTAATGTTTGTAGTTTTCAGTGTACAAGTCTTTCACCTCCTTAGTTAATACTTATTCTTAAGTATTTTATTGTTATTAATGCTATTGTAAATGGAATTATTTTCTTAATTTACTTATAAGACAGATTGTTGTTAGTGTATAGAAACATAACTGATTTTGTATGTTGATTTTGTATCCTGCAACTTTGCTGAATTTGTTAATTAGTTCTAACAATTGTGTGTGTGTAATCTTTAGGGCTTTCTTATATAAGATCATGTCATCTGAGAAAAGAAATAATTTTACTTCTTCCTTTCCACTTTGGATATCTTTTATTTCTTTTTCTTGCCTAACTGCTCTGGCTAGGACTTCCAATATCATATTGAATAGAAGTGGTAAGAATGACATCTTTGCCTTGATTTTTTAGGGAAATGTTTTCAGCATTTCACCAGTCAGTATCATGTTAGTTGTGGGCTTTTCATAAATGGGCTTTATTATGTTGAAGAGGTTTCCTTTTGTTCTTAGTTTCTGTTTTTATCATAAAAGGCTGTTGAATCTTGTTAAATGCTTTTTTCTCTGTCAATTCAGAGGATCATATGATTTTTAGCCTTCATTCTGTTAATATGATACATCATATGGATTGATTTTCATATGTTGAACCATCCTTGCGTTCCTAGAATAAATTCCACTTTGTCATATGTCTAATTCTTTTCATGTGCTACTGATTTCTCCTTGTTAGCATTTTGGTGAGTATTTTACATTAATATTCATCAGAAATATTGGTCTGTAGGCTTTTTTTTTAAGAGTATCTTTGTCTGACTTTGGTATCAGGGTAATGTTGGCCTCATAGAATGAATGAGCTTGTTAAGTATTTCTTATTCTTGTTTTTTGGATTGGTGTTTCAGGTGTTTCGGGATTGGCACTAATTTTTCTTTAAATGTTTGGTAGAATTCTCCAGTGAAGCCATCTGAACCAGGAATTTTCTTCGTGGGGAGATTTTAGATTACTGAATCAATCTCCTTACTTGCAATTGATCTGTTCAGATTTTCTATTTTTTCATGATTCAGTCTTGGTAGATTGTGTGCTCTGAGGAATTGGCCATCTCTTCCAGTTTATCTAATTTGTTGGAGTACAATTGCTCATTGTAGTCCCATAATCCTTTTTATTTCTGTGGCATCAATTGTAAATGTCTTGTTTTTCATTTCTGATTTTAGTTATTTGGAGTCTTCTCTTTTTCTTAGTCTAGCTAAGGGTTTGTCAATTTTGTTTATCTTTTCAAAAAATTAACTCTTGGTTTTATTGATTGCTTTCTATTGCTTTTCTGTTCTCTAGTTCAGTTATCTCTGTACTCTAGTCTTCATTCTTTCTTTCCTGTTGCTAACTTCGAGGTTAATTTCTTTCTTCTGGTTTCTTGTAATGTAAAGTTAGGTTGTTGATTTCAGATCTTTTTAAATGTAGGTATTTATAGCTATAAACTTCCCTTTTAGCACTGCTTTCAGAAAATCACATAAGTTTTGGTATTTTGTGTTTTCATTTACACTTGTCTCAAGGTATTCTCTAATTTCCCATCTGACCTCCTCTTGGATTTGTTGGTTGTTTAAGAGTGTATTGCTTAATTTCCACATATTTGTAATTTTTCTAGTTTTCCTTATGCTATTGATCTCTTGTTTTATTCACTGTTATCCAAAAAAGATGCTTTGTAAAATTCCAATTTTCTTCAATTTGTTAAGACATATTTTGTCTTAACATGTGCTCTATCATGGAGAATATGACATCTGCACTTGAGAAGAATGTATATTCTGCTGTTGTTGGGTGGAGTGTTCAGTAAAGTCTAGATAGTCTACGGTGTTCTTCAAGGCATCCATTTCCTTACTGATTTTTTGTCTGGCTGTGTTACCCATTATTGAAGTCTGCTACTATTATCATGTCCCTGTTTGTTTCTGTCTTCAATGTTATCAAAGTTTGCTTAGGAGCTCTGAGGTCTGGTGCATAAATATTTATAATTTTTATCTTACTGGTGAAGTGACACATTTATAATTATATAATATCCTTCTTGTCTCTTATAAAAGCTTTTGATTTAAAGTCTAATTTGTCCATATTAGCATAGCCACCCTCCTCTCCTTTTGTTACCATTCTCATGGAATATCTTTTTCTAACCTTCTACTTTCAACCTATGTGTATCTCTATATCTAAAGTGAGTCTCTTTTAGATAGCATAGAGTTTAGTTCCGTTGTTTTTTTTTAATTCATTCAGGCAATCTATATCTTCTGATTGGAGAGTTAATCTATTCACATTTAAAGTAACTACTACCCTTATTGACTTCTTTTGTGTTTCATTGATTTTTTTTGCAGTGACATGCTTCATTCCTTTCTCATTTCCTTATTGTATATTTTATAGATAATTTCTTTGTGGTTACCATTGCAATTACATAAAACACCTTAAAGTTACAGCATTTTATTTCATATTGTTGACTTCGATCACATACAAAAACCATTCATTTATAGCTCCACCACTCCCACAGTTTATATTACTGCTACCACAAATTCTATCTTAATATATTGTATACCCATTAGCATAGATCTATATATTTTTTTGTTTTTGTCATTTAAATTCTTTGCACCAAGGTTACAATGGTACAGGTTACTACATTTGTACATGTATTTACCTTTACTGGAGAACCTTATATTTATGTATGGTTTCATGTTTCTGTTTACCATCCTTTCATTTTAAATTGTTGGACCCACTTTAACATTTCTTTAGAGCAGATCTAATGGTGATGAGCTCCCTCAGCTTTTCTTTATCTGAGAAAAACTTAATTTTTCCTTTACTTTTAAGAGACAGTTTGCTACATACACCATTCTTAGCTGATAGTTTTTTCTCTTTCAACACTTTGAATATATTATCCCTCTCTTTTTGCTTGCAAAGTTTCTGCTGAGAAATCCTCTGAAAATCTTATGGAGGCTCCCTTGCATATATAAATTTATTCTGAGTACTAATAAATTGTGCTTAATAATCCAAATTCTGATGAATCAGATCAGTAGCCCTACTGTGTTGGGAGGAACAAGTAATAGGAGGCTAGGAACGATGCACTGGAAGTCTTCTGCTTTTATGGATAGAGGCAGAAAATAGGTCAGAGATACTTCCTTATTCCTTTAAGTTTGTTTATTTTAAATGGGATTAGTGTTTTTATTTTTTATTTTTTAGAGACCATAATTCTTTCGTTTATTGAGGCCAGTTAACTCATGTGTGAAGGAAGCTTAAAAGGTATTTAAGCAAGGAAGAAATTCTCTGCTAGTTATTTAGTTCATTATATTTGCAGTTTTACATTTAATCTATATGGCCACCAAATGGAAGTGTAGGCAAGGAAGTTTAACTTTTACAGATATTTAAATTCCTGAAATTTATACTGGGTTTATGCAGAAATTATGGCTATAGCCCTCTTCTCAAGACCATCAATACCTTCTAATATCATCACTCTTTGTATTAGTCAATGAAGGCAGAGTTATAAATGGTAACTTCATTAGAAATTGAGAGCCATGGGGTGCCTGGGTGGCTCAGTGGGTTAAAGCCTCTGCTTTCGGCTCAGGTCATGATCCCAGGGTCCTGGGATCGAGTCCTGCATCGGGCTCTCTGCTCAGCAGGGAGCCTGCTTCCCCCTCTCTCTCTGCCTGTCTCTATGCCTACTTATGATCTCTCTCTCTGTGTCAAATAAATAAATAAAATCTTTAAAAAAAAAAAAGAAGAAGTTTTAGAAATTGAGAGCCTATCAATTCTAACATATTGTCTAGATATAACAGAGCTGAAAGTTTTTCTCTCAGTTTGTGGATTATAAATATGGTTTCAGGCTAACAGGCTTTTTTGATATGCATCATGCTGTTTGAAATAATTAATAAACTCATCTCCTCATTGATGATGTGCCAACAGTATGACCACATACGGGGAATCTATTGTCTTACATTATTTTACCACAAACAAGATATTTGCTTATAATTTTAGATATTGTTGAATTTATAAATCCCTTAGCAACAGCCTTGTAAGTCAATTGCTTTTATAAAGTTGTAGAAACATCTTAACCAACAATGAATTTATATCAATTAGAAATATATTGTGTCCCCACCCCACCCCCAACTTCTAAGATCACTTTGGTCTGCCCAAGATCTAGCTCCAGAAAATTTCATGTTTAATTTTTAGTCATATTTTGGCAAAACAGAGACACTCACATGGCTGCCAAGTTGGGCCAGATGGAAAAGTTGATCTGATGGCATTGCAGCTCGATATCCTCATTTCCAAGTGTTTTGCTAATCTTCCCTGTGTCCCAGCCCACTCACTCTCTGCATACAAAGTCACACCGGAATGTGTGTCCCTCTTCATGAAGGACCCTCAAATTGGTAAGAATGCAATCTCCACATGTCAGTGGAGCTTTGTTGCAGAATGCCCTCATATAAGTACCAGGAATTAATTGTGTGAAACAGACAAAAAAGCTTAAGAATGATTCATTCAATTCATATGGCCCGGTAGAAATAAAGATATACTAAGACACATTTTAGTAGAATCTTTACCTTTCCACTGACATTGTCCTTTGATAGATATGACTTAAATATCTATAAAGCTTGAACACTCAATATTGTTTCTGGTATGAAAACTTGTTTGGGACTTTTAATGAATTTTAGTAACAATAAAAATTGAAATAAAAGAAAAATATTTTAGCTGAGTATATTATTAAATCACATAAATATATCTGTAGAATTTTGCCAAAGTTCCTTAGAAAATAAATTGAATAATACTTATTACTGTTTTTAGTAAAATTCTCAGAAATATAATTTTCCAATAGTAAAAATTTCCTTCCCTCTAAAATCTTGGAAAGTTTTTAAAAAGTGATTATTCACAGGCACACTTTAAAGACACAGCTTAAAAAATCCATTTCCACTAGATAATTCCCCATAGACTGTATTCACTTTAGAGAGCTTCTGAGTGCTTGTCTTAGAAATGTGTGTCATTGCAGTAGTGATGAATTTAAAAGTTAACACAAGTTTGGAATCTTATGCTAAATTAATTTTATAAAATTTATTTTTAATTTTTCCTGTTAAAAGGCATGCCTTTACTTTTCCTTTTCTTTTTAATTTCCATTACTATGAGAAATACTAAACCAGTGCTTGTCAGAATTCATTCCCTCTTGTCATCAAAGCTTTAAGCTTTTATCTAAAACTAGCACCATTTCAGATTCTTTTGTAGTAGGTAAGCAAAATATTTAACAGAAAACAAACCTTTCTTTAGGAATAGTCTAAAGTGGGTGGCTCAGTGGGTTAAGCCTCTGCCTTTGGCTCAAGTCATGATCTCAGGGCCCTGGGATCAAGCCCCAAATTGGGCTCTCTGCTCAGCAGGGAGCCTGCTTCCTCCTCTCTCTCTGCCTACCTCTCTGCCTACTTGTGATCTCTGTCAAATAAATAAATAAAATCTTTAAAAAATAAACAAAAAGGAATAGTCTTATTCAATCTTAGGATCTTTCTTATATATATCTATTGTAAAGTAAAGATACCTTGGATTCTAATTCTAATATTTAGGATCTGTAAAAATATTTGTTTTCCATCATTTCTTCAATAGAATGCTCAGCCTTCAATGGGTACCACAGTACACCTGACACAAGTGACATTTTAAAGATTTATTTATTTTAGAGAGAGAGAGAGAGAGAGAGAGAGAGCGTGTACATACACTAGCGGGGGGAGGGGCAAAAGGAGAGAATCTTCAAGCACATTCCCTGCTGAGCATAGAGCCTGATGCAGGGCTTAATCCTATGACTCATGAGATCAAGACCTGAGCTGAAATCAAGAGTCGGTTGCTCAACCGACTGAGCCACCCAGGAGATCCCCACCCTTTTTTTTTTTTTAAAGATTTACTTATTTGAGAGAGAGAGAGAGAAGTGACATTTTAATAACATTCATAGGCTATGGTAAATGTCCCCTTTTGATGGTATCTTTGTTCTTGCCTTTATTTGTCCCTTCATCTCAAATTAGTTTAAAATCAATTAAAATAATATACATAGAAATATACTTGGGAATGAAGAGTATGAGATAATATATAAGATGGAGAGCTGTGCTAGATCTGGATTTAGCATGAGAGACTGTCCAATGTCCACAGCAATAGAATATGGGAAGTTGTGCAGTACTACACATTTCTGTTTTTATACATCAGGGAAAACTTACTGTAGACAGAATGTAAGTGAGAGACTCTAACTTCAATTTATAAAGTGGTGAATGAGATCAAAGAAGGGGCTTTTTAAATATTTAAAATTTTCAAAGTATATCTCTGACCTACACAGATATGAATATAAAATTTATATATCCTGTGCTTTTTATTGAAAATATGGTCACCATAGAAAACATTGTAAGTCCATGAATTGTTCCACAACCAGGCAAGATAATTTATTCTTCCTTATCTTTCTTCATGAGGTTAACCTCCACCTACAATACCTTATATTTCCCTTCACCTGTTCAAATGCTGAATGCAAGTCCCCCTTTTTCAGCTTCACTGACTACTCCATTCTGCATTACATTTTTTCTCCTGTTACCCAGTTAACTTCCTTATCTCTGCTGTACCATTGTTAGAGTTTAAGGGTAGGATAGCATCCATATATATTGTTCAGTTAAATATAGTTTCATTTCCTTGTTTTAGAGTCTATTATGCTTTTGATTGTCATACAATACTAGTAGTACTGCAGCAAGCACAAATTTGACCCTCACTATATGAACACATTTAGAAATACATTGTGATTTCTTTTCCTTAAGTTGAATTAGAATCCAGGATATCCTTACTCTACCAGAGATAAAAATGAGATAGATTCTTTTTTTTATTAAATGAGATAGATTCTTAAATTGATGGAGAAATTTTCTCTTTGGAAGACAACAACTCTGTTTTTGAGGAAAACATACTAATAACCATTTCTGGTTGTGAGACATTAGCATTCCCTGTGTTCCTCCTCCCCAAGACACTTTAGATAGGAGAAAATAAAAACAAAATGTTATGCATGATTAATTATAGATTACACTCAATCAGCTCAAGGAAAAGGGATTTGTAAGCTCAAGGACAATAAGTAGAAAATAAGATGGAGAAAAGTCTTTAGAAAATAAGCTTGCAGATATTCCTTTCTGTGTGTTAGAAATGGGTTATTTATTGCTCTTGGTTCCTGAAACTAGCACATTTCTGACTAAATCCCATAAACACAATCACATAGCCATGTTTTCTTCATGGTGTTTGTTGTAGGGGACAAACAGCATCATCTATGAACCCATCGGTGCACTGAAATGAGAGGAAATTATTCACATAAACTTTGCTTTCCTGAGAAAACTAAAGCCCTTTGGTCTGTCTGGAAAGATAGACAGACTGCATGGGCAGAAGATTAAGAGGCATAAAAACATTCCATCAGCGGATTCATTTCCCCCAACTTTTAGATAATATTTTGATGTTATAGAGACACATGTTCACTAACAACATGCTTGATAATTTTATCTATTCAAGAAGTACTTAATAAGTGTGTATTTTGGGCCAGACTTATGAAGTTTGTTTTTAAGTGATTTATGTATGTCTCACCTATGTCCAAGAAAGTATTTGAAGTGACTTTCTCAAGATGGCTTTTTCTTTTTTTTAAAGAAGTTTTAAGATTTTATTTGTTTGTTTTTCTAAGAGAGAGAGAGAAAGAGCAAGCAAGAGAGAGTGTGAGTGGGGAGAGAGGCAAAGGGAAAGGAGAGACAGAATCCCAAGCAGTCTCTATGCCAAGCATGGAGCTCAAGGTAGGACTCGATCCCTCAACCCCAAGATCATGACCTGAGCCAAAATCAAGAGTCAGATGCTCAACCTAATGAGCCACCCAGGAGACCCCAAGACGGCTTTTTCTATCCATGACAATTCATCATGATCTTACAGAACCCATACAATCAAGTAAATTTATAGGTGGCTCCATTTCATTTGAAGGGTTTTGCTCTCCAGGATGTAGTATATGTCAAATGTTCTGGTTAGTAAGTTAAGAAAATAATCTTGCTCATAAATGAACTAATATTTGTTGAGGACTATATGTATGTGTATGTGTGTGTGTGTGTGTGTGTGTGTGTGTGTATATTTTTTTTTTTTTAAAGATTTTCTTTATTTATTTGACAGAGAGAAAGAGATCACAAGTAGGCAGAGAGGCAGGCAGAGGGAGAGGGGGAAGCAGGCTCCTGCTGAGCAGAGAGCCTGATGCGGGACTCGATCCCAGGACCCTGAGATCATGACCTGAGCTGAAGGCAGAGGCTTAACCCACTGAGCCACCCAGGCGCCCCTATATCTATATATTTTTTACTAAGTATTCTATTGTACACTAAAAATAGATGACAAAAGAATAAAAGATGTCCTGATTCTATTGTAACTTCTTGGCAGGACATACACAAATAAGCAGAGAACAAATTCCTGCCCTGGGAAAATACATTCTCAGGCAAGACAGCTGTGGAAAACAACCAAAGAGCAACATGAGACACTATCAAGTAATGCTTCTCAGATTTTAAGATGCTTAGACTCACCTTGGAATCTTCTTAAAATGCAGAGTTAGGTTGAGGAGATCTGGGATGCAATCTGCACTTCCACATGTCTAGCAAGTTCTCAGGTGGTCCTGGCTGCTGCTGACTCCTGCACCTTAGCCTGAGTAGCAAAGAGATATCAAGCTCCCAAGTAGGCTCTGCCACTAGCCACTGAGCTAGTTACTTCATCTCCCTGTATTTCATCTATCATATGTGGAAGAATGTGATAAATAAAATAAACCCTTCTCTAATGCTCCTTGCAGCTCTAATACTTTGATCCTCTATGAGTTTATATTCATGTATTTTCTCCCTTCTCCTTTAACATTTATTTTCTCATTCAAAATGTATTATTTAAATCAATGCTAACTGAGTTCTTTTAAATAGCAGAAGAGGCAGAAGAGATGATAATCCATCTTGCTTTCTAAATTAATGGCTCCTTTGCTTCCCCAATGTATCCCACCATTTAAATAATTATTAGGTGATTTTATAAACTTCTTTCTCTTCAAATAATTCATGTATTTTGTACAAATTGTCTCTTGATATTTCTATTTTTTTCTTGATATTTCTATTTTTATATTCTCATTTTATCTAATCCATCCACATTTTTACAATAAGAATATAAAAGTCTGAACGTTTTTATCCACCATATAGATTTCTAGTATCATTTTCTATTTTTTTTTAAAGATTTTATTTATTTATCTGACAGAGAGAGATCACAAGTAGGCAGAGGCAGGGAGAGAGGCGGAAGCAGGCCCACCACTGAGCTGAGAGCCCAATGCGGCCCGATCCCAGGACCCCGAGATCATGACCTGAGCCGAAGGCAGAGACTTCAACCCACTGACCCACCCAGGCGCTCCTCTAGTATCATTTTCTAAACAGGAACTGGCATTCCCCAAGGTGTGTAAAAAACCAATGTCATGTAGTTTTGAACTCAAAGACAAAGGTTTTTAATCTAATATTTTATTAGAAATAGTTGTTTGTGTCATGAAATCTTATGTTGAAATTTCTTGCCCCCGGAGGTAAAAAAAAAGTCACTTAAAAACAAAAATAAAAATGAAAATAAATAAATAATAATAATAATAAAGAAATACATCATTTAAGAAGCTCATGATTATTTTCCTTCAATGAACTCTCTCCTTTACAGTTGCCTCTCAGGTACTTCCTATCTGCCATCAATAAGCAACTGTGGTCTACAAGGCATTGAGAATATATTGAGCAAAGGAAAGCATTGCCATCCATGTTTTGCACACCAATTAAGAGTTGCAAATGTCTTAACAAAGTTCAGTTATAATTGTGAAATTGTCTTTTCCATCCGTTTATATAAATAAAACAGCTAGGGTTGGAAATTTTTAGATTGCCTAACGAAAAGATAAGATAATAAAAAAAATACTTGATCTTCCTAAAATAGTAAAAAGTCTTTCATTTAAGACTTTCAAAATTCTTTTGTTTTTTCCATGAAAATCTATACAGAGATAGAAAAAAAATATTTATGATCTTTAAGATCCATCCTTCTATTGGCATCAAAAAATGAGTGTTCCTTGAATTTTCTACACTAAAATTACTGTACGTATCTTTCTCAAAATATCTGTAGAAAGCAGTACTCATTAAAATAAAAATATTATCTACATAAAGAAACATAAATGGTATTTGTTGCTGGCTCACTGGAAGAGACCAAGTGGTTATCAGTTACAAGACCTAACTTATGGAATGAACACTGCTTCAGGGTCTAGACTTTAATATTTAGATCTGACACCTAAATATCAGTAATAATGGCAGATTTGCCTTTCTAGAGCAGAAGTCTGTTTTCAAGGCTTACAGGACCCCAAGAATATAACTGTCCAAAAGAATGAAGTATGTTTCCAGGCATAACTAGTACGCTTTCTCTTTCATGGAAGCCATTTGGAACAAATCTCATTACAGTCAGAAAATCAGACTAAGAGGAATTAAGGAATTATTAAATTATTTACTATCTTTTAAATTGTACCTTGATGGCTCTATCACCATAGTATTAAGGAAGGGCCAACAAAACTAACAGAAACTACTGAGAGTTGATTAGGTATAATCTAACGCAAGGTTCCACAGGTAGTGGAAAAAGAATGATTAACAAGGAGACAGTTTTACTACAATAGGAGGTGATTACCTTCCCCAGTCTAAAGACAGGCAAAAGGAGAATGCAGATGTATAGACTTTACTGGGACAACTAGCCAAAAACTGGAATCACAGTGAGTCTATCCAGTGGGGAAGCTGGTGCCTTGGAAGGGCAGCCACTGGCTGAGAGAACATTCCAGGTAGAAAGGTAAGGGGAGAAATACCCAGAGTTCTCTCTTCCTCTTACCTGCCAATCTCCTCGCAATGCTTATTGGCTGAACCCACCCCCAAGACAGCTTTTGAGTGGATTCTCATTCCATTTTTTTCTTTACTTTTTTGGAGGATATTCACTTTATCTCTGTTCTTTTGGTGGCTTCTCTAGAAACTTTAACATGCATACTCTACTTATCAAATTCTAAAATTAATATTTTTTACCCTTTTTCAAACAGAATGATTATATTCACTACTTCAGGCTTTCAGGTTATTATTTTTATGTAATTTAAGATATTTTTAACCTCACACAACACTGCCATTATTGTTTGATACAGTAGTAATAATAATCATAACACACCTACTATGTTCCAGATACTTTCCACATACTTTACTATACTCTGTCATATCATACTTGTAATAACCCTTGGGGAAATAGTATTATCATCACCATTTTATAAAGGAGAAAAGAAGGACATGCTAAGATTAATTAAATTTCCCATGATCACACCAATTAAATGCACAGTCAGTTGTCCAGTGCAGACTGTTCGCTTTTGAGTCCAAGCTTATAATCACTCTTTAGAGTTTCCGCCTATAAACCTTTCCGTGGGTGTCCCAACAAATTCACAAATTCTTCACCTTTGTGACATCTAATGCCTCAGCCCATCTATCTGGAAACATTATTTTTTCTGTCTGAAATTCCTTTAATGTGGATTTATTGGTGGAAAACTCAGTTTTTGAATATCAAATTCTTTGTTTCTTTCATTTTTGAAAAAGACAATATTGGCCACAGAATTTTAGGCTGACGGTTATCGTCACTTAGCACATTGAAAACATTATTCCAGTGTGTTTAAATTTTTGTTTTTTCTGTAAAGGAGTCTTATGTGAGTGTAATTATTGCTCCTTTGTCAATAACTGGAAATTTCCTGTGGTGGCTTTAAATGTTTGGCTTTTGCCTTTGCTGTTTTTAAGTTTTACTATCATGTGCTTTTGTGTAGATTTCATTTATTTGTCATTTTAGTTATTTACATTTATACCATATTATTTTTTTATTTAAAAATCATCAGGCTTCTTGTATCTGAATTTGGCATCTTGCAAATTCTAGGATGTGCTCAACCTTATACCTTTAGATAATATCTGCACCCTGCTTTACCCAACTTCTCCACCCAAAACTCTTAAGTCTTAAACTTTCTGTGTCTTTAATCTTCCCATCATACTTTCTATCCTTTTATTACTCTGGGCTGAATTCTGCATATTTTCTTCTGTTTTTAATGTGACTTAATAAAATTCTATACCTATTTCTAGGAATTCTTCTGATTCTCTCCCTAATCTTCTTGCTCTTTGTGATTATTTTAAAGTTGTTTCTACTTTTATAGAATGCTTGTAATTCCCATGGATGGTGTATTTGCAGGCCGGATTTTGCTCTTGGGATTTCTCCTGGTGTTGTTAATGGTGCCTTGTTTCTTTATATGTTTTTGTGATTTTATTTCACTATGAGGTACTCTCACAATACACTCTGAACGTTGTACATGGAAATACTTTGAAGTCCGGGATGTTTTTCTCCAGGACGGGTTGGCATTTGGTTCTGTAGGTACAGTCCAGGCTCACTAAGCCAAATTTATAGCTTTAGTTTGTGTGTGTGCCACTCGGGTAGTGTGAATTCAGGCTCTCATCCTCTGAGAAGACAGGTTTATAATTATGTGTTCTCAAGGGAATATTTTTCTTCCTTCTGCTCAGGAGAAATATGAGAATGAAGGCATTTTCCTTGAAGTTCTTTGTGGCAGAATGGGGTTATTTCTAGTTTTCCCTCATCTTTGGGCTATAGCCCTTTTGGAGTGTGAGAATTATTAAGGGAGGAGAGTCTAATGACTCCTATCATAAAACTCTACAAAGTATGTGTTCCCACTTTTACTCAGGCCCTGGCTTTAGTACTCCTTGTTTTCTCGCCAACATACAGAGACATCCAGAAGATATTTTTCATATTATATATAAAAGATATAGTTGTTTTCCAGAAGCATTAGTCTATCAATATATTACACCATGTTTATGAAAATGGAAGAGAACATACTTCTCCCAGACACTAATATCAGTTGCATTATAACCAAAGGAACTATTCGCCAGTCCATGACTGACAGACAATTGTTTCTATTTATTTACAATGTACCCATTATAAATTGACTTTTAGAGTTTCTCAACTAACACCCATTTTTACGTATTTCCAACTTACTAAAAGATTGCTTTATCTCTCTATGCTCTTCAACTCCCAATTTACTCGTCTTCAAAAAAATCATATGCATATTACCCATCCTCAATATACTTGGACAAATTCTAAATTCAAAAACATATACGGTATGCTCTTGCAAATTTTAGAATATAGATGAATGCTATACTAGGGTAAAAAAAAAAAAAATGCCACCTCTATATTTAAATGCTTTAGAAGACTCCTTAGAGGACATTTATAAACACTAAATAGTTTGCAAATCTACAATTTGATGAATACTAGCATTATGGAGTTTTTATAGCTATTGATTTCAAGTTACCATTTCTGCTAAGAATGAGGTATTTCCTAAGCCTGTCATTACATAACACAATAGGTTCATCAACTTTTACTAAGTGTTCACCCTCAGTGAACAAAAACTGTTATTATTTACATGTATAATTTATAATAAGACTTCATTTTTCTGGCAATTACTACTCATAAAGGCTGACTTTCATGATGAATAGACTATCATAAAATTTATTTAAATGTACATCTGGACTGGAAAAGAGGAGATCAAAAATGGTAAGAAAGTATAATTCATTAAAGCTTCCGGGCTCTGAAGCCAGTAATTACCCTGAGGACATCTGCCTATCTCTAGGAGCTTGGACATTTTGAGTTTAACAGGATAAGCACTGAAGACGGGACAAAACCTAGAGCCAGCACACGTTTGGAAGTCTGACTAAGCTCCAAAGCAAGCCAGGATTCTGAAAGGCAGCATTCAATTAAATGAGGAGCTAGGAAAGAACCACCCCACCAGTGTCACTGTAAAATAAGGGAAGACTACGGTTTACTGAAGGATCTCAAATGCCCTCACCTCCATTCGCTTTCAGATGGGACCAAAGCTCAGAAATTGCCTGGGTTTGGAATTCTGCTGTACCACTTTGTTGTACAAGTTCCTCAAACTATGAGCAAGTTACTTAAGCTCTCTAAGCTTCAGTTTTCTCATTTGCAAAATAAGTGTAATGACAAGGCCCACCTTAGAGGGTTGTGAGATTTAGTCCATTATCACACATGTAAATTACTTAGAATCATACCTGGCACATGGTGAAACAGTGAATGACAGGTACCTATTATGCTCACCTGGGGCACTGTACTATCCAGGCTAAGAGCACATGGTCTCATGGTCTCATGGACCATGGCCACAGGCCACATGGTCTCATGGCCACAGCGACTTCATCGAATGATGGGCACGTGACCTACACTGCTGCTGAGTCTGAGTCACTCTCTGGGTCAGTTGGGCATGAATCGATCCCTGTGTGGTGGTAGAGGCCTCATGGATCTGAGAGAAAGAGATGGTGGAAGCCGTGTTCCCTATCACTTGCTGGGAGGTGCTCCGCTGCAGGAAAGAATACAGCCAACATAAAAGATGTCCAGGGAAAGAAAAAACTTCCATCGTTTCTGAGGTCTAGCTGCAAGTTTGCCCTCCTTTCAACAACATAAGTGATCTTATCCTTCAAATAACTCCTCCTCTTTACCTAAACTATTTCAGTTTACTGGACCATTACTTCGACTATTTAATCCTATATGTGACTGTCACATGCAGCTGCTTTAGGCAGCATTGAAATATTTTTTCAAGGTGTGATACAGGAATGAGTAACAGGATTTATCTCGACTTTTATTTACCCATTACAGCATTCTTTTAAATACAGAGTTAACAGCAGACATTAGCAAACAATGTGCTAAGATAGCACTTCCTGGTTACATCCCGGGTTTCTGGGTTATCTAAATCTGAAGATATTTTAACCATTAATAAAAGTTCAGAGATAAAATCCTGAAACAAAATTATAGGCCTTGCATAGTTAGGATTCCTTTCTCCAAGAAGCTTAGTCCATTCTAATGTAGAGTTGGGGGGGCCGTTACCACGGGACTGTGTTACAAAAAGGCAAGAGGTGGTCACCGACAGCTGAGAATATTATGTTATCGCAGTATGTAATAATGACATATGGCAATATGTAGTTACAAAATATATAACTAAATATATAAATATCATTCTTAGAGTTACGCTATGATTTATTTATAAGTTACAGTAGATGGTAAAATTCCCTAGACAAAGAACTAGTAGCATATTTGCCATTCAGAAAATGTGTGTTGAAGCAAACATATTTACTTCCCCCAGACATCCACACATCTGTCTCTAACTTATTAATCTGTAGCATCCTCAGTTATTAATACAGGGCAATAGCAGATCCCAGTAACTGTATCATCCCTGAATTCGACAGATGTTCAACACGCTGAGCACAAAATGACCCTTCCTCCCTCTCAGCTGGTATTTGCATTGGTTTCAAGGGTGGCAATTCTCTTGGATATGGAAGCCATTATAAACAGAATTTAGAACACCTCTGAAGCAATCTCTGTTTCCCCTCAAAGTCACAATGTCGGTCACTGTTTTTAAATTTAAAACTTGAGGTGATTTAAGCTATACAAAATTTAAATCATGTTTATAACAAAAATCATGGTATCATTTTATCATGTTTTGCAAGACAGGCATGCATAAATGCACTTTCCTCTTCAAGTTGCTTTTGACATAAAAGAAACTTAGGAGATTCAAAAATTCAACGTGGGAGCTCACAAATACATGTACGAGCCCTGTGGCTCGGGCATTATTACTTGCCTTCATTCAGAGGAAGGGCCTTATGGGGAGAGGGTACCATATATAAGGGGCAAGTAATAGGAAAACCACCCAACGCGAGTTTGGGTCCTGGAGACAGGCAGACCTCCATTCTAACTCTGTTACTTACTGGCTGAACAGATGAGTAATTATTTAAGCTTGGGAGCTTCATTTTTCACAACTATGTGGTGTGTAATAGCGTCACATGAGATTATTTGGAATTAAAGGATAAACACAAAGGCTTAACACAATGCCTAGTGGATAGGAAGTTCTCAATGTTAGAAACCAGAAGACCCCAAAATAAACTGGGAAACAATTAGAACAGAAAACAGGAAGAGAAAAGAGGAAGACTGAAACACTGGGGGTATGGTTGGCTACAGAAATTCACAGGCAAGGTTATTTCTAATCCACTTTAGTGCTACAAAAATACAAATAAGGAAAAACTGTAATGGAAAATTTGCTGCCCACGACACATTGACGATCGTCCTATTATTTTGAGGCCATTGACCCTATTATCAGAGGCCTACTGCTTTTATTTACAACTTGTATATACTCTCTTCCTTTAAAGATATTCATCCAAATCCCCAAAGCAAAATCTTTTCTTTGCTGCCTAAAAATAATTACGGAACACAGACAAAGCCCATGGGAACTGGACTCCCTGATGTTCTTTTCACAGCTACAATAGACTCCTGGGCTTGTCTCTTCCTGTGTTTCTTCCTTTGTGGTGTTTTCTGTCAGCTATCCCTCCGGGTGAAACATACTGCGGAACAATGCTCCTTGCGGAGGACTGGAAGAACTAGGCTCAGTTTAAGCAATGCCTGCCTCGTGGTCTGGTGCATTCATTTTCTCTCCTGATTAGATCTGTAAAAGCTTCCCACCCCTTCCTGGAGCCAGGACTGGAAAGTCAGCATTGGAAATTATTTTCACGAAGCCCCTTCAGATTCCGCAATATATGGAATCAGAAATTGATTTAAGGTGTTCAGAGCTAATATGATATGGTTAGCCCTTTTGAGACACATTTTAAATGAGACTTTAAAAAATGGCCTCCAGTCCCTCCTTCCCTCTAATTGTCTGCTTTCTAGAATGGAAGCCACAGCAATTATGAGTTGGAAGGGTGACTGAAACGAGGACAGTAAGGGCAAGCCGTGGCTATCAGCGTGTTTTATTAAACCTCCATACACCAGAATGAGATAGGATTTTTAAACTGTTTGTAGCTGTGTTTGCCAAAAGCTAATTAACAGGATTAAGCAGCAGAGTTACTCTTTTCCCACCAGGCAAACTAAAACAACATTTAGAAAGATACCCCATATCTAATCTTAAATTAGTCTTGTGCTACCATGTTTATGTCTCCATTTTCGAGCGGGTTTAGAATATATCAGCAGAGCTAACGCTATGACACTCCCCAAAATGACTATACCAGATTGATAGCAAAATCGTGAAAAGGCAAATAACTTCTACTCCGAAAGTCAGAGAGCCAAATACAGGACACTTCTGAAGGTTTGAACTGTCTTAAGAATACAAATTTTTGTTAAAAATGTACGGCGAGAAATCTGTTGGAATTTAACCGGTGTAACTAGATTCATTATCTTCATAAAAATATTTACTATGTTGATCCCATGAAATGCTGGTTGTTTTTGTGTGTGTGTGTGTGCTAACAATGTAGTTTTTTAAATAATAGACAAATACCACAATATTACATAATGTATTGTAAATTCTTACTCTATTTATTCTGCTATAATTTTCCTTAGCTATGTTTTGTTCTTTCATGAAAAGATCTGCTGAGAGACCAACAGTGAAAACAATAAGGTAAGAAAGATATTTGTTGAGAGAAGGGCTAGGGAGCCAGAAGAAACATGTCACATTATTTCCATCATTTGGATATTTTAGGACATTACTGCAGTTTAAATCACTATGAAATGTAATCAAGTCCCATCTTTTTATAAAAATGTAACTGCTCATTGGCAATATTTTTAGGAGTTGTTCTAAGTCTCTTTAGCAGTTACTCTGTTATTTGGAATAAAAAAAAAGGCTTTTTTTTTTTTTTTTAAGATGCCATACACTTAATGTGTGGAATTCTTTTTTTTTTTAAGATTATTTATTTGTCAGAGACAGAGAGATAGAACGCAAGCAGGGGAATGGCAGGCAAAGGGAGAAGGCTTCCCGCTGAGCAGCGTGCCCAATGCCGGGCTCCATCCCAAGACCCTGGGATCAGGACCTGAGCAGAAGGCAGATGCTTAACAGACTGAGCCACCCAGGCGTCCCTGGAATTCTAAAAGTAGCTCAAATTATAAACTTTCACTTTATTCTTTCACTAAGAAACAAGATTAACTTACTATTTTTTGTATATTTTGCATTTAAAATAGATTTTTCTCTATATTTGTTCATTTCTATCTGTTTTTCTACCATTCAACATAATCTATAATTAATAATGTATGTTCATCTCGACCTTGGCACTATGGACATGTGAGCTGGCTAAGTCTTTGTTGTGGGGTTGGGTCATGCATTGCAGGATATCTAGTAGCATTGTGGCCTCTACCCATCAGAGGCCAGTAGCACCCTCCAGGGTGTGACAAACTAAAATGTCTGCAGATGTTGCCCAATGTCCCCTGGAGGAGAAAGGAGCAAAGGCATGCTCCAGTCTTGGATGAGAACCACAAATTGATATGTATAGCTGAGGATAAACAAAGATTGAAAAATTCCAGTGTGTCCAAATCATAAGCAACTTTAACCTACCAACATTTCTGTAAAATTAAATAATTTAAGGTAAAAAGTAGAAAGTATTTTTTTTTAAGATTTTTTATTTATTTATTTGACAGAGAGAGAGAGAGAGATCACAAGTAGGCAGAGAGGCAGGCAGAGAGAGAGGGGGAAGCAGGCTCCCCGCTGAGCAAGAGCCCGATTCGGGGCTCAATCCCAGGACCCTGAGATCATGACCTGAGCAGAAGGCAGAGGTTTAACCCACTGAGCCAACCAGGTGCCCCAAAAAGTAGAAAGTACTGAATTAGGTCTAGAAAAATTGTATTAGCTATGAACACTTTCATTTTGAAATTTAACACAGTATGGAAAACACCGAATATAGATTATCCAAAAGAATACTGATATAATTTTATTTCAATTTATACTGAGAAAGTCCAATAAACTCTACATATTAGAGTTGCACCATTTTATAAGTTTTGACATATATGCACCCATAAAACCATCACCACAATCAAGATATTGAACTTTTCAATTATACTAGAAAGTTTCCTTTTTCCTCTTTGCATTCTGTCCCTCCCTCAGCTCCTAATCCCAGGCAATCACTGATCTGCTTCCTGCCACTGTAGATGAGTTTGAAATTCCTAGAATTTTATATACATGGAATCGTAAAATTGTATACACTCTGCCTGACTTCTTTCACTCAGAGTAATGATTTTGAAATGTATCCATAGGGTCATGTATATCAATAATCACTTCTTTTTATCACTGAGTAGGAGTCCTTGGTGTGGATATGTTGTAATTTTTTTTTATCCATTCCCCTGTCGATAAACATTTGGGTTTTCTCCAGTTTGGGATATTACAAACAAAGGTACTACGAACATTTGTATATGAGTCTTTGGACATAAAGTTTTGTTTCTCTTGGGTAGATACCTAAGAGTGGAATGGGTGGATCATGTGGGAGGCATCTGTTAAATTTTTCAGGAAACCGTCAGTTTTCCAATGTGATTCTACCTTTTCACATTCCCTCTAGCAGTATATGGGCCTTTTAGTGGCTCTACATTCTCACCATCATTTTGTATGGTCATAAACATACAAGAGCTTCAAAAACTCATCATGGACAGTTCTTCACCAGAAAAAATGTTAGAAGTCCTTCCTTCAAAGTGGAAGGAAATGATACCAGATAGGAACATCAATTTACATAAAGGAATAAAGAGCACCCATTATGGGAACAACATGGGTTAGAAAAAGGTTTTTTTTCTTTACCCTATAAATCTCTTTAAAAGATAATAGACTGCTTATAGCCAGAAGAATAACAATGTAATGAGATAAACAGCACATATAGCAGCAAAATGTATAACAACAGGGCAAAGCTGGGAAAGAAGAAATGGAAGTATTTTAAGGTTCTTACAGTGTACATAAAGTAATATTATTTGAAGTAGACCATAATAAAGATGTACAACATAAACTCAAAAGCACCCATGAAAATAACACTATATAGTGTTACAGGAAGTGAGCCAACAAAGGAAAAATAATGGAATTATAAAGAATACTTCATTCATACAAAAAAGAAGATGGAAAAGGAAGGAATCAAAAAGATGAGACAAGTGGAAAATAAATAGCAAGATGGTTGATTAAAACCCAAAAATCCCACCCCAAAATGTCAGAAAAAGAGTAACAGAGCCTCCCTAGATCAGACATACAATTTTGACAAGAGCCAAGTAAAAAACTAATAGCTGCTCTTCCAGAGGAGTGTACCTGGCAACTGCGTCAGGGAGGTTGCAAGTTCTGAACTCAAAGGAGTTCCTTCTCCTCGCCAGAGGCTACAATCAGCAAAATCATTAATCACGAAGATTTATAGCTCAAAGGGATCAGTAGAATTGTGATGTCCCAAAGGTATAGAACTTCAGCTGCCTGGAGAGCTTCCAAGCCTGTTGGTTTGGAACCTGTTAACAGGGTGATAATTTTCCTGTTACCCAACATAAATGACCACATGGAATGCCCCGGCGGGATACAAACCGTACCCATACTCAGAATCTGAAAGTTTTAAGGCTTTCCTTTTGGTGGTGGAAGGCTGAAAAAACAAACAAGCAAACAAAAAAAAACACCAGTTTTTCCTGACTTCCAGAGGGACTGAATGTTGCAGATCCACCCACAAAATCCCAAGAAACTTTATTCACAGAGCGAGCTCCCGGGCTTTTTTGGAGTTTATCAACCATACCTGTGAGCAAAGGTGTGATATCGCCAAAGTCAGTGTTATTGTGACTGAGGCTTCTGATCTGCCGACAGATCAGCAGGACAGCATCAGTGTATGTAAGACTTTAAAAGAAGAGTACAGCCACTGGCATTGTGCTCAATACTCTCACTGGCGGTAAATGACTAGGGAATGTCTCACCAACACTTGTGTACGTGCAACACTCTGATCAAAAGAATTCCCTCTGACATGTGTAAAACAGAGCAGCAAACCACAGAGTATATCAACTGCAGATGCAGAGGCAACAACAGTACACTCAATAACCCAAAAGTCCTCACCCACAGTCTCATTGCTTCCTTTCCCTGTTGTGAACCTTGCCCAAACTTTCTCCATTGAATTTGGATGTCTCTTTCCCCCATAGAAACAGATGGCATTGTGACCTGACTCCCTGTAATCAACAAAGCTATAAAAATGTGGTCCCTTCACACGGTGGCCCAGCATACAACACATGGCTTTGTATTCCTTGGCAACTTAAGTCTTTTAATTGGAGAATTTAATTAATTTTTAATATAATTACTGACACTGACATACTTGATTTGGATCTACTCTACCACTGTTTTTTAATCAGTCTGTTTTATGTTCCCTTTTCTTTCTTGCCTCTTTCATGATAAAATATTTTATCATTATTCCATTTTGTTCTATTAAATTGTTAAACTTACTTTTACTACTCTTTTAGTAATAACTATAATTACATGCAATTTGACATATTACAATCTTAAAAAAAAAATTGTGGCTTTTACCACTCTTCCTAATTATGCTTGAACCGTAGAACACTTTAATTCAATTTACGCCCTCTCAACTTTGGTAAAATCATTGTCATGCATTTTATTTTATTGTTACTTTTTAAGAAAGTGTTTATTTTCCATCGACCTTATTTCCATTTTGCTTGCCTGTGTGGAAAAGCAGCTTAAGACCCCTCAGTGGTTGTTCCTACCCATTCAGTGGCCCCAGCAGTGGGAGCCGCAGACCTGAGCGCTCCAGCCCTCAGTAGGGAACTCCTGACTAGAACACAGAGGGCGCCCACACACCTTCAGACCAGTCTGCAACTTCAGGTCGAATAGCAGTGAATTCAGGAGCTAGAGCGGTCCATTCACTCTGAAATTCCTCGTTGGTCACAGCCTTTGCAGCAAGTCTTGTTCTTCCTTTTCTTTTTTTTTTTTTTTTAAAGATTTCATTTATTTATTTGTCAGAGAGAGAGTGAGAGAGAGATCACAAGTAGGCAGAAAGGCAGGCAGAGGCAGAGGGAGAAGCAGGCTCCCTGCCGAGCAAGGAGCCCGATGTGGGACTCGATCCCAGGACCCTGGGACCATGACCTGAGCTGCAGCCGCTTAACCAACTGAGCCACCCAGGCATCTCTTCCTTTTCAATCTCTTCAGGCTCTCTGTAGAAGTAGAGATCAGGCATGACTTCCCATGGGTGTTCACGGGAAATGGTGCCACGCACGCGCAGAACATCCCAGGTCAGCATCCACCTCATCAGACCCAGCGTGAGCTCCCTTGTTGTTGCAAAAGATGACAATGTCCACATGGTGCAGAGGAGAGTCTACAAAGAGTGATGGTAGGCAGAGGTTAACATAATGCACCTCTGTGAGAGGCTGGTGGTCAGCCCTGGGATTGAGCACCCCCAGAAGTCTTGGCTCCCAGAAGCCTGCCTGGATCTGGTTAGTGAAGGGTCCAGGAGTGAGGCGGCCAGCAATAAGAGTGGTTCTAGTAGCATCAGCAACGTCAGCACAGCTCACTGGCCAGGATTCCTGGATGGTATGACATTGACATTGGCCAGGTTTTCAAGGGTAACAACCGCATGAGTTGCCAGGAGAAACTTGCAGGTTCTTTTCAGATTTATAATGTAGATGCCATCACTTTTCCTTTTGTAGATGTAGTGTTCCATTTGGAAGTCAAGGTTGGTGCCACCTAAGTAGGTTCCTGCTGTAGGGAATTTGAGGACATCCTCCTGCTTCGCTTGCAGGACATCCAGGGCTCCGAACATTATGAAAGTTTCCCTTTAAGTTACAACAGCAACACACAACAACACTGTATGGTCCCTCCCTGGGTAGTTCAGACAGGTGTCAAGCATTTTAACACTGAATTGTTACTTAAATTAACAAGACATCACCACAATTGTTTTGTTTACAGTCAATATTCACTTTTATTTTCCTGTATATTTTTAAGATGTATTTTTTAAAAATATTTTATGTACTTATGAGAGAGAGAGAGAGAGAGAACAAGCAGGGGGAGCTGCGGATGGAGAGGGAGAAGCAGGCTCCCCACTGCGCAGGAAGACTGACAGAGGGCTCGATCCCAGGACCCTGGGATCATGACCTGAGCCAAGGCAGACGCTTAACCAACTGAGCCACCCAGGTGCCCCAAAATGTATTTCATTTTTACTGCATTACTATTTTCTGTGCAAGGACACATTTTCTTCCGCCTGGACACCACTCAGTGTTTCTTTTAATGATCTCAGTATATCCTCTGAAAACGTGTATTTCACCTTGTTTTTGAAGGACCTTTTGCTGATTAATGGGTTCTGGATTGGTAGTTATATTTTTGCACTTTATATAATTTGTTATCTTATGATTTCTGTCGTTCCTCTTGAGAAGCCAGCTGTGTGTCTTGTTCCTTTGAAGAACAAGTCTGGCGATAGCTCTGTCGTGCTTTTCACCAAGCTTTTAAATCTTCTGTTCCATACAGCCCAGAATTTGGCAAATATTTTCAGGGGAAAATGAGCCACATGCTTGGGGCTACATAATTCTACCATAACTCTGTTGGATCCCTCTCTCCTCCAGCAGCAACCTCTATGGCTCAGAGCTTAGATTCTGAGCTCACTGCACCTGCCTCATCAACTCACCCCAGAGTAAAGCCGATGCAAAAGTTATTTCACCTCTGAAGATTCTGGCTCCTGATTAAAACCCTCCATGTGCTTTTTCAGGCCTGACCATAGGCAACTGCAAAGGCTTTCCCTGACAAACCTCAAAGAGGAAAGCTACTCTCCTCACACCAAATTCAGGGCAGAGCCCATGCATCGAAAGTCTCTGAAGGAAACTGCTGTCAAGGACTTGGGCCCCTCTGGCTGGCTGTTCCCTCACATATTTAAATACCTACCCCAGTGCCTTCATTTTTAGATCTTTTTATCTCAGGCCTTGGGCCAAGATCCCCATCAGGTATCTCTGCCAAGCTTTCCTCATGGGGGGAAAAGGGGAGAAACCAAGACACTTTTCCCCACTCTGACTCGGTACCCAGTACTTTCCTGCTCCTAGTGCTTTCCCCTTACCTCACCCCAACCGCCATGGTCCATAAACTTGGGAGCCTTTTGTTCAGGATTCCTTCAACTGTGGGATAACCCCCAAAACTACACTGACTTTCAAAGGGTACACCATTCCATGGAGGAAAATGGGATCAAGGAGTAAACTTTCCACTGGTTTTAGCCTCTTGCTCATACCATCTCCGTAAGTGACAAAGGTTTAACTCTCTCATTTTTGGCTTGTTGCTACAATCAGCTATTCAATACCTAACAGCTCAACTTCTTCTCTCCCAGCTCAGCTGAACTCCTGACAGTTTTTCTTCAGCTCCCTTTCCCCAGTTCTTTTTTGTCTCTTGATTGCCATTAAACATTTTCCTTCTGTATTTTATCCAGATTTTATAGTTATTTTTGGCAAAAGTGCTGTTCCATTGCTATCTAATCTATCTTACCCAGAAGTGTAATTTCCACCTACTGCCTTTCAATTAAACATCCCGAAAGTTCCACAAAACACTTCTGATTACACTTCATTAACTGAACTTATTACATTGTTAAAACTAGCTTCAAGTGTGTCTGGGAAATAGTCCTACAACTGAGAACACTGTCATCATAGGTTCTGTTTGTAAGGATAAGGCAACTACCAGCCCCTTCCACATATTCCCATTTCGTCCCTGGTTCCATGTTGATTTTTCCACTGCCTCACTTCATGCCCCTAACACTGGCTGGATTGATTATGTAAAGTATGTGGAATTTCTATTCACAGTGTTGAGTTTCTATTTACAGAGCTTGAAGTTGGTGGCATCGTCAGAGACTAGATAGTTGATGAATTACCATTTGGGGTGGTTAAACACAAAGAACATGTTCATGGTGAGGGGTAGGTACATACCTTGCAAATTAAACATACACGGGGCTAAGTCAATGTATTTCTTCAATTTTATAAATACTGTGTGGTTGAAACTTCCAATGGTTAATGTGTCCCTGAAAATGGTGTAATTTTAACTTTAACTGACTTTTTTCTTATTGTGTAGACTGCTCTTTAAAAAGATTGCAAAAATTAAGCTCGATAGTAGAGTCATCCTAATTTCCATGTAATTTTTTTATCACTGTAACTTACTATTTGTTTATATGCTTTGGTTGCTGAAAGGAGAAAAAAGGATTAATGTTATATAAATCATTAATCTTTCTCAGTGTTTATGACTGAAACATAACAGAATAATTTGAAGGTTTTTCAATTGTAGATTTTAATGTGACTTTTATTTCTGATGACATATATATCTAAATATATCTAATAGAGTCAACTGAAGAGTTGATTAGACTAATACCCTTTTCCATCGTAAAAATACTCTTAAAAGATATGCTACAAATAACTTCCAAATTATGTGTCTCAGAGCCTCTGTCAAAAAGCTCATTCCCCTAGAACACATAAAATGCTTGCTGACATTTAGATGTCATATGTAGGTGTAAATAGATTACATGTATGTGCTCTATGTAGGTGTTACAATATCTACACCTCAGTAAATGATACAGGTTCTGATCCTATATGAGAACAAAACGCATTATGTCAGTGTTGGATGAAGGAACAGAAAGTATACCATTCATTTTGCTAGGGATAATTTAATTTAAAGAATTATTAACCAGCTACTGAAGAAGAGAAATGGCAATAAAGGGAACAGTAGGGTAGCACAGAGATAATAACTTCAGGAAGGAATTACCTGCAGCTATTGCTAGGTCTGAAGAGAAGAGGGAAGAGATTGAAAACTTAGAAATCTGCAGGAGCTGAGACTCAGATCTCTGAGGTGGTCACCCCACTGGGTTGGTGCTGGTGCCTCAGAAGCTTAGAGAAGAGGCCCATGGAGCTGGGATTGAAACCTATGAGGAGGGCGAGGCAGCCAGCTAGCTGGTGCTGATGTGTCTTAGGAAGCCTGCTGAAGAGGATTCTCAAAGTGTTGCACCAACTGTCAACTTGCCACTGGCAGGGAAGAGAGGAATTTCTGGGTGACCCTGACAGGACAAAAGGCAAACAGGAATATACAGTTCCCTCCTTTTCCAGCCTACCACTGTCTCTCTACCACCCCCTACTGGCACAAGGGAAATGTGGTCTGCAGAACGCCAACCACAGCAACACAAAGCAGAGTGCAGAAGGCAGGAGTGGAAACAGAGAAAACAGCTTGACAACTAGCACAAAGGTCTACATATGTTACCAAATGAAACACTGGATTATACATTTTCTTAAAGTTCCACGTTCACTCTGTAGGATTTTATTTTGATGGAGGATATTATTAATATTATTAAACATAGACAAAATAAAATGAATTTGAAATAATGTCCCCTAAATTTTAAGTGGGTATCTAGTCTCATTATGAAAAACTGAGCTAAAAAAAAAAAAACCTAAAGCAGGTTTAAATCACAAGAGCTGTTTGTGAACATGTACATCCTGTATTTTCTGAGACAGTCAATTTCAAAAATAAAGCTTACTTTGAAATTTTTTCTTGTAAATATATAATTTTTAATTTATAATATAATATATAACTATTTAAATATATATTTTTTTCTTGTAACGCATACACACTCACAGATTAGGGCCTATGCTGTATATGTGTGTGTGTGTGTGTGTGTGTGTGTGTGTGTGTGTGTTTGTGTGTGCATGCACCAAGTGTTTTTAATATATATCTAGAAAAGTAACAATCTTGAGATTTTGGATTGAAACAAAGTAGATTATTCTAGCTTAAATTTTTTCTGGCCTCTGGCACTGATTCTTAAAAAGCGAACCACAATTTTTAATGGACAGAAGTGAGGATGACATTTGGCTGAGGCAGGAATATATTTTGGTTAGATTCCACCTCATTCTGGAAGAAAAAAACAATGTTCAAGAAAATAACATAAATGAACTAAAACATAACTTCAGTTGTCATAAGCAACCTTTTCCTTCCAAGAAGAAGAAAGGATAAGGATAAGAAACATATGGAAAAAAAGGACACATGATCTGAAAGTATGCACAAGAGAAATCTAAGAATAACATGAACACATATGCTATATGCAACTAATCAAGCAAATTACCAGCCAGAAAAGCTCAGTGTCCCTCAATGAATTCTCATTTACTTCTAAGAGCAGTTTCTATAGACCCATTTACCTTCCAGCTGGCAATGAATAAGTAAAGTAAAAACTGTTGGGAACAAAGGATAAGAAGAGTATTTGGGTAATTCCAGTGAGGCAAAGCAGTGCTAATCACTCCTCTGCAGTTCCATCTAAAAACTCGATCTTGTAAAACGAAAGAAACCTATTTTGTTGACTAAATGATGGAATACATGCTAGCATTTATCATGGAAATCATATATCACACTCACGCAAACTTTTTTTTTGGTCACCCTTTGCAGAATGTAAGCTTAAATTGTGAATTGATTTTAAATCTGTATTTTTGTAAACTTTCCAATTTCCCCATTATTGGTTTCAATTATAAATATCCACTGATGTTCTATTTATAGTGCTAGTTGACTTTCTTAACTGCTTTAACTCAAGTTTTTACTTTGTTTTGATTTTTTTTTCCCCCTTTGGCTTTAATGTTAAAGACACAGGAAAGCCAAACTCAGAGGTTTTAAACACTAGACCTAGATGGGACCATTTTAATGATAATATAAACTCCAAAGTGCTTATCCTACCATTTAAAATGAAAAGCAATTTGAGAGTTAAGGGGGAGACTTTGGAAGGGTTAATGGATAGTAAAGTAACAAAGCAAGCAAAATACAAATAGAAGGATAGATGAAAATTCTCATTTATGAAAAAATGTGATAATAAACAGCAACAAAACAAACGGAGCAAACAAAAATAAGGCATTTGACTCTGATGGTTATTACTGCATTGCATTTTTCTTGAGTTCTGAGAGCTGAAAAAGCAAACCTATTTTTCTGTTCATGATTAACTTTGGACTCATAAAATCACATCCTGTATAACATACGTACTGAAATTTGAGACTTTTCGTGGCCTAGTACTGATCAATTTTTTAAATTTTCTGAGTTAGAAGAGTGAAAACATATATTTAAAAAATTATTAGGAGAACTCTATATATCCAGAGGTTCACCCCTGTTGACTGTATTTTTTAGATATTCTGTTGTTTGCCTACCTGTCAATAATTATTAAGGAAAATGTTTTAATTACAATCTTTTAGGAATTTCCTGCTATAGTTCCATTAACTTTTGCCTCATATTTTTATTGCTACATCCTTTTAGTTAATAGAATGTATAATTAGGTAAAAGTCCGTCCATTCTTCAAGTTTTGTTGTTTATTTTAAGCTGGCTTTAACACATCATAATGCTTTCTTTTGGTTGTTTTCCTAATGTGTCTTTTTACATTCAACTTTTTAGTACACTTATGCTTTGGTGTCTTCTTGTAAACAAGAACCCATGTCTGGAACTTTTAAAATCCAAACTCTAAATCTTTTAACTTGCAAGTTTAGTCCATATAGTTTTATTTTAAGTATGGCTATCTTGGGAATTATGTCTACTGTGGTGCCCAAATGGTGTGCTTCTCGATCAGACGGGGACCCCCAAATGTGAGGTGACCATCAGATGGAAGCTGGTGGTGCTGGGGGGTGAAAGAATTCATTTGAGGCAGAATAAGAATTCACCTGAGGCAGTTTATTGAATACACAAGGGAGTGGTGGTCAGACTAGCACAGGAGAGGCTGTCTGTAGGAGGAAGTGTATGGGGGCTGTTTTTAAAGGGGGAAGGTGAGGAGGTAAGGCCATCTATGGAATTCTCTCTTTTCTGGTAACTGTACCTGGTTGTAAGTAGCCCATTGGTTAGTTAGGGTCTATGAATATTCTGAGGTGGGTAGCCTGATGGCTTTGCCTGTATTCAGCCAGGTGACCACTGCGACCATTTCTACAGTCCATTGCTCAAGCAGCCTCTACATTCCACCCCCGAAAGACTGACAATGACAAATCTTTGGCATTTGGGTGGAGGCCTCATCTTCAGTAGCTTCTTCCTGCTGAATGAGGGGCATGGCGCTGTCCCTAACTAAACTTGTTAGTCCATTATGGATTCTGTGCAGTTATAGATCAGAGAATGGCGTTACATTAATGTGCCGGTAGGCAATTTGCATGAAATTCCTTGGTAGTCAAGTCCAAGGGATTTGGGGAAGGGGACCCTCCCATGGAATGGGTCAGAATCTCTGTTGAACCATCATTCATGTATGGAATTGTTAGATTCTAGAAGAGACAAATTTAACGGAGAGATTAAAGAGTGGGGGACCAATAATTAGGAGTATTAGTCCTAAGAAGGGAAGAAACCAGGAGAGCCAAGGACAGGTTTCTTTCCAAGAAAACAATTCTTGTCTTGCATGGTCTCAGAAGAAGGAAACCAAAAGCATATTACGATGAGAAAGACAAAGCTTAGGCCCAAAAAAGGGTGATGACTGCATTGTGAGAGCAGGACATCAAGGTGGGGGCAGATCCAGGTAAGTTACAATTTCTAACCAAGTAAATTCAGAAAAGTCACCCTGAAGGAAAAGGTTGAGAATGAAGTCTTAGAATTGGGAAGGAGAAATCCTGCAAGTTTTGGG
Source organism: Potos flavus (assembly GCA_028534135.1). Classification (NCBI taxonomy): domain Eukaryota; kingdom Metazoa; phylum Chordata; class Mammalia; order Carnivora; family Procyonidae; genus Potos; species Potos flavus. The sequence continues at coordinate 6,057,787 of CM052899.1, read as the reverse complement.
AGGTAAGTATTGAGGGAGATTTTCTAATATCATAGATTGAGTGAATGCGAGAATGGGGATTGGCAATGGGCCAGATTCATGGGTCCCTATGTCTCTGGGTATGTATGACCTGAGTCTCGTTTGAATAACAGGTGTAGCTCTCCAACCAGCTCACAGCTGTACTTGGAGGAGGGCTTGTCATCTGGGGCCAGAGCAGTCTTGATTTGGGAAAGATGGATCCATGGGAGAAGCTGTGACACTTTACTACTCTTGGAGTGATCAAGAGAACCTGATAGGGCCCAGTCCAGACAGTTTCAAATGGCTTTTTTGTTCTGCAAAGAACCTTATGGTATACCTGATCCCTGGATGTAAGTTTGGATATATGTTACCTAATCAGAAAGAGGAGTCAGGTTTTGTATTCTACTTGTTTTGGTGGTCAGTAATGGTGGAGATAGTTTGCACTAGTTGACAAAAATCTTCCTCCAATCCAGGAGTTTAACCACTCCTTAAAGGACAGTGAGGGTTGGGTTAAAGCACCAATTTGAGTATTCATGTCTTCTAGTAACCCTGTCATATTTTTGTGATAAACTGGAGTATATACATAAAGCATAATAGGTTCCTCCTTGAGCTTCGGTCAGGATATCAAAGGCCATTTGTTTTAGAACTTGTGTTCTTTTGAACTTGTGAATGACTGTATACCAAACTTAAAGGTGGCTGCTATATGCTTGGCTAAAGCCTCTATTTGTAATATCAACAGAGTGGCTTCTACGATAAATATGGCTAAGGGATAAAACCATCAAGAAGCCCTCTTTGAGGTCTAGCACTAACAGTGTCTTAATTATGAGGCATCACTCACAAGTGGAAGAAGACTTGTCTCAGGGGATAAGGGCATTCCCAAGTGCATCACCTAATTCAAATCATAGGGAAAGTGGGGCCATTCATTATTTCCACAAGTTCACAGTTAACTCCATGGACTAGGGTACACCCTGGCTTTTAGGGAATTACAGCCACACAGAATTGATCATGGTGCTAGCTGAGTTATACAGTTGTTGGGGAATCAATCCCATTTTTTAGCTGTTCAAATAATCTTCTGTCCATGGGGTCCTGTTATTATCCCTACAGAACAACAAGCATGAAGATGTTCTACCCATGAGCTACTGTGGTAATTTCTCTGCAGTTTACCTCAAGTTGTCTATCTTTGGCAAACAACATTCAAAGACAAACAGAACTAGAATTTAACATCCACAAAGGTGGGTTAATGAAATATAATTTCTCTCTCTTAAATCATCCTTATTTCCAGAGATAGCCAAATCAAGACTACTTTGTTTGCAAAACAAATCCAATTTTTAGCAAAGTTGGCCTAATTATTTACATAAACAGAATTTCAATCTGACACTAGTGTACTTTTAAAATCCATTCGTTTCGGGGCGCCTGGGTGGCTCAGTTGGTTAAGCATCTGCCTTCGGCTCAGGTCATGATCCCAGGGTCCTGGGACCAAGCCCCACATAGGGCTCTCTGGTCAGCGGGAGCCTGCTTCTCCCTCTCTCTGACACTCCCCCTGCTTGTACTCTCTGTCAAATAAATAAATAAAATCTTAAAAAATAAAGTAATACCCATTCATTTCAATATTAGTCCATCCTGACCACACATAAAATTCCTTCCCAAAGATTTCCCTTCACAAAGTTTCTACGACTTTCCTCTGCATTCAGACTTGTCCCAGAGTCATTTCTCTCCAAACAACCAGTGTCATTTTAGGACAAAATTACTTTCTTTTACCTACAACAAAAATGTATTCTCATTCCTTAGATTTTTCTTACGCACAGAATTGCTTCCCTTATTTCCATCAGTCTTAATTACATTTAGCAATATTTAACTCTTAGAAACCTTAGTCTCCAGTGAAAACTAAGTAGTAACCAATAGTGAACTATTACACCAGAACTCTTTAGATGGCAAATTTATGAATCAGGTAAGCAGAACAGACCCAAATATCCTCAGTTTTTTTGAAATAAGTCAAAAACACAAACCTAAGTTCAGTAATTAATGTTTTAGTATGTTATCTCATTTGGAAAAGACTTAGATGTCCAATGAATTCAATCCAATTTATCATCCAAGCAAAAGTTTATAAAGTTTTAGGTTACCAAAGACTTCAAAAGCTATCTTAACAATTACCTAGGAAAACTCTGAGACAGACAAAATTAACCATTGTTTTAAGTCATCTTTTGCTGACAAATTGCCAACAGGGGTAACACAAGCTTATTTGACCTTCAGTAATCCTTGAAAGAATAAAAGTGATAATTAGTTTAAATACTCAATTATGTTCCACCCGGGTCCACTTAAAAGTCAATCAACGTGTTCCCCATTGTCAGTTTTCACCTGGGGCACCACTGGGGAAATCTGAACTGGGTGGTGCATGCAGGCCACACCCAAGTTGGTGCGGAGACAAGGAGGGGAAAGGAGAGTCAGGCAGAGAAAAGGGACTCTGAGTTCTAAGGCGTGGCTGAGCAGAGGCCATGTTTTTCACCAATAAGAGGGAACAGGCAGTCTGCGTCCTGTGGAGAACACACGGACTTTCCTCCAAACAAAGGGTGTTTAGCAGCCCTTTGGGAATGTTCCTTAAAAGTCCCGGTCCAGAGACAGACTAACCATAGTTGGCTCTAATGATCATAGACATTAACCCAGGAAATGAATGCGGGAGAAGCCTGCACATCTATTAGGAGGAGGAAGAGCGAGGGTCAGCAGCCAGTATGTCCAGCAGTGGCTAGTTATTGGCCAAAAACGTTCTGCAAGAGACTCTTAGGTCAGGGTCCTGATAGGAAACCCAGCAAGATAGGAATGGGAATTTTGACCCTTCAGAGGACTTCTAGCAAAGGAGGTCGAGCTGGAAAATAGTCTTAGAAGACATAGTTCTGTGGGAGGGCTCTAGTTCTTGATCTGGGAGTTTGTACTGAGGACAGGAAACATCAGGCCTTGGGGGTCAACTTTGTTCCAGCTTTTAAAAACAAAGCCCAAGCGCGAGTCCAAAGGAAGAGAGCGGGATCCCTTAGTGGGAAAGACCGGCTGCTGATTCCCAAAGGGGCATCTCGCCAAAGGGAATGGAGCTCTGATTCGTGGTCGCAATTTCAGTCAGGGCGACCGCTGACATGAAAGCAACTGCACCTAACAGGAAGCGAGGGACTCTTCTGATGGTGGCTCACCTCACAACGAGTCACAGCAAATACGGGGCGACTCCTTTGCGCTGGGAGGTTGGGATGTCCCACGAAGAAGGTCTCCACAAAGAGCATGGCACTTCCTGTGGGGGCGTCCTCTGGCAAGGGGGGTAAGAAGGAGGGGAGGACTCCCCCTCTCACGCTCGCGGGACCGGGTTCACCCGCAGATCAAGATGGCGGCCGGATCCTCCGGAAGAGACGCTGAGGGGCGGAGACTAGAGAAGCAGGCGGCCCAGAGCCCGCCAGAGTCAGGAAAGGGTCCACGCCGAGTCCCTAATGAGTGCTGATTCCCCCTGAGCGAGCTGCCAGTTGTCCCGGACATGGGAGCAGACCACAGGAGGGAATGAGACAGCAGAGCAAAGGTCCTCCGCCATCACAGGCGCAGACTGTCTGCCCTGCTCGCCCCCAGACCTTCAGACCACACCAGGGAGCCGCCCGGGGCGAGGCCTTCAGTTGTCTGGAGAGTGCCAGGGTTAGACTGCCGGGCCGAAGCCCAAGAAGAGAAAGACAGCGGGAGGAAGGGTCCCTGTGAAGGGAAAAGGGGAAATCCCTCACCCTTTTCGGCAAAGGCGGTCCAGCTGGTTCCCCTGGGGCTTCGGCTCCTCACTGCGAGTCACCGGGGCTGGAGGTCGTCAGCTCCCCGAAGAGTGCTAGACTCGGTCCCCCGAGGGCGAGTCCTGAGACATTCCCTGAGAATCTGGGGAGAGTCCCAGACCAGCAAAGGCTCCTCGTGCGGGGTGCCCCCAAATGTGGGGCAACAATTCTGTGGAAGTCGGTGGCACAGGTGTTGGAAGGCCTCACCTGAGGTGGAACAGAGGAGTCAGCAGTTTACTGAAAGCACAGCAAGGGAGTGGTGGGCAGGACGGCAAGGGAGACGCTGTCTGCAAGGAGGCAGGGGAGGCTGTTTTTAAAGGGGGAAGGGGAGGAGGTAAGGCCACCTCTGGAATTCTCCCATTTTTGGTAACTGTGCCTGGTTGTAAGTAGCGCATTGATCAGTTAGGATCTGTGGATACTCTGAGGTGGGTGGCCCGATGGTCTTGCCTGTATTCAGCCAGGTGGTCCTTTCGGCCCCTTTCTACATTCCTTTGTTCTAGCCTGTTTGCCTGAAAGCAGCCTCTACGTTTACCATCTTAAATCTTTAAGCATCTCCTGCCGCTTTCTTTCTCCCTAATTAAGTGACTTTATCCAGACTATTTGCAGTGTCAGTCTTTGTGTGGCAAAACTTCTTAAGGCTTTGAATGCCTAGAAATAGTTTTCATTAAATAATTTAATGACAGGGTGTGTGAGTGGCTCAGTTAAGTGTCCAACTCTTGATTTGGCTCAGGTCATTATCTCAGGGCGGTGAGATCGAGCCCCCCATCAGGGTGTGCGCTGAGCAGCAAATCTGCTTGAGATTCTCTCTCTCTGTCCCTCCCCCACTCTCACCGCTCCCCCCCCAACCCGGTGCAGTCTCTCTCGCAAATAAATAAACCCTTAAAATAAATAATTTGATGAGAAATGATGGGTAGCTTTGCTGAATATGAAATCCTAGGTTCTAAATTATTTTTCTATAATACTTTGAGAATACTAATTCAGTCATCTTGCATGTAGTTGTTGAAAAACATTAAACTAGTATTTAGTCTACATAAATAATAGAATCTGTGTCTGCTTTTAGGTTCTAATCTAGTATATATTATTTTTACATTTTACTATAGTTTAAATAAGTGTTTGATTTGCCCATTTCCCCCCTCATTTCCCCCCTTTGACACTTTACAGGCCCTTCTAATCAGAATTAATTTTTTTTCCTTCTATTTCTAAAAAATGTATCTCTCTCTCTCTCTCTTTTCTTTTTTGTACCTATTCCTTCTTCTGATATTTCATTTCTCTCTCTTTGGGGACTCATATCTGTATATCAGAATTTATACTTTAATTCTACATATCGACTTTTTAATTGTATGTTCTATTTATTTTTTCCTCCTTCCCCCGGGACTTAGTTCCTAAGTGACTGATGCCTTAATTCATTCTTCTGCTCTCTATAACTGCTATTTATGCTGCACTCAAACTATTTTTTTTAGTTCATATCTCTACTCTTTACTTATCTTCCATATTCTTCTAGTATCACATTATGAATGTCTTCCTCTCTCTCTCTTAATATATTTATTATGCGATTTTAATTTTTTATTCCTTCTCTTGTAGTATTTCTGGTTCCACTGGGATCTATAATATGCTGGGATGTTTTCCTTTTGAAAAAGTTGTGTTCTTCCAATATCTTGCTATTTTGGCCCATGAGTTCATTTTTCCTCTGGGAGATACTGGCTACTCCATCAGGCAAAGTGCATAAAGGCCAGATACCAGTTTCAGTAATATTTAAGAGCTCACGAAATGTAGTGGGGGAGCCTCAAGTTTGGGGCTCCAGGCACCAGACACCATGGTCACTAACCCCCAGCTCCATCAAACAACTCCTTAGGTTCTCATGGCCTTTGAAAGAGAGGCAGCTTTAGGAGACACTCAGACAATACCGCGGGCTCTGTGATGAGCCAAAAAAGAAAGTGGCTCGGCAGGGAAGTCACAACCTGAAGTCAGTTAGTTCCACGTGATTTCTCAGTTCCTGTCAAGCACAGAGCTCCTGCCCTGTACTGATTCTACCCCCAGAGACTCCTGGGCCAAAGGTGCAAGTTACTACAGACACAATGAGGGGACTGCTTGTCCAAAGGCACAGTGGTTCTCAGTTTCAAGAGTTCTTTCTTTTCTTTCACCCTCTACCATCCACAACAGGTTTTCTCCCACTCCAGGCCAAAGCCACTGAATCTTTCCAACATCCGGTAGAAAGGCCAATATCAGCCATTCTCAGGGGGCTCTTGTAATTTTCTAGGTGTTCAAGTTGGTTTACTTTTTCATGCCAGTCTTGCATATCTAAATTATTACTCAGAAATGTAGATAAAATGATGTAAGTATAGCTACTGATAACAATATCAAACTATTTTGCTGATCTTACGAATTGGACATATTTCTAAAATATTGTCAAACATTAAAATTACTATGAAAAAGCACTTTTTTTCCATATTTACTTTATAACCAGTTTCTTGTATCTCACCAGAAAGTACTATTTTACTCACACTTGGACCAGATGGAGAATGGCAGGTACCCAGATACACTGGAAGGAGCTAATCCTACAGATAGAAGCAGTGGTGCCGAAAATGAATTCTTTTACCAACAGAGGAGGCAATAATGATGCTTTCTAACATATATTTGTAAGTGATATTCATTTTATAATTTTCCTACCAGAATCATTTATTTTAGTAGACCGGGAAAATACGCAAAAGGTCAAAGAAGAAAACAACTACCTGTAATCTCACCAAAGTTATTGCATTATTAAAAGTCCATGTAGATCATGTAGGAAATTTGCTTCTTTCTAACACATTTATCAATTTGGTTTAAAAAGTTAGATTATAGGGCGCCTGGGTGGCTCAGTCGTTAAGCGTCTGCCTTCGGCTCAGGTCATGATCCCAGGGTCCTGGGATCGAGTCCCACATCGGGCTCCCCGTTCTTCAGGAAGCCTGCTTCTCCCTCTCCCACTCCCCCTGCTGTGTTTCCTCTCTCGCTGTGTCTCTCTCTGTCAAATAAATAAATACAATCTTTAAAAAAAAAAAGTTAGATTATACTGTATACATATTTTTGTAATTTTATTTGATTAATATTCTGTGAAAGTATTTAAATATTACTCTTCTCTAAAATGTTATTAATAAATATAGCTCTATAGTATTCCATTATGTAGATAAGTAAAAATTAATTAACTTCATAATGGCATCTGAGATGTTTCTAATAGTTTGCCATTATACATGTCATGGACAAAACCATCTTTTTTTACATAAATTACTTGATGTCTATCTTTAGTTTTTTATTGAGCATGTATTCCGAAGTGGTGCAGTGCCGGGTGATTTCTTTTTTTTTTTACAACTTTTTTCCCCTTGAGATATTACAAATATAGTGAAGTGCATGGTTCTTAAATTCATGGCTCAATGAATTTTTACATATGTGTACCTTGTGTAACTACCACACACTGGAAGATGGATAACATTTCCAGTTGGGTCAGGTTTTAATGGCTACTGATGCATATTGAGAAAAATGTATCAATTTAAATTTTATTTGACCCTTTTTTCCTTTGTATCCTCTCTAATATTGGTTCTTTTCTGCTCAACTCTTACAATTTTGATACACAAATTTGTAGACTATTATTATTGTTATTGTTTGTAGAGTAAACAAAATTACCTTTTTCCTAGAGGAAAACAAAATTAATTGCATATTTTATTACAATAAGTGTCAGCTTATGAATTTGTCTGAACTTTCTTTTGAGAGATTTTGTTACAATCAGTCCTATAGTATTGAGTCCTCTCAGTGTGGGACAAAAAAAGGCCAAAAATTCTGATGATGTTTTACTAAAAAGTTAGATAAAGCAATTAGTTGGCATTTAAATTTTTAAATATAAAAAATTAACAACTCTCATCCTTCCCAACATAACTTAGAAATTTCTACCAGTTTTGTATACCATTTACAGTTATGTGTGGCTAATTAACAACTCTTATCCTTCCCAACATAAGTTAGAAATTTCTACCAGTTTTGTATACCATTTAAAGTTATTTGTGGCTAATACTCTCATTTTTACAACTGCTGAAAGAATAAGTCAAAGAATAAATACAAGAAAAGAGCAGTAGCAGACCAATACTGGAAACTACAGAACTAAGTCGCCGACAAAAATCCAACACAATTATCTCCATGAGGCAGTATTAACTCACATCATTCACGTATTAGGTTCTGAAGAGCAATATAAATGGTTGCAGAAATAAAACTGTATCTACTTGACTCTATAGTTAAAGAGGAGGTGTATAACTAAGCTAAAGACTCTATTTACATGAGAAAAGAAATGGAGAGAGAGTGCTTTGGGTCACTGTAACCTGCACCCAGGCACCAATTTTTCTCTGATTGTTTTGTTTGCCAGTGTGAGGAAGAAGCTGTTCTTGACCAAGTAAATTTTTGAGAGCCTAGGGAAGTGATACTATGAGATCAAATCAATACATATGCTCAATTGCATAAAAGTTTCAAAGAATACTTAGTAGTGTAAAGCTCAGCTAAATGACCATTCAGAAATGGAGAACCCCAAGAATACTAGATTAATAAAGATTTTAAAAGGTAAGATGAGATGAGGACGTCTGAAAAACACAATCAGAGGTCTAAAGAAGTTAGCCATCACATTCAATTGAGATTCATGATCTCAATCTTTCTCTATTTACATGAGAAAAGAAATGGAGAGACAGTGCTTTGGGTCACTGTAACGTGCACCCCAGCACCTTTTTCTCCGATTGCTTTGTTTGCCAGTGTGAGCAGGAAGCTGTTCTTGACTTCCTTCACTGCCTTAGAGCTGATCTATAGCAGTTAAAGACCACAGACAATGTCTCCACACATGGGACTGTAAATACAGAAACAACTGAGCTGCCCTTTGAATGCAGTTTATTTTCCTGAAAGCGAAAAGAAATGGCTCTCTTTCTGAAGCCTCAGCTGCTTTGGAGACTTCCCTGTCACTGTGAAATCAATCTAGCCAGAGTCATTTTGAAAACTGGCTATCAGTTGCCTTCATTTCCACATGAAAGCATTTTTTGTACTTATTCATACCAAAAGCAGACTTAGTGCTACAAGCTTCCAGTTAAGATTCTACTTGTTTCATTTTTCAAAATAGTTTTGGGTTTACCTTTGGAAATACATTTCAAACACTGTCTACAAAGAGCAGGGCTTGTAAGAAAAGCATATTGGAAACCTCTGGAAACCTAACACACTGGAGTGGTTTCTTTTACTTGTCAGTCAAGTTGTAAAGTTAAGTCTGGTTGTTGCTAGTGGCTCTAGTGCCACCAGTGGTATAAATAGATATTCGGAGCAGTTTCTCTCCCAGGTGTGTTTAACATCTCCAGAGGGGCAGGCCGCCACGGAAGTTGTCTGCTCATCACCAGCGATGGGAAAGACTTTAATGGCATCGCTAATTGCTTATTTGTAGGAACTTAGAAAGTAAGTAGCTGTAACATCATTTCCCACATAATGCCAACCGCTCTTCCCAGGCACTCTTAACCCGGGCTGTGTATTACCATCTTTACCCTGTATTTCCTGTTATTTTACCATAAATAAGCTGGTACCACTGCAGGGAGACTAGAGATCACCAGAAGGGAGAAAGTCATCAGAAAACTGAATATATTTAGAGAAATATTGATTGAATATTACTAACACAACATTATTGCTTTCCTGAGATGATTGTTGGAAGATGCCTGGAACTCATATGGTTAAAGAGAAGGACCAAGGAGAAAATACTGTTCTGGGTTGGGGCCCTAGATTTTGCCTCCATCTTTCAGCTCTGATCACATAATATGTAAACTAGGTATTCATTGCTGTAGTTAATTTTCAATCTAACTTTTGGAGACGTTAAACGTATAAACCAATTATTTCTCTGTTAGAAAAAGCAAGCATTATACTTACACTTTGGGTATTAGAGAAATCAATCCAAATCTCTTCTGAAACTCAAAAACTATAGAGACTTATGCTTAAATACCATATTCAAAATATGATAAACAAATGGCATTATTTTATAGGGGGTATACGTAATTCAGTGTTCATTAATCATTTCTATTTTCATAGGAGTTAAGGAAAAAGAAATAACATAGGCTGGAAGAGGGTAGCCTTGTATTTAAGAATTTGAAATGTGAAACTTGATAAATTATTTTCAGAAATTTAAATAAATCTGTAGAGTATGCTTTTTTGTCTGCAGAAATTGGAGAAATGCATACTTCAGACCAATGCGTAATCACTGTTAATTATAATTAGCACTGCAAACATATTATTGTCCAAATGACAAAAGTGATAACTACTGACCTTACACAGATCATTCATTTGCTTTTCCTTTCTTTTTTTAGTATGCCAATTAATATAATATAAATGTTGGAAACAGTAAAAGTAGAATGTCACTGTATTCTGCTATCTAAATTCAAATAAAGGGGTGCCTACTGGCTCAGTGGGTAGAGCACACAACTCTTGATCTGGGGGTTATAAGTTCAAGCCCCACATTTGGTGTAGAGAATACTTAAAAATAAAATCTTAACAAAAAGTGACTTTCAAATACAGATATTGCCAGAGATAAAGAAAACACTGGAATGTAATTAAGACACACAGAGAAAATTTCTTCAATCACAGAATTGTCCTCCTCTTTTAAATTTCCACTTAATAATAATTATCTACAAAGAAGATTACCAGTAATGTTACCCTCACAACATATTGGTTAAAAAGCAGCTCCTTAAATATTTCAGTTTGATATGTAACACATGCTACATATTAATAGTAGCCATGAAGCAGGTTGACAACTTTAGCAGGGGGTATTTTATTGGGGGTAGATGCGGTATGACAAGAAAGATCACATACAACAGCACAGAAAATCAAAGTGACCCCTATTTTAGAAAGATTATGACATGTGGTGGGTGGTAGGCATAAGGATATGACCAACAGCCAGAATAAAGGAAAAGAAGATACGGTGACCCAGAATGAAAAGGATTATGTTTCCTTCATTTTCTTTTGGTTAAGGAAATGGCTATGCCAAGATACATAGATAGATAAATTAAATAAATAAATAAGAAAAGAAAAAAGAAAAAACGCAGTGGGGCGGGGGCACCTGCATGGCTGAGTCATTAAGCATCTGCCTTCACCTCAGGTCATGATCCTGGGGTCCTGGGATCGAGCCCCACATTGGTCTCCCTGCTCAGTAGGAAGATTGCTTTTCCCTCTGCCTCCACCCGTGCTTGTGTTCCCTCTCTTGCTGTCTCTCTCTCTATCAAAATAATAAATAAAATCTAGAAAGAAAGAGAAAGAAAGAAAGAAAGAAAGAAAGAAAGAAAGAAAGAAAGGAAAGAAAAGAAAAGAAAAGAAAAGAAAAGAAAAGGAAAGAAAAGAAAAGGA
>CM052899.1:5970854-6046140 GCA_028534135.1 Potos flavus | reverse complement strand
GGCTCAGGTCATGATCTCAGAGTCCTGGGATCGAGCCCCGCATCGCATCGGGCTCTCTGCTCAGCAGGGAGCCTGCTTCCCCTTCTCTCTCTGCCTGCCTCTCTGCCTACTTGTGATCTCTCTCTCTCTCTGTCAAATAAATAAATAAAATCTTAAAAAAAAAAAAAAAGATGCTGCCTGCCTATTGGCAAGCACTGCTCCCCATTCACAGAAGTAGTAGCATACAAAGAGTGAGTGAAAGTTTGTTGCATTTTCTTGGTAGATCTCTCTAATGTTCTATTTGAGATCATGGAGAATGTAAACTGGTTTTTCCAAAACTGTCCCCTTAAATACATCCATCTCTATCTAGTCTGGTCAATGAAGATTCAAGCATGAAGTTTCTTTTTTATTAATATTTCCAGTTTTTATCCTTTTGTGAACTTTCATACACATCTCATTTCATACACATCTCATACACAACACTAGAAACAAAAGATCAGGTATTTCTAATCTGCCACTATATTTGCCAGAGTTTTCAGTCATTTTGTCAAAATGATTGTGCTATATTTGTACTCATGGTCAAGACTGTGCCATCACAACTTATCAACATTTGTTTATTCATCTGAGGCAGAGACCACAATTACTGTAGAATTCCTTGCTATGTCAAGTACAGTAGTTTCTACATAGAAGATGATAGATTAATAATTTATCAAGTTAATAAAATATTTTCTGTAGGAATTTAAATACTATTTGTATAGGCTTCTGTGATCAAGATGAAAACACTGAAAAGACAAAAGCATTATATATATAAGCTTTTGTAAACACATATAAGTGCATATACATATTTATAAATTCATTGAAAGTGTAATTTGCTAAAGTGATCAAAGATTTTTATTATTTGCTAACGTATCCAAATATTTTTGTGGTAGGCATATGTCTCCTGGCAAAATTCATCATCTTTTGGATTGTATTTATAAGTTTCACCTAGTGCCGAGGTACAAATAGTGGCAATCTGGTATATTAAAAGCCAAGACAAAACCAATTTATTCTATATACTCCATGAAGACAAATAATTGTGGAGTCTCCGGGGATAGACAAGTCCTCCAAAATAAGGATATGTAGACTGCTTGTTCGAGACTCTACTGGAATAATATATTTAGGGATGGCAATGATTCGGTGGGGTCATCATATGATAAAATTGTAGAGTTAAGCTAGAAAATACTAATGCTAGGTGTATGAGTTTCCTTTTGCTGTTGTAACAAATAACCACAAAATTAATGGCTTAAAATAATGCAATCATATCATCTTATAGTTCTGGAGATAAGAAGTGTGAAATGGTTTTCATTGGCTTAAATGAAGTTGTCAGTAGGGCAACATCTGGATGCTCTGGGGGACCAATCTGGTTTTCTGCCTGTCCAGTTTCCCAAGGTTGCCATATTGCTTGGCTCATAGTCTCATATCACTCCCACATCTCCTTCCATTGTCACATATCCTTCTTTATCTCTGCCTCTGTCATCACAGTGCCTTGTTTGACTCTGACCCTCTGGTCCACTTCTTTTAATAAGACCTTTGTGATTTATATTGAGCCCTCCTGGATTATCAATATAATCTCCTGATTTCAAGATCCTTAAGCCAGTCACATCCACAAAATCCCTTTTGCCATGTATGGTAACACACTGCAGTTTCTAAAAACTAGGATATGGACATCTTTTGAAGGGCCATTATTCATCCCAAACACACGAGGAAAATCAGAAAGCTCTTGATGAAACAGGAAGAATAACTTCATCACACTATTAAAATTTCAAAAGTTCCAGAAATATCATTATCACCTTAAATAGGTGCTGATGGCCAATACATGTAGGCATCGTATACTAATAACTGAAATCCATGAGGGGCTGTGTGTGTGCATGTGCAGGCGTGCATGTTAGAAATAACTGACTGACATGGGTAACCTTTAAATGAGCATCCATAGTTCGTGGGAAGCCATAAATATTTCAGTCACTAAAAGATGTAGGATAGATTTATATCAACTCTGTTTTTTAAAATTAAAATTCTTTTATCATTTGCAAGACAACTTCACGGGTCCTTTTAGGTTATTTGGTGACAAGATGATAACAATAAGGGACTTGCCATCTTAAAATTATCAGTGACCTTCACAGTTCATCATCGCATGCTTTAGAGAGAGAATCTGAATTCCAGTTACCATCTGGTGAGTTCGTGGCAGGAAAGAACAGGAGCCAAATCTCCAGCTTCAAATTAGTGTTTCATTATTAAAGGAAAAAACTGGCTCTACTCCCCCCCAAATCTAAACAGTATTTAGCTGCAAACACCTAAGCAGGTGCCAAAATGTGTAATCTTATTTGACCATGTGGTTTTGCAGTATATGTTGAAATATTTAATTAAAGGTGAGTTATGTCCTTGAGAGTTCTATTTTGCTAAATGTAAGTACTGGTAATATAAATTACACTAAAAAGTTACAGTTACACCTCAAGCTCATATGAAGTCACAATGGTGTTGAGGGTGTTGAGGGTAAGGAAAACAGACACAATCATTTTTGCCACTAAAGGAAACAAAATAAGCTATTTTCAATATAGGAGATGCCATGAAGTTATTCACATTACAACTGAGAAGGGCAGAAAATTTTACGTCATGCCATCAACAGACAGATAATCAAGAGATCTTGGGGCACTAACATTTATAAAAGAAATTTGAGATTTCAAATGTTTGAAAAAACTTTCAGAGATGATACAGCATTATAATGTTAAAATCTCATGCTATTTTGTTCCATTAGTAGACATGGTAAGAATAGAAAGTGCATAGAAAAATACACACAAAAATCATTATGTCTGGGGTGGTAGCAATAGAGAATATTTTCCATTTTCATTTTTCAGAATTTTCATACTTGCATGCATTAATATTCCTTTACTATTTAAATTAAAATGATAGCTGAAAGTTAAAGTAGCATGTAAGGAGGGATTAACTAGATGTTCCAAAATACTTTTTAAAAATAACTATATGTAAAAGCCCCTAATATGGTAAAAAAAAATGTACTATTAATTATTTCTTATAAACCAAGTTTATCAGATGTCTGTATTTGATATATTCATTAGCTCTAATAACCAGAATGCATTCTGAAAAACCTGGTGCTTTGTTGTTGAGTCTGTGCAACAGAAGACAAAAAGAAAACCTGAAATAAAACAAAGACAATTTGAACCACTGAGATTATTCCTGAAACTTCAAAAAAAAAAAAATAATGGCAATTACTTTTAGAGTACATAGCATAGATACAGAATAGATGTATAATTACATAATTTTATATATATGTATACATATATATATATATATATATATGCCATGTGTATTTGGTAAACTATATGTCATTTGTATACTTCATAACATAAGCACTTCAACTTCAACTTGTATTAAGACCAGATCTTAAAGAACTTCCGGTGCTGGTAAAGACAAGGAGCTACACCACTGTTGCAGTCAACGTGAAAAGAAAGTAGACCACGTAGACACCCCATCCTTAATGGAAAAGTATCCAAATGAGAATTTTACCTTGTATGTTCCAACCCCCCAAGTTGAAAAACGGATGGAAAAAAGGCATGATTTAAAATAAAGTAATACATTTTGACATCACCATTGTGTTGACGCAACCATTGACAGGCAATCATCCACACCAAGAGTCAAATAAACCTGTAAACACGTTCCTTTTTTCACCAAATAATATTCGCAGGAGACACTCTGCCAAATAGTTACATCTTTCATTCTACAATTCCACTCACTGCGTGCAATTTTGATTTTCCCTTCACCCTTTTCTCTGCTACTGTGGAACTGAGAGCTTTATGGCAACGGCAATCGACCAAAACAAAATTGGCATTGATAAACTCACTGTACATCTACTCTTTGTACTTCATGCCCTTATTTTGTTAAAAAAAAATAAGCATCATTTCATGATGATATTAGAAGAGCTGGACTATTTTTAGTTCTAATTCTTCAAAAATTGTGAAATATTTTCTGCTTTATTGAAGGATGGTTTTATTTTCACATTTTTTGGTCCATCTTTGAACATTTCACTAAATGATCAACTATTTTAACTTCTTTAATGGCTTTTCCTCTCTTATTTACATTAAAATTTTTCATCTCTATTGGAATTTACCCAATCGTGGATTTCTCAGTGATTAGATAATCCACTCCAGATTTCATCTGCAAACAATGAAGAGTACTTCAACTAAGTAGTTCTATCAGACATAGACAATGCCGTTCTCTTATAAACGAACCAAAAAGTGTTTATAATGATGCATGTTTGTGACTCCACATATATTATTCAAACTAATTTAAATTATTTACATTTTTCTAAAACTGTTTTTTGAAAAGACATAAAGAATGTGAATATTGTTTGGTATTTTAAGTGCTTTTGCATTTTCACAAGGCACGGACCCTATTACAATGGTCAGGGATGGGATGATGGTGTGGGATGCAGCCAGTGGGAAGTAATGGGGAGAGCATGAAGTCTGGGGCAAGTTTGGGATGGGGATCTGAAGCTGAAGCATGGATTATTTCCTTCCTCCTTTACTTTACAACAAAAAGCAGTGAGGGAATCTGGGGGTAGGGTACAGGTCAGACACTGCACAGAGCCATTAGTAATGTACAATTGCCAATACATTTTTCAAAAGCTGAAAATATAGTTAATTTGTTGACAATGAAAAGTTGTCCCTAGCACCAGTATGGCAATATCAAAATGTGTGACATATATTAAAATTACTTTCTTTAAACAGGATAGGAATTTATGTGGTTTTAATGTCATTACTGAATTAGGTAATTGGTGAGTGAAATGTAGACTTTTTTTTTTAAGAAATCCTCCCCAAAAAGAAAAGTCATAGATAGTGGTTATCAGGGAATTCTTCTGTACGAAGAAAAACTGAAGGAGGGGGAAAGAAGAAAATCAAGTGGTAATTCAAGAATTTTAACGTGGATTCTGCAGTACTTCTTGGAGGCCCATAGCTGGGTTCTAGATCACAAGTAGTGTAAGCAGAATGCTATCTTCCTGCCCAGAAGATGTCCATGCCCCAATCCCGGGAACCTGTAAATACGTTACATTGCATTGCAAAATGAATGCTGCAGATGCGATTGAGGGGTAAGGCTTTGCAATGGCAAGATTGTTTGGATTGTTCGAGTGGGTCTGACCTACTCACATGAGCCTTAAACGTGGAAGGCAGGTAGTGGGTCAGAGAAATGGGAGCATAAAAAAGATTTGCTGGCCGGCGGCTGGTTCAAAGATGTGAGGGACTTTATGCAAGGTCCAGAAAGAGGACGACAGGAACTGTGGGTGTTCCCCAAGTGACAGCTAGCAAGGAACCAGGGACTTGGTCCTATAATCTTGAACTGCCTTCTGCCAATGCCTGAATGAGCAAGGAAATGGATTCTCCGGCAGGACCCCCGAAAAGAAGTATAGCCCTGCACACATGGCTTTAGGCCAGTGAGATCTGTACTGGACTTCTACCCCCAGAACTATAAAATAATTTATGTTGTTTTAAGCCACTAATTTGTGATCATTTGTTACGGAATAGACCAATACACAAGGGCTTCCTAAAATTACAGCAGTGTTTGCATATTTGTATATGGTCATTTTTCTGATGAAAAAGGCTGCATATTTCCCCAAAAAAGCAAGAATGATTGAATGTTATCATCTTTTCCCATTGTGTAGCACTAAGAACATCCTTATGCACTATGACAGCGAACCATTTTCATTTTAGATATTCAACTGGCAAAAGCATGTTCTGTGACAACTGCACGCAGGAACATACAGCTGATTCTGCTCTGCTCTTCTTCCCTGTTCACCTCACCTCTGAAGCAGGCAACACCGGTACTCATGTGGGACGTTGTGCTCATGTGGGACTGTGGCATTGTGGTTACTCAGGGTGGGCTGTGAGTTCCTAAAGAACAGTATCCTGCTTTTTCTCTTTGACCTCTCCAGAAACACTGCCACACTGTGCCCAGCAATGGTAAGTTCTATAGAAATACGCACCTGATTGAATCAAAAAAGCAAGGTTCTATCTCAAGAAAGTGACTTGGACTACCTACCATTTGAAATTCTGTCCAGACCAGTGATACAGTCTATATATTAATTTATTCTTTATATCTCTAACTCATTATTTTCTATAAAAAAAGGAGAGTTCCCAGATTTCTACCGGAAAAAATATGTGCGTGCCCTCAGATTAATTTCCAAGATGAGCATCTGGACAGATCACGGGGAAATATTGACAGAGGAGCTTTGACATTTCCCAATGATCACCTTGACCCTCTATGGAATGTTTTCTATTTCAGCATGGCCTAAATCCATGCAGGCTCCAGCGAAACATAGCTTAATATTCAGAAATGTAATCAGAAGCTTAGTAATATTTATTAAACAAACCATTATGGAGCAAACTCTATTTGGATAAACCAAAGATTCAAAGAGAGAAGGGAATCCTGGGGGTAAATGGATACATGAACAATTAAACGGTGGGGGGGTAGGAATTTGATACAGTCTATTTTTTTTCCTAGGTTTTTTCATAATGACTGAAATGCTGGAGTGACAGACATTAGCAAACAGCAGACCACGGAAAGGATGGTGACCAAGCACAGCCGTGCCTGTGGTTATTGTGTTCAGTCTTATTTAAATATTCCGTAGCATATCTGGAACTGGTGAAGCGTTAATAAAATGTGCAGAGGTTTCTCAACGCAGAGGTGCGCCGAGCGCCCACACAGACGGAACATGAGAAAAAAAGCCCAGAGGAATTTGAAGCAAGGTGAAAAAAATAAGAAAATGAGATTCAACTTGAAATTATGTGAGGGAGCGTGTCTGTAGAAAAATAATCAGAAACAGATATTCAGTGGAAGAGAGACAACTGGAAAGTAGTCAAACCAAACAGGACAGAGAAGAGAGGATACTAAACAATAAATCAGAGGAGACTGAGATACTGTGACAATTCAGGGGAAAAACTGAAAACCATTTTCGTGGCCACATGATGTTACTAAACAAGAAAGTACACCTGAGCTAGAATTCACCTTGAGACAATGTCCTTTTTTTTCCTCCTATGCTGAACTCAGAGGAACTGGAAGGAATTCAAAAAAGAACAGCAAATACAATTAGGAGTCTAGAGGGATTGATTTATGTAGTGAGAGCGGAGAAATAAAATATGCAGTCCTTGGCTAAAGACTTCTAGAGAGAACATAATTGTCAAAAGTCTTTAAAGGATTTACATACTGAGTCAACAGAGGGTGATTAAGTTCAGTAAAAGGGAATCTAGGCAGAATCTAGGGAGATGAATGGAAACTCTAATGCTAAAACCATTTTTCTAATTTTGTTAAGACGAAAATCTAAAGTGTTTCAAAGGGTGCTGATTCAAAGGTCTGTTGTTGTTTTGTTGGTGTTTTTAACCCATTCTGATATTTATGCTAAGTGCCCTAGGGAGAAAGTTGCTGGAAAATTCATTATACCCCTGACATTCTCTCACTAACAAATTATCATTGTCCTTTTGAGGCCTCACCTTCCCGGTATATAAATAACTGCTAATTTTATAATCCCAGCTCTATAATAAGTTTTGATATCTGGTAGGGTAAGCCCTCCTACACTGTCCTCTTTTAAAAAGGCTTGGCTGTTTATTCTGTCTCTTTATATGTACTCTATGCACTTACTGATTTTAATAGATTAAACTTCGTATTAGTCTGCTCAGGCTGCCATAACAATGCACCACAGACAGGGAGCCTTAAACAACAGAAATTTATTTTCTAACATTTCCGGAGGCTGGATCAAGATCAATTATAAAAACTTAAATATGTAAGAGTATAGGGGCACTTGGGTGGCTCAGTCAGTTAAGCATCTGCCTTCAGCTCAGGTCATGGTCTCAGGGTCCTTGGATCGAGCCGCACATTGGACTCCCTGCTCAGTGGGGAGCCTGCTTCTCCCGTTCCCCACCCGCCTCTCCCCTGTCCCTCGCTCATGCTCTCTCTCACTCTCTCTCTCAAATAAATAAATAAAATCTTAAAAAAAAAAGAGTATAGAATGATATCATCATGTAAATTTGTATTGACTTAAAGGACCAGTATTTAACCACTAATAAGAAAAATGGAATTATTTAATTAGACAAGTGAATTAAAAATAACTCTAATTATGTTTAGTGATTATAAAAATACATAATACCTACATATATTTATATACGCACACAATACATGAGGGCTATTATTTTGCATGAATAGTAGAAAGTGCAAATCAAGGCATTTACTCCATTTATTTCCCTTTTCTTCAGAATGCAAAATTTTCATAATTTAAAAAATTTAATGCATAAATGAGACTTTGACTTCTCCATTTATAAAAATTACTAATTTTTTCTAGAAATAATTGAAGAAAAACATGAAAATTTGATTACAGGTTATTTTCTGCTGTAGTGAATGGATGCAACCTAGATATTCAAAAGACAGAAAATAATTACGTAAAATCCAGTGTAAATCTTTAATGGAACACTGCAATAATTAAAAATTGTGTTGTATAAATACAGTTTTTGCAATAAAATATTCAAAATACATAGTTAAGTAAAAGTTTTCTAAAATGCTTGGTGTGTGTACGTGTGTGTTTTTACGCATGGAAAGATAACTCTCAGTTGGCTCATGTACAAAATTGTCAGGGTTGCAGAGTCATTACGAATGGGGTCATTAACATGGACTTCCCTTATGAAGGCACATCTGACGATAGCCATTAATGAGTGCCCCAGCTGATAACGGCAGAAACCAACGGTAACCCCAATAAAGTACTATTGTCATAGAAGTCCAACCAACCACCTAATGGCAGGTTAATCACACTGACAAGTATTTCTTACGGAAGGCAGTGATCTGTTTTCGCTATATCATATACTTGCTTTGAATATAGATTTGCCTTCCTATCTGCATTCTTCTGCTCAAACTACTAACTGTAGACATACCAAAAATATTTTATTGACTTCCATGATATTCCATACAGGGGAACATCTAACCAAAGAGCTCATTTTACAACAACTAAAGTATATCAATGGGCGCATGCTTATAAAATTCATTGGCTTTATTACGTTTCAATTGTCCCAAATCAACCAACCTTATATAATGGTGGAATGCACTATTTTAGGTGGCAATACTTCACAGGGCTAGGGTAATTTTACCAAGATGAAATATATACTTAGAATCAGTGGCCAATATTTTGGTGCTGTTTAGGGATCCATGGGTCCAGGAATCAACATATAGAAGTCAGAATGACTCCTTTCACTATTGCCTATATGATTCACTAATGGAATTTTGCTTTTTGTACCCTTAACTTTGGGCTCTGCTTCCCTAGAAGTCTTGCTTTCCAAAAAAGGAATGTATCCAATAACAGGTACAACAATAATTCTAGTAAAGTAGAAGCTGAGATTGCCACTTGCCACTTTGGGCTCCTTCTGTGGGCCACTAACTGAATCAACACACAAAGAAGGTTAGGTTACAGGCAGGGGTGATGAACCTGAGTATGAGGGGAACCCTTGTTAATAGACAACATAGAAACTGGTTGTCACTACACACTGAGCAAGGAGGAGTCTGTCTGGAATTTAGATCTTCCAAGTTCTGACTTAATATCCCTGTGTCTTCTGAATAAAATCCCATAAAAAACTATAACAACCCCTACTAGCTTATGTGAAATGAAGATCTGTTTCACACTACCAAGTAAAAAACCCGACTCCAGAGGTGTTTGCTAAGAGCAAAAGGAATATGAAATGTATAGTGCAAAAAGGAAGTTCATAACTATCAGTTACGACCATTTGATCAGTTTCAAATGAGGACTATAGTAATGATTTCTTTCTTACTGTGTTCTGAATATGTGTGTGTGCACACACATGTGTGTATGTGAGTACACTGACCAATCTTCTGCTTTTATCCCCATTCCTCCTCCTGTCTAACACAAGATGTATTAACAGTGATTAAGCTGATATCTCAGTATCTAAGTTACAGGATAGAAAAGCAAAAATGTGACTAGAAGAGAAGTGAGTGTTCCTCATGGGAAAATAGATAGTGACCTGGGACTTTGTGTATTCTTTTCTGAGGAGAGTATTTGTGTGGTCTTGTTGTACAAGGTATAATTACATCATGACCTGATTTTGTTATTGCCTTCATTTAGAGGGTAACTATGGTTGAAAGAAGTCAGTACTGATACTGTACGTTCTATGCTAAATGGTTCCACTGACAAGATGGTCTAGTGGGAAACAGTGTTTCTTAGTATCCCCTTCCTTATACTGTTCTTAGTGAGAGGTGGCTAAAGGAAGAAATTTTGTGACATTCCTTAGGCAGAACTGAAGCAATTGCTTCAACCAAAGCGTTGTCTTCACTTTCTTCTGCTCCACATCCCAGTCTTCTCTCTTCCTCACGCTGACGCTGCTGCCCCACAGTCACGGCTGACCTATCTCTAGACACGTGGCTGCAAGACCCTGGAGGAACAACTCCCTGCAGGCTTCTCCAGGTACCTTTTCATGGCCCCCTTTCAGCAAATAGATGTGCGAGGTTATTCATCTCAACTGGCTGGTAACTCCTCTGATCTTTCAGGTCTCTTTTTCCACTTTCACTTCCCCTCCACTCAGTTTCCCAACACTATGTAAACTCTAACTTCTACAATGACTTCCCTACCCCTCAGTTCATACTGGGTTTTCTTTCCTGATGGAATCTTGACAGATAAAAGATAATTTAGAATTTTCTTATGCTATCTTTCGCAAGGTTCATGGTAGGTGGTAGACAGACTATGTAAAAAGAACTTGGAAGATTTCTTTCCATTTCATGCTCTGGTATGATACAAATAAAATGGGCATTGTTTTAAAGATGAAGAGTTGAAAGAATTCATCATGATATCGTCTTCAGCAAGTTGAGACATTGAGAATTCCTATATGATTATTTATGTGTCATTTAATCAACTTCATCAAGGTTTTCAAACTCTTAGTTTTTGTAAAATTGTGTAAAAAAGATATCTCATAATTCATTTACTTTACTCTGTATCTTTGATTTTTTGCCATTTTAATATTTCTACTTTTTCTTGAGTAGGTTGAACTCTGTTGTATGTATATTATCATTGCTTTTCTAATAGAACTAAT
Source organism: Potos flavus (assembly GCA_028534135.1). NCBI lineage: Eukaryota > Metazoa > Chordata > Mammalia > Carnivora > Procyonidae > Potos > Potos flavus. The sequence goes on along the minus strand of CM052899.1, from coordinate 6,035,041 downwards.
GCTTGCTTTTATGCATTAATTTGTAGAATTTTAGTTTATTACTACCTTTGTTTTTATTAGTATTTTATTTTTAATAATATAATCATTCATAATTGCTTCGGGTAGGTTTTTTTTCTCTTTTCTAAAATTTTCTTTTTTTTTTTTTTTAAGATTTTTTATTTATTTATTTGACAGAGAAAGATACAGTGAGAGGGGGAACACAAGCAGAGAGAAGTTCTCTGCCAAGCAGAGAACCCAATGAGGGGCTCAATCCCAGGACCCTGGGATCATGACCTGAACCGAAGGCAGATACTTAACGACTGAGCCACCCAGGCACCCCATCTTTTCTAAAATTTTCACTTAAATTTTTATTCCTCTTATGTTCAATATATCTTGTTTTTAGTGTGTATTTAAGGTTCTGAATTTTCTCTTCTACTTTTGAGTAACCCATGGCTTCTGGTATGTAGTGCTACTCCTATTCATATCTTGAAAGGATTTTATATTTTGACCTTTATATCCCAAGAGGTGTTTTAAGGAGATTTTGTAAATTCTCAAGTAACAGTGTTATTGTTTTCTATGTTTGTCATTAGTTTCTAATTTAATTAAATAGTGAGTTTAAAGAGATTGGAAACTTCATAGCTACATTAGGAAAAGGAGATCTAAAATATAAATATTTAAGAACAAAAGAAATAAAAATGTATTTAGACTTAAACTAGAAAAAATTTTGAAACTTAAAAAATTAATTGAATCTATACAGGAAAAGACACACATATCCTGGGAAAAACTGATATGAAGCAATCAAACCACATTAGCAAAATTACTGTTCTTTTAAATATGAAGAAAAATGCTATAGCTAATGAAGAAAAATAATCAACTCATTTGTAAGGTGTATTCTCTACAACAATAGTCAGTTGCAAGAAAGTGTTGTACAAATTGCTCAGAGAAAGAGAACTTGATTCATTTTATACCAACCCAGTTGTATATTATGTATATGTAAACACAGTGAGATTATATACAAAAATTATGCTTTAAGACACAATTAACAGAAAATCTAACTTAAATTGTCTCAAATAATAGAGGAGTATAGCTGAAATATTCAGATTGGAAACTATCAGTCATGGTTCAGTCAAATCTCCAACTCCATTCCTCTGAGATTTTCCTACTTCTGCTCTCTCTCTGTTGACAACATCCACAGGTAACTATAAAATCTGTAAGCTTCATTTCCATGCCTACAAACATTTTTTTCTTTCTTTCTTTTCTTTTCTTTCCTTTCCTTTCCTTTCCTTTCCTTTCCTTTTCTTTTTTCTTTTCTTTCTCTCTCTCTCTCTCTCTCTCTCCCTTCCTTCCTTTCTTTCCTTTTTCTTTCTTTCTTTCTAGTTTTACTTAAATTCCAGTTACTGAGCATACAGTGTAATAAAACCTTCTATAGAAAGAAGGATTACAACTGTTTTTACAGATGCTCCTCATTAAGAATGAAGAATTTTATTCCAGAAACTCCTGCCACATTGAGGCTAAACTTGGTATCATCCTATTCAATTGCATAGATGCTTCTTGACTGCTTATCGTCTTCCAGGTACTCTTCTGAACCAATTCACATGTCCAGGTGCTGCTAGGCACCAACTGGTGTAGGCCTGGGTTCCTGGACCATCACTGACGGATGCATGGAATTACTCTTACACCCATTGGGATGACCCCCCCAAACCAGGATTGTATAGTGGTAAGCACGGACTTCATGATTTGGAGTATTCCATCATCACTTATATGATTTACTTGTATGATTAAAAATTTAACAAGACTCTTCACTCATTATAACCTATAGTATTGAATTTACTAACTTCCAGCTAATTAATATTTCCAGGTTTTATATCTTCAAGGAGAAAAAATAAAGATATTTTAAATATGCAGAAGAAACTTGGAAAGACAGCATTTGAAAAATTATAAGAAAATTTTTCTCTTAATTCATTTTAATAGTTTCAAACACTTTTGGTGTACTATCTTTGCCTCTCATACTCAATGATGGACGGGGAAGTCATCTATGAGAAAAAATGTATTTACAGTACAATTCCTGAATAAGCTAAAGGAATATACATCCTGCAATTTAATTCATTCTTAATATCAGAAGTAACTAGTTGACCATTATTTTAAGCCAAAATCTATTTGGAAAATGTGATTATAATATTTTTCCATAATTACATTTCAATTGTTTTCCAAGAGATTTTATAACCTAAATAAAACTTTTATAATGATAAATCTTATAAATCCAATTTAACATATGAATCATCATGTTAGCTCTACTAAACCACTACAGCTAATTCTCTTTTGAGAACTTTCCAGGAAGAGCTTGATTTTTCCTTCTCAGAATATGATCCCTGGATTTAGAGAATTTAAGGGCCCTGTATTTGAGTAACAAAAATTGAATAGATGATGTTTTGATGGCAGTTGAACTAAATATTTTGTAGCTGTTTCATAAAAAAGAAACTCGGGGGATTTCCTACTAGTAAGTGAAGAATAACTAAAACGTCAAGCCTGTTGTTGTAAGAGGTCAGAAATTGTATCTGAAGTTGTCTAAAGTTATGATTATTTCTCAAAAAAAGAAAACATGGATATGAGAAGACATTATAATAGATTTTTAAATTTTTATAGTTGTTTGGTAGAATATTTGAACTTTTACTTGAAGATAAAAGTAGTTACTCTTAGAGCAGACTAGAGAAGATGGTGGATTAGGAGGATCCTGAACTCACCTCATCCCACAGACACACGAAGGCAATAACTACATCTACTCAACTAACTCTGAAAATGACCAGAAGACTGGCAGAATAGATCTTCCACAGCCAGTCACAGAGAGGACGCCATACTGCAAAGGGCAGGAGGAGAAGAGACGAGATCAGGAACCAAATCCTGGAGCAACTAACCACAAATGGTACAGACATCACAAGCATGAAGGAGTGAAGGGATTAGGTCCCCAAACTGGCAACCCCAGCCCTGAAGAACCACACAGGGAAGATGAGCACCATAATGTCTGGCTTTGAGAATCAGCCAGGCATAACTCCAGGAGAGCTAGAGGGCATAAGGAAACAGAGTTGCTACCATTACAGAGCCAGTAAACTAAATAATTCAGCCAGAGACACAGCACAGAAGAAGGAGTTTAAAAAGTGCCTGAGCTATATACATGAAGGAAACTTACTGACTCATCTTAGAAAGTGTGCTGGAGGGAAAGGGATCAATAGGTGATTCTTCCAAGAACAAAACTGTTGGCAGGCACTCTTTTTCTTACCCCTGCCCCGAGTCTAGAAAGCTGGAGGCCTGTGGGAAGCCAGTGCTAACACTCTCCAACTACCTGGCTAGCACTGTGTGCCCATCCCATCCAACCACCCACCCCCAAACCTGCACCTAAAACAAAGCCTAAAGTTAGTAGAAGGAAGGTAATAATAAAGACTGGAACAGAAATAAATGAAATAGAAAAGAAAAAAAAATAGAAAAGATAAATAAAGACAATAGTTGCTTTCTTGAAAAGATAAAGTTGATAAACCTTTAGGCAGACTCATTAAAAAAAAAGAGAGGAAGAGAGAGAGAGAAGATTCGGAGAGGAGACTCAAATAAACAAAATGAAGAAGGAAAAATAACAACCAACACAACAGAAAGACAAAGAATTATAAGAGAATACTATAAAAAATTATTTGCCAACCAATTGGTCAACATAGAAGAAATGGATAAATTCCCATAATAATAATAATAAAAGACAGTTACCATTATAATAAGTTTTCTAGGCTTTTGGTCACTTTTACACAAATACATCTAAATTTTTTTATGTTTATTGTATCATGTCTTATTAAAAATGCTGCAATTTAATATTACCTTACATGCATTTTGAGAGATGGGGAAACTAAATATGGCAAGTTCTCAGAGTACTTGATGAACAAAATATTAAAAATCCTAGATTCCTAACCTGTGACTCACTGAGCTGTGTTGCCTAGGTGAATTAACTTATGAAAATAACCAGAAAAACTTGGTTTTAAATGACCTCTCCATTACTCACTAGTTGTGTATTTTGGGAAAGTGACTCAATCTTTCTGGGCCTCAATTTTCTTATCTAAAATGGAGCTGTTAAGGCCTATATTTTTCATTTAACAAAGGCTTAATTAGCTGATTAAATAGCTATTATATTTGAATCAGCATAGCCATATACAACACGTTAAATCCATTCTGAAACAAGATATAGGCTACATTTAAAACTAAGACCTAAATATTGCTTATTTCTACTAAGGTCAGTTCACCTGTAGTGATGTTCCTGAACCTTGGATGCACACTGGAGTCACATGTGGAGATTTAAAAATTACTTATGTCCGGGACCCAACTCTGAAATGTTTATTTAGTTGTGTTGGTTACGACTTGGACCTGGGATTTTAAAAGCTTGACCTAAAAGATTATTTTCATTCATCCCAGTTAGTTTTGAATAATAAGATGTACTAACTATTAAACTTGGTTAAGTAGCAGCAGATTTAAGCAGCCTTAAATATAACTGTATAACTCTAATTAGCAGGTCTTTCCTGTTTGGTGTTCCCAATTAACTGTAAGTCCCTATGAAACTCAAATTAATGATTAGGTTCTTATCTTATAGACACAATGATAAACTTTAGCCTGGCATAACCAATATTTGGCAACACCATTCCTCCTCTCTCTGCTAAAATAAAGTTGCTCTTTTATGTAAAAACAAGTAATCTGTGACTTCCAGTTAGGTTGAAGTTCAGTCATCTCATTAAGGTTGAATAATTAGTGAGAATAATATCTCAAGGAGATGCGGTAAAGAGCAGAAGGAGTAGTAAATAATACGGAGGTAGAAGTAAGCAAAAGCAATGTGATTAGCCTTCACTTTCTTATTCTCTTCACCTCCTGGGTGATCCCATCACCCCCAGCCTTTGATTATCATGCACACGCTATGTGTTCAAGCTGCCACCGCCCAGACTCACTCCCAATCTCCATACTTATGGCCAAGGGTATATGTGACATACCTATTTGTATATCCTAAACCACTTCAGAACCATCATAAGTAAAACTAGATTAATCCCCTCTACTCCAAACTCTTTCTTTCTTCTTCATTTGCCAACTCATTAAATAATGCCTGTTGTGGACACTCCAAAAATACTGGGTGGACCTCCAGCCAAAATTTATCCAGATGTCAAGACTGATGATGCTGCACTTGCCCCAAGAGGTCTGGAAACATTTACTCTTCACCGAATGAGGTTTTATGGGGAGAGCAGGGAACTCCCAATCAGGTTCAAAAATTGCTTGAGAGAATTAGGGAAATGAGACTGGTTTGGCTTTTAATGTGATTAAGGACTTAAGCTAGGGTGATAGTTCCCTTATTTGGTCCAGGTCTTGAGTTGTTTGGATTTCCCAATGGGTGTTTAAGGAGGGAGCACCTGGGGTTTCCAATCAACTTTCCTAGATGTGGGGCAGAAGGAAAATGGAGTGATAGGGTTTGAGAGCTGTCACTCACCCTTGATTAAGTGTGAACTGTAATCATGATTCTGATACCAATTTTGAGGATTCACTTTTGATGTAAATTTAGAACAGAAATTTAGAACTTCCCGACTACCCATGTAAACCCATAGAATGTATTGTAATCTTGACAATGTATTTTTATGGATGTCACTTTTATTCCACATCTTATAATAAACTGATGTTTTTCCTAAGGATAAATTTAGTGTATCACATCTGTTAAACAAGTGGACTCTGGCAATCGTTCACAGACAGATAACAAATTGCAGGATAGAACACTGAATTTGAACTAATCTGAAAAAATTAAATAATATATATATGATAGATTATATACATATGTGATAGACTAATAGACTAGTATATATATCTATTCATACATTAATGGATTAGTATATATATCTAGTCATACACACATACATCCATAAAATAAAATAGAATACTATATCCAGTATTCTATTAAATAAAAATACATAATGAATTTTAGGCCAATTTATAGTGATCTTAGTAAAAATAGGCATGTATTACACTTGGGAAAAAGATACTCCTATTAACTTCTGTTTCTTTAGATATTGTCCCTTGGTGATGCTGAATCATTCATAAACTCTGGAAGAGAAGGTGAAATATTGAAACTGATGTAAATAGTTTAAAGTTGTACCACATGAAAAATTAAACTTTTATTTTTAAGGAGGATTGGTCTTTAATCATGCTGTGTTCTCTTGTTAGTATTCTCATGATTTTTTCCTACAGCTCAAATCTCAAAAGAGAAATTTTCATTGCTAAGAAGTGCCTTAGTATGTAAACTGTATAGTTTATATTACCAGAGTTGGCCAGATTTGATGAGAACAATTAATCACAATAGTTCTTACAATGGCAGAAATGGATGGATTTAATTTTTTATCATTTTGAAAGGGTGGAATAAAATCTCTTGGTATTTCTTAAAATAGCTTATTGACAAATTTGTAAGACAATTAAGATAAATATTTATTATAAAGTCTCTGTTAGATTATTTTATTATAGAAAGTATCTTGACTTTAATTTGATATTAGTTTCTCCAAAAGTGGATTTGACAAAAAAGGCTTGTGAGTGCAGAAATAAAATATAGCCTGAGAGTGGTAAAGTAGATTTTTCAAATATATAACCTATAAAAACCTTTGGTTATCTTATTTTAATTCTATGTTTGTTTCCATAAAAATATAGATCCAAAACAGGCATTATTTTCTTTTTTAAAAGATTTTACTTATTTATATATTTATTTAGAGAAAGTGTGAGCTGGGGGAGGGGGAGAGGGAGAGGGTGAAAGAGAATCTCAAGCAGACTCCACACTGAGCCCGATGCAGAGCTCGATCTCATGACCCTAAAATCATGACCTGAGCCAAAATCAAGAGTCAGACACTTAACTGACTGAGCCATCCTGCCCCGAAAACAGACATTATTTTCATAAAAATACTTAATTTTTAAATTGAAAGAACCATTTGCATTATCTTGGAAAATACGAAAGGGGCTTCCATGATTATGTTAGCTTAAATTATTTTCTTTTGCTGTATAGACCTGTATAGCTCTATCCCAAAATAGCTCCTTCAGTAGAACCTGGCAGATAATCATAAGAAATATTCACCTGAATGGATTCGACATCCAACAACATGTCAGGCCTCACTACCCTGAAACGCTCTAGCCATAAACACTTAATGAGTCTAGATAAAATACTGCATATTTAGTGAATGGTTTTGCTAAAGGAAGAAGAAAGAAGTCTCTAGATACCCTGAACAAGTGAGCAAGAAAAACCAGTCCCAGGGAGTTGAAAACAGTGACAGTTGCAGACTCTTCCATAGGACTTACATGCCATAGGCTCATTCAGGTTCCTCTAGTCTTACTACAAAAACTATTTTAGTGTGATGACAAGTCTCTGAGGCAGGCACTATTGTTATCCTACTTTACAAATGGGAAGCCGAGATGCAGAGATGTTGCATAACTTGCCCATGGCCACGCAGGTTATAAATGGCAGCCGTGGAATGAAAACCAAGACAGTCTGGCCCTGGAGTCAGCGGACTTACCCAGTTCATGAGTTATGACTCCATGGATCTGAGACAACAATCTCATAAGCTCCAAAATGGTGTTCAGAGAGATTAACGAATAAACAGAAATCGTAATGAAAGAATAACACAGTAAAATAAGAATAAATATATTTTGGGGCGCCTGGGTGGCTCAGTCAGTTGGGCATCCGACTCTTGGTTTTGGCGCAGGGCATGATCTCAGGGTTGGGAGATTGAGCCCCCCAATGGGCTCCACACTGGGTGTGGAGCCTGCTTAAGATTCTCTCTCTCCCTCCCCCTCTCCCTCTGCCCCTCCACACTTCTTTCTCTCCCACTCTATGAAAAGAAAAAAAAAGAATAAAATAATGCAAAAAGATCTAAATGGGACTTGTGGAAGTAAAAGAAAAAGTCATTGGAAGTAAAACTCACCTTCCTTTAATAGACATTACTTTAGTAAACTGTTAGTATTAAGCATAGCAGAATGTTAAAATTACACATTAGGTGAAATGTGCTGTATTTTTCTGTCACTAATTTAGGAAATGAAAACCCATTATATGCTTGTGCATCATAAAATGTAAAGCTTAACGGTTTCCTGCTGCCTAAACATCCCTGCAAATAGGCTCTGAGCACCTTGCCCCGGTGACCAGGAGCAAGTGTGATAATAAGGCTGGCCCCTGATACAGTAACCCTTTCCGCCCTGTGACCTAGTGACATCAACTATGCCAACTAAATCTCATGCCTTTTTGCTTGCATACTCCACTCTGACCCACATTAAAGACACTTGCTCAAAGGTCCCCTCTTTGCCTTCCCCTCCCACTCCCCTTCTCTCTTTCAGCTCCCTACCTGCTTGGTTGAGCCCCCTCCCCTGATGCCCTCCTGTGGCCCCTCTTGGTGTGCAGTGAGTATAATAAACTTTGTCTTCCCAAGTCTCTCCTGCATCCCCTCTTACGGCAGCACCTGCTGGACCATCTAATGAAAGAACACAAAACAGCTGATTCATAAAGCTGCTTCCTCTTACACTGGCCACATCCAACCACACAGGTCAGAAGATTATAATCCTACAACAGGCTCAGATGGAGGAGAACCAGAATACTGGAAAATCTTTGTTCTCTGGAAAATACGTATATTATACTGCAAATATTCTTTGACTAAAATATTTTATGATTTCCCCAATTTTTATGTTTAAATACATTAAAAAAATATTACTGTGCCATCACTGAATTTTCAAAAGGCAGCTTTTCTTATAATTAAAAAAATCTTATATTTTATCTCTCTCTATTATAGATAGATCCATCTATCTATATATGTACAACTATGGTGTACAGTCACCTTTGTTACAATGAACTTGGTTGCTTTTCCTGGACTGAAATGGTCATTTCCATTCTTAATAATTACAAACAGAAAAATAATAACAAATTCCACTATCTATGAATGGATGTTTTCTTCCCCTATTTTGACAGATGCATACATACATATTAAGATAATTTTATAAATGAAAGAATGATCATTGAGAATGTTCTAGACATAAAAGTCCAAAATTAAATATTATTTTCATTACTGAGAATGAAATTAGTAATTCAAGTGGCATTTGTGCTACCGGTAGTATTTTAGGAAAATAATATAGTTAATGAAGGAAATATTATCTGTTCTTTTACCAGGTATTAAAATAAAGCTTGCCACATTTTGGCAAAGAGATGCCAGGAGAAACAGACTGAGTCCTTAGATCTAAGCTCCATGGCCCAGGCACACTGATTTCACTCAGTTTCATAAAATCCATGCTAACACTTCCACAGGACCTTAGAGAAGAGAACTTCTAAGCCCCTTTTTAAGATTTTTTAAGTATTTGTAAAAGAAAATGTATTGATTTTTCTTACCACAAATTATACCTACTAACTTTTCTTGAGTCACTAAATGTGACTAATATGTTTCAAATAATCCTTACTGTTTTCTTGACTTTACTCTGTTTTTTTATCGACTATATTCCTTATGTTGTACTTTTCATCTCTGTGACTTATTTATTATATAATGGTAAACGAGTTAATGCATTATATGCATTGTTATTTATTCTTTATGTTTTAATAGAGTCAAATGAATTATTTTTATCTTAGGGCCTTCTCTCTGATTTTCAAAACTGTTTTTTTTTTTCCCTAACATCATAAACCACCATTAAATCAGTCTTAAATTATATTAAAATGGGCCTCTTAATGACAAGCCAGTAAGCATGGATGACCCATTATGCTTTAGACATTTTACACATCTCACAAGACGAAATCACATCTCAAGACATCAAGTAGCCCACTGAAGGATTCTCTAAGGAATAGACCTGAGTAACCAGGGTCTGTGTGGATGAAAAACACTTTTCCAATTCTCAAGCTACCTCCTGAAGTGACTAGAGGAAGAAAAAGCAAAGATAGGACTAGAGGGAAAAAAAGAAACATCCAGATGACATTTACTAGAAATAATTTCTCCCTCTTTTGAATGCCCAGAGTCCTTTATCTGTAATTAAGCTCATCTCTTTCAACAAACATTAATTTAAATTATAATAAAAGTATCTACCACAACTGAGCTCTTAATTTGCCCTTATGTACTTTCTGAAGGTCACCCCACGCATTCATACATTTAATTTGTACAACATATTTATGTGAGTGCTGCAATTATAATTCTCAGTTTGCCAAGGAAGAAGAAAAGAATTAAGAAACAGTCATGATCACAACTAGCACACAGCAACAATGATTCACTGTTTCTTGAAGAAATCAATGAATAAGCAAATACTTTTGACTCTTTCAATATTACTGTATTAGAAGGTCTCTAAATAGCAAGCATGTTTTCTGATATATTTTATATTCTTACACTTTCCTAAGTTTTTCAATGTCAGTAGCAATAAGATTGTTGAGGAAAAGGATTTTTTTTAAAAGATTTTAAAGTATGAGCTAATAAACATCTCAGGAGAATCATGTCAAATCTCATTAGAAACATATAGCGCATTTCAGTTAACCATTTATTTCTTAACTCCCTTTTATGTCATTTATAATCTGACTTTACTCAGTTTCATTTTCAAATCCCAAGGGATGTTTTGAGCATTTCTTGGTCTCCCACGATGCTGTACATTTGTTCTGTGACTGGATGACAGAAGGACAGGGAGGTGGGCTGACTAGCCTGAGATCACACTTGAACTAGTGAAATTTAGGATTAGAGCGTGAACATCTTGTGATTCTGTATTCGTCTCCGTCCACAACAATCATTAAGACTAATTAGCCTCAAAAACAAATAGAACAATCATAAAACCTATAATTACTTCATTCTTCTCATGACCAAGGAACAGAGTCATAGGATAATCAGACTTCAAGGATCACAATTCAATAATCAAAGAAAGGAAAGGAAATAAATAGCACTTTGCCTTGAAAAGGTAAAGGTGAAATAAAGGCTCACATGAGAAAATGAGACCTTGCTAAGGGAACAGTAATGGCTTACCTTAGTGTATCTTTGATCCTTTCCACCTGATTCCTCATGATCCAGAGAGAGATTACACTTCCTCTTACATCCTTCCTCAAACGTGGGATCCTATACATATAAAATAAACAAGTATGCAGTGCTATGCTTCTTTTACTTCAAGTTATTCTACTTTAAGGTAATTTGAGGCAGTTAAAATGTATGCTATTAAGCAGTTAAAATGTCTGTTATTAAGCATGTAGAAAGCTTTTCTTTAAACAGTAAGTTAAAAACTTTTAAGAATACCTATAGAAGTGTCTCACACCAACGCTCTGGCAAAAAGTAAATAAAGACACTGAATCAACTACTTAGACAATGGGATATTTGACTGAAAAGACAGTCATGAGAGACTCTGGACTCCAGGAACCAAACTGAAGGTTAGAGAAGGCACGGGGGTGGGGGATGGGGTAACTGGGTGATGGGTATTAAGGAGGGCACATGTGGTGATGAGCACTGGGTGTCATACACAACTAATGAATCACTGAACACTACCTTAGAAACTCAGGATGTACTATATGCTGGTTAATTGAACATAATAATAAAAAAAAATTTTTAAAAATCAGATGCAAAAAGAAAAGACAAGACAAGACAGTCGTGTATAAGGAAATAAGAGAGCGAACATAATTTCAAATTACCTGGGTGATTACTAGAATTTATATTTCACAGTGTTAAAGGGGATTTCAGTCATTTACATATTGTTAATTAACAGGAAGACTAGACTGACAAATATCTTCCACATGTTCAGTTGTGACCCACAGATATGACTTCAGGAAATCCTGATACTTCTCAATTTAGCCTGGAATGGGCATCGATTATATATGTTTAATAGGAACATTAAATTTTGTTACCCATACATGTGGACAAAGTCTATGATGCACTAACAATTTAAGAATACAAATAAAATTTTTGAAACCATTTTTTATTAAGTAACATAACTGGAATTAAAATTTCCATTTCTTGCAAGGAGGACTGTTTACAATAAATGGGAGATGTTCTCAATGAGCCAGATTCATGTCCCACATCAATGCAAACTCTTTTTTATAATTACAAAGGACGAAAATCAGGTCTGTTACTATTTTAGTCATTGTCTCTTCTTGAAATGAGGTTGAGGGCTGGTCAGAGCCAGATAAGAATTTTTGTTTTTAAGTTATTCATTACATATACAGAGAGAACACAAGCAGGGGGAGCAGCAAAGGGAGAGGGAGAAGCAGGCTCTCCACTGAGCAGGGAGCCTGACGTGGGGCTTGATCCCAGGACCCTGAGATCATGAATCAAGCCAAAGGCAGACGCCCAACTGACTGAGCCACCCAGGCACCCCCAGATAAGAATTTTTATCAAATATGTTAGTTTGAAGGAAAATATAAAGAGAACCTAAATATTTTATTTAAGCATTCAAACATTTTTCTGCTTAGCATTACAGCTTGTCTTAATTTTCTTTCTCTCTCTCTTTTGTTTTCTCTCCCCCTAACTTGTTTATGCGCTTTGTTTTGTACAAATTGAAAACTAGATTGTATGGGGAAAATTCCAAAACCCAAAAAAATCATTGAATGACTTTTGTTGAGAATATACAATGGATTACCGATTGGGTCATATTTCAGGAAACCTGTTTTACATTAATTGCTTAAAGAAAATGGAATCCATCATCACCAATTTATCCCTACATCTTAAATATTGCAGAGATCTCTATCCCATATATGTTAAATGTTTCTTAACTTTTTCTCCCGTATCAAAATATCTCCTCTTCTCCCTTCCCACAAATAGAAAAGCAGGACATAAAAATAAAAGTTCTTAATATTGTGTGTAACTTTTATTATGATAAAGCTTTTAACTGTGGTGATGAAGTAATCAAACAATACAACTATTAACTCAAACTTAAAAAATAATATGTCTATTAACATATATTGCTTAAAGACATAAGCAGAAGATTTATGTAATATTTATAATTTAGTATGGTATCCTTATAATAAAATTTTTGGTTTCATTTTAGAGGATTAATTCTGAGATTTACAATAAAAATTTTTACAATAAAAATATTTAGCATGTTCACATATTAGTTTTTAATATATAGGCATGTACAAGCTCTCTACTGATTAAAACTTTTAAAATGATAGTTTTAAAAAGTATATCACAATCTTTTTATACAAAACCATGAAAATAACTGTCTTTGCAGTGTCAAAAAGATTTTAGTATTTAGCATCCATTTTCAGCATGTTCAAATTTTGATTATTTTCCAATAGGCTTTTCCAATTTATTTCTTCTTTTTCGTAAATGCTACCCACCCTTAAATAAAACTAACATTCTAACTAATGATCACTTGGTAGAGTTAAAACAGATAAAGTATATTTAGACAATTATACATACGTTTTAAAATACATTATCATTTTACTTACTTTTAAAAACCTACACTTTTAATCATGTCTAACACATACATTTCCTTTTTAGACTGCTCTTAAAAATACCCATGTCTCTCCTCCATATTTTAGTCTTTGGAGCACAAGAATTTTTCCTGGATCCTCTCAGCTTTGGGTGGAATATCTGAGTCAGAGCATGTGTTCAGTAATTGTTTTGATTGCTCAATAAATGGGAGTCCAAATGGTTTCATATGTACGTAAACTATATTATTATCATTCTTAATAATTTTTTTCAGAACAATATTTAATAATGTCTTCAGTGTTGTTCACTTATTAATTTATCTTTAAAATATTTGGATCAGGAACTGGCTCTTCTCACTGAAGTAACAACAGTTGTCCATCCTCTGTGTCTACACAAATCTTCCTGAATATGGCTAAGCTCTCTCATTTTAAGCTAGCTAAGCTCTACATTTTAAGCATGTGTCAGATCCCCTGGCTGGAATCTGAGCTGTGGCCTTTCTTCAGCTTCTACTATCATCTTGTCATCATGCTCTGGTATGACAAAATTCAGAATTAAGTAAAAAGAATTTTTCATTGATTAGATAATATATACGTTTTTGACTTTCAGAGTGGCTTACTTTATAAGACAATAGAAGGGCGCCTGGGTGGCTCAGTTGGTTAAGTGTCTGCCTTCAGCTCAGGTCATGATCCCAGGGCCCTGGGATCGAGCCCCGCATGGGGCTCCCTGCTTGGCGAGGAGCCTGGTTCTCCCTCTCCCTCTATTGCTCCCTCTGCTTGTGCTCTCTCTCTCTCTCTCTGTCAAATAAATAAATAAAATATTAAAAAAAAAAAAAAAGACAATAGATACCAGAAGCATCTGTTGGAGCCTGCAGCCATGAGTCTCACTTACTTTGCTTTCCAGGTGGAAGTCAAATCTGGACTCCCTTCCCCACCAGCAAAAAGTGAATATCTACATCTAGGTAATACAAGATTGCTGTATTAGTTTACGACTATCTGAAAACACTATATAAGATGACAGTAATATAGAAATTGGCAAACTATCATCTGTGGTCCAGTTGCCTGCTTTTGTAAATCAAGTTGTACTAGATCACAGGCACACACACTAATTTATGTATTTTCTATGGCAGTCTTCAGCTGCAATGGCAGGACTGAATAGTTGCAACAAAGACTTCTGGCTTGCAAAACTTAAAATATTTACTGTCTGGTCTTTTAAGAAAACAAATGCTGACCCCTCTTAATAATGAACACTAATACTTATTACTACTATTACTACTAGCAACAAAAGTCAATTTCCACAAGTCTAATTAAACCACTTGAAATATCCACCAAGTCGCGATGCACTCTTTCTTTCTTTAGGAAATGAATACAGTTGACTTTGCATTAGCAAAAGAGCAAGTGTTTATTTCCATATACCCAACCTGAAGTTAAACCTTCTCATCAGTGTTTGTGCTTGTTAATCTCTATGATGACAATGAGAGCTTAAGCTTTCCATTTCATGCCCAGGTACTTAATGTTTACATGATTCTGCTTAATACTGATTACAAACATTAGAAAGCATGCTGACACATTAGTGCATAGTCCTAAGATAAAGTTTTATATATTATCCATATTTAAATTGTGATACACTGAATGGATGGCACGTATAATTACTTGGCTTAAATAAAAAACTATAAATTAACATTTCCAAGTTTTAAAATACATATCGGAACTGAAAATCAATCAGATCACTTGATCTAAGTTAATTAGAGAAGTATATACCTTATATTAGAATCTTTGGATTAGATGCAACTTGAAACCAGTAGTGGCCAAGCAAGAAATGATATCAAAAATGATCTACTGGACACCAATAGTACTGAAAAGTCATCCTCTGTAAAATAAAGAGCCACTGGGAGTTTTATTATGTGTAAAAGTTAGTTGTGTAACTGACAGGTAGCAGAAATGCAGTAGAGTTATTATGCGGGGTCCCAGGGAGAGAGAAGAGGAACGTGATGCAGTACAGCTCAGAGGCAGATTTATTTAGCTCGTGACACTGTTTATAATTTGAGGAGACTTACTCTACGTAAGTATTTCATTTGCTCATATTTCAGTTGTGACATATCACATTTTTTAAGTGATATTTATTTGAAGAACTCAAAATAATATTTTTCCCCCCTTTGGGACATAAAATAACAAAAGCTCTAACAGTAACTATTGCTTATAGCTCCTAGTCTAAGTACTTAAACTATTATTACATACTGTTTAAAAGCAAAACAATCTGTCAAACACCCAAATGACCTATGACTTATAAGAATAGGTTCTCTAGTTTTATTTTATTTTATTTTTATGTAATTGGTATTTCCTATTTGCTTCCTTATCAATTTTATATTGACTAACTAGATTCATGCAGCATGTGATATTGAAGAGTAGATAACGATAAGGTAGGAGACTGAAATCTCACCTTATTAATGGTCAAAAGAGAAACACAGCCACAGTTTGAATTAGGAGATGCATTCTGGCCCATTGCCACTGGAGCCTGAAACCAAAACCTTAACACCAACGTTGTCTGTGTGCCTCTTGTCTGATCCACAGAATGACTTGACCTATGTAGGCAACCCCTTGGACAAAACTGTGATTCCGGCTTTTTTTTGCAATCTTAAATTATAAGTACTGAATCCCTTTTGAACCTCTTTGATGCCAGAGTTTAAATTGAAATATCATCATAATAATTTAAAATAATCAATTAAAATCCCATAGTAATCTCCTTTAAAGACACATTTTTAGTTTTAGTTTTTAAGTGTTATAGTGCTAAAAATGATATTTATCTGAAGATGGTAAACTCTCCTATAATAAATATATAAAAATATGTAAAAATAATCTATGCCTGATTTCTTACCTCTCTAAACTCTAATCCACCCCTCTTCATCTTCCACTATTTCCTACAATGTTTGAGATGATAAACAGGAGTAGCATTAAAAGATAATTGTTTAAATGTGACCAAACCAAAGAACTGTGATGAGCTTGATTCTATTCTCCTCAGCATTCAATTTCTTTTATTATATGGCATGATAATTCAATGCATTAAAACTCTGATCTTTGATCTACATTTTTTCATTTATCACTTTAGTTTTCTTAGTTGTGCAAAAATTAATTTTATTTCACTTTTAATTTCCTTTCTGACACATTATAATTCAAGCATGCTGCTGCCAGATGGAAATCATTTCAATAATATGAAGTGAAAATCATAAAGAAAAAAAATTCAAATTCCTAAAAGAATTATCAGGAAACATAAATTTATCATAAAAATCTAAACCATGCTCCATTATACATGTTTCTTAGAAAACAAATACAGACATAAACACACACTCATATGCAAGTCCCATTTATCAAAAATATTTACTGTTAATAATTTGTGTATTTTTATATGCTCACTCAAGATATTAAAGTTTGTTTCTTTCACTCAATTATATGTCTTAGCCATCTCTCCATGTTAAAACATGTAGATCTACCATATACTTAATGACTACAAAGCATTTAATTGCATGATAAACCTACGTTTGTGAAACTGCCTCTGGTAGAATGTGGGTTATTTGTTTTTCTTTTCTTATTTGTTTTTGGCTATTACCAATTTTAAGTGAATATATTTGTATATACATCTTTTCACACTTGTAAGAGGTAAATTGGGGATGAATTATTTGAAGAAGAATGGCTGGGTCAGACTTCTGGCAAACATAACAGTTTAACAATGGCCTCTGAAAACATTTATTACTTTCACTCTGACCATCTCTGCATCAGTAGAGGATGTTTGTCTCCTCTCCATAATTTTGTGGACACTGACTGTTGTCAATTACATAAGACTTTCAGACTTTAATCAGTTTGTGCCACTTGTATTTTTTATCGGAGATATTTTAGTACTGTTTTCCCTTTCACAGTAAAACATATTAAAACACTAAAAGTGAGAATTATTTTAAACACTGTATCTTAAAAAGTGATAAATACTAATCAAGAAAGAAAACTACCAGTACCTAATGATTCTAATTTGATCAAAGCATTGAATATTTTAAGTCATTTCATAACTCACTCCCCACCATTTTAGACTTAATGGTTTGTGTCCTTTGCCACACATGGTATTTCCTTTAATATTTGCAACACCAGTTTGAATGTACATAAAGCCTTAATTGATGTCAAAGACCTGAAGAGTTTCTTTGTCTCCTCTGACTTGACCATTAAATGCTTTATTGTCCCACTTTTTAGTTACTTTCTCTCAGTCTATCACAGAAATTGTAGTCGTTTATGTGTTCCTGACAAAAAGGTGGAATTCACTTTTTTAAAATACATAACTGTCTTCTTATTTTTTTAAAAGGAAAGATTGTGTCTAACCACATAATTTTTCTACTACACTGAATTTAAACGAGCTAGAATATATAGTGAAGAGTAGTCTGTAGATATTTTTAAGGAATTTACAGTATAATTCTTCCTTACATATGGAATCGTAGTAAGTGAATTCTCTAGAACTACGTTAGAAGGCTTTTCATACCCAAAATAGCGAGATATTAAGATTTCTGAATACAGAAAAATACTACAACAAAATAAAACCAAAAGCTACAAAAATGGCTTTTACTGTTGGGATCAAGATGTGTTAAATAACTTCAGGCATTGAGGAAAAATTGTTTAAAGCAGAAAGCAAAGCACTATCTCTAAAGAACAATTGCTGGACATGGAAATAGTTTGATGATATCAGAGTCCCAATAAGAATCAAATAAAAAAATAGAATAGAGCTTTAGTAATATCAGGAAATTGGTGCAGGATTTCTGTGATATATCTATATTTATTTTCCTGAATATACCTTAATGTGTTTTAAAGCTGTGTTCATTCTTTAACACATGATTCCAAATGTTTTTCTTCATATTAGCATAGGTGCTCCTCAAACCTGCCTCCTAATGTTTAAATTAGCCTTTGGTCCTAAATATAAATCTTTTTAAAAAAGTTCTAAGTCATCCTCTAGTCAAAAATTTTCATTGTAAATACAATTACTTAAGCTTTTCCTGTTTTTTTTCCCACTAAACTTGTTATTTTTTCAAATCTATGTTACTTAATAGGAAAAAAATGAGCTATTTCTTATGAATAATGAATGGCCAAACTTTAATAAATGAGCAGTTGCTATCATAGATCATTGTATGACTACTGCAGAAAATTTTGAAGCCACACTAAGAGTGCTAAAAAGCTGAAAATAAACAAGCAAAAATATTGTAGGAGTCTAAGAATGGCATTTATTGTCACTATATAAGGAGTTCAATGATATAGAATAGTTTATTCACTATGGTGCATACATAACTGTGCTTTATTAAGCAAAGTAATTTCATAAAAACGTCTAGCTTTACCTCATTCTTGAACTAAGACGTTTACTTTTTTCTGAACAAAAGTAATTGAATGAAAAATAAGGGTTCAACATACTCAACCATGGATACACTTAAATCTTTATTTCTAAATGAATTTTATGTTACTCTCCCCTGACAAAATTCTTGGGGAAGCATACACAAAAATAGACTCAATGAATTAAGGACCTAAATGTGAGACCTGAAACCATAAAACTCCTAGAAAAAAAGAGAGGCAGCAATTTTTTTGACATCGGCCATAGCAACGTTTTCTAGATACGTTTCTTAAAGTAAGGCAAACAAAAGTAAAACTAAACTATATGGAAACAAAAACCTTTTCACAGCAAAGGAAATTCATCAACAAAATGAAAAGACAGCCTAATGAATAGGAGAAGATATTTGTACATGAAACATATGATAAGGGGTTAGTATCCAAAATATATAAAGAACTCAACACCAAAAACCCCCTAAACAATCCAATTAAAAAATGGGCAGAGGTCCTGATTATACATTTTTCCAAAGAAGACATACAGATGGCCAACAGATACATGAAAAGACACTCTACATCACTCATCATCAGCATAATGTAAATCAAAACATCAAAGGGTTATCTCTTATATCTGCCAGAATAACGGGAATCAAAATGACAAGACAAAAGAAGTGTTGCCAAGGATTTGGAGGAAAAGGTACCCTCATGCACTGTTGGTAGAAATGTTAACTGGTGCAGCCACTACAGAAAACAGTATGGCGGCCTATGATTCAAGAATTCCAGTATTTACCCAAAGGGGAAAAAAAAAAACATTACTTTGAAAAGACATATGTACCCCTATGTTTACTGCAGCATTATTTACAATAGGGAGATATAGAAGCAACCCTAGTACCCACTGATGGATGGATGGATAAAGAAGAGTGGTGTACACACACATACACACACACACACACACGCGCGCGCGCGCGAGTATTACACAGCTATAAACAAGGAAACAAGGATAAGATCTTATTTGTAACAACATGGATGGACGTAGAGGGTTTTATGCTAAGTGAAATAAGTCAGACAGAGACAAATACCATATAATTTCACTTATACGTGGAAACTAAAAACAAAACAAATGAATCAACAAAGAGCAGATTCAGACCTATAAAGACAGAAAAAACAGATGGTTGCCAGAGAGGAGGGGTTAATGTGGTGAGCAAAGTGTATAAAAGGGATTGAGAGATACAAGCTTCCAGTTATGGGATGAGTAGGTCATGGGAACAAAAGGTACAGCCCAGGGAATATAATTAATCGTACTGTAGTAGCTTATATGGTGACAGATGATAGCTACGCTTGTGGTGGGCAGACTTGTCAAATCGCTATGTGTACACCTGAAAGTAATCTAACATTGTGTATCAACTATACTCAAATTTTAAAAATTTACTGAAAAATTATTTTAACATAATCTGTGTCTGATACTAACAAACAGACACCTCCTGGGGAAACTCCCATCTAATCTTGAGGATATGTCCAAGCTAAATGTCTATGTAAATGCCAGGCCAGGGAGCCTCGGTGGCACAGTCTGTTAAGCATCTGCCTTTGGCTCAGGTCATGATTCCGGGGTCTGGGATACAGCCCCCTGTCAGGCTCCCTGTTCAGTAGGGAGCCTGCTTCTCCCTCTCCCTCTGCCGCTCCCCTTGCTTGAGCACTCTTGTCGGGGTTAATGTAGAGCACGAAATCATCCATAATACCTGGCTTGCTAAAATGTTAACACCGAGGCTGGGGCGATGTAAGGTTTCGGAGAAGGGCGTAGGCCTTTGGAATGCCGAGGCCTGGAAGCCTGCATGACCACTCTGATGTAGGAATGCGGTGGGGAGTTGCTGTCCCCAAAGCTTTAGCCCAAACAGCCATCCTGTGATCTAAGAGATGTATGCATTGTCCCCTAGGCTATGTTTAGCAGAACTCATAGGACACTCAGATTAGTTAGCATATCGTATCTCTCTTGTAAACAGATCCTCCTAGTTCCAGTAAGACTCCTGATCATACATCATGTGCTTGAGAAACAGTGATAAAGTTTTGTGATTATCCTGAAGGACCAATAAACGCGGGAACAAAGAAGGGCAAAGGGTCTTCATCTCTGAGTGTTGACCCCTTTGCCTTCTGCTCTATTTCACAGCAAAGTCTGGAGTCATCTTTCGTCCGTCAGTATAGGGATTGCTGTCCATTCTGGGCACTCTCTTGCTCTCTCCCTCTGTCATTCAATCAATCAATCAATAAATAAAATCTTTAAAAATTGCCAGGCCAAGTTCTTCCACATCAAACTTCCAGTCATCAAATATGTTAAATTATGGCATTCTGGTGCTTTTAAGTCATCCAAAGAGGCGCCAATGCCTTCTTAGGACAATACCTTACATGAAGTCATTCCCTCCCAATGCTTGACTTAGGCTTTCTTCCATGTGTTGTCGTAATTGAGACTGGTGTTTATATTTTGTTTCTGCATTTGTTTCTTGGAAAACACTCAGGATCTTAGCTTGGGCTCATTTTCAGGGATATGATCATGGAAAATTCCGCAGGGCGGTTAAAAGGCCAGGCTTAATTCAAATAGTTCTAAATTTACATTCTAGGTATGCTATTTACTAATACAATCTTTAGCAATACATAGTTGGTTTGAGTAAAGCTTCTTCACCTATAATATGTTAGTTATGTTAGAGCATGGTTTTAAACATTAAATGAGAAACATATGTGAACGATCGGTGCAACGCTGGGAATGTATTAAGTGCCCAATAAATGTTAGCTAGTAGTATTTTTTGCTGTTTTTATGAGGTATCTTGGGTAAAATGCAACACCTTAATGGTGGCTCCATTGGACTCATATTTCAGGATCCATCCCCTTGTTTGAATAGGATAGTTTTGTCCTCTCCCCAATCCCTGAATGAGAGAATGAGGACAGACAAAGAGATGAAGTCTTACAAACCTTGTGTGTTCCCCACAGGAACAACACAATTTTGCCCACATAATAGGCTCACATCTCATATGTATAAAAGGAGGATCATAATCTTCCCACATTAACTGGCTCTGAATGTGGTGTCAGAAGGCATAATAAGACAAAAACAAATGATGATTCCCTTGACACTTTCAGTGCCTTCAAAATGCATGCCAGTGTATCAAATGTATACAAAGTGGTTATGTATTACACAAAGAAATGGCTTGTGTTCATGTAGAAGGCGGGATTTTCCTTTAAATATGTCTGTGGTTGGCTGTCAACTATAGGAGAATATAGCATATTCCTGGCTACAGGGAAATCAACAAAGTTACATAATGCTGCTAGTTAATCCTTTTTTTTTAAATTAGTTTCAGAGGTAGAATTTAGTGATTCATCAGTTGCATATAACACATAATGCTCATTACATCAAGTGCCTTCCTTAATGCCCATCACCCAAGTATCCCTTCCCACTACCCACCTCCCCTCCAGCAACCCTCAACTTGTTTCCTAGAGTTCAGTGTCTCTTATGGTTTGCCTTCCTCTCTATTTTCATCTTATTTTATTTTTCCTTCCCTTCCCCATGTTCATTTGTTTTGTTTCTTAAATTACACATATGCATGAAATCATATGGTTTTTGTCTTCCTCTGACTTATTTCGCTTAGCATAACACCCTCTAGTTCCATCCACGTCATTGCAAATGGCAAGATTTCATTCTTTTTGATGGCTAAGTAATACTCCATTGTGTGTGTGTGTGTGTGTGTGTGTGTGTGTGTGTGTGTGTGTGTGTGTGTATATATATATATATCACATCTTCTTTATCCATTCATCTGTTGATGGGCTCTTTCCATAGTTTGGCTATTGTGGACATTGCTGCTATACACATTGGGGTGCATGTGCCCCTTCAAATCACTATGTTTGTATCCATTGGATAAAAACCTAGTAGTGTAATTGCTGGGTCATAGGGTAGCTCTATTTTTAACTTTTTCAGAAACCTCCATACTGTTTTCCAGAGTGGCTGGACCAGCTTGCATTCCCACCAACAGTGCAGGAGGGTTCCCCTTTCTCTGCATCCTCACCGACATCTGTCATTTCCTGAGGTGTTAATTTTAGCCATTCTGACCTGTGTGATGTGATATCTTATTGTGGTTTTGATTTGTATTTCCCTGATGCTGAGTGATGTGGAACATTTTTTCATGTGTCTGGTGGCCACTTGTAGGTCTTCTTTGGAGAAATGTCTGTTCATGTCTTCTG
This sequence comes from Potos flavus, assembly GCA_028534135.1. Classification (NCBI taxonomy): domain Eukaryota; kingdom Metazoa; phylum Chordata; class Mammalia; order Carnivora; family Procyonidae; genus Potos; species Potos flavus. The sequence goes on along the minus strand of CM052899.1, from coordinate 6,012,114 downwards.
CCCATTTCTTAACTGGATTTTTTTTTTTTTTGGAGTCTTGAGTTTGATAAGTTTGATAGATTTTGGATTCTAGCTCTTTATTTGGTATGACATTTGCAAATATCTTCTCCCATTCCGTAGGTTGCCTTTTAGTTTTATTAACTGTTTCCTTTGCTGTGCAAAAACTTTGTATTTTGATGCAGTCCCAATAGTTCATTTTTGCTTTTGTTTCTCTTGCCTTTGGAGATGTCTAGCAAGAAGTTGCTGCAGCCTCGGTCAACGAGGTTTCTGCCTGTGTTCTCCTCTAGGATTTTCATGGATTCCTGTCCCACACTGAGGTCTTTCATCCATTTTGAGTTTATTTTTGTGAATGGTGTAAGAAAGGGGTCCAGTTTCATTCCTCTGCATTTGGCTGTCCAATTTGCCCAACACCATTTGGCATCACAATTCCAGACTTCAAACTGTACTACAAAGCTGTAATCATCAAGATAGTATGGTACTGGCATAAAAATAGACACATAGATCAATGGAACAGAATAGAGAACCCAGAAATGGACCCTCAACTCTATGGTCAACTTATCTTCGACAAAGCAGGAAAGAAGATCCATTGGAAAAAAGGCAGTCTCTTCAACAAATGGTGCTTCTGGTTCATCTTAAAAGTCATTAGCTGATCTACAGATCATATTACATGGGTTATTCTGTAAATAGTCAGTTAGTTTAGCATAAAAGCTAAGCCATCTAACACATTGATGACACTAGATAATTCACCTTCTAAAGTATTTGAAAACAATTTTAGCCTCTGACCTAGAATGGTAAATGACTAATAGTCTTTAAATCAGAGAATCAAAGAGTGACTTTTATATTTGGAGAGAACTGGAGATTATTTTTGACTGACTTTTAAAAATAAATCTTAAACCTTTTGGAAAAGGAGCAATTTCACACATTATGCTCCAAAGTAAATTCCAAGGGGAAACAATAATTAAAATGTAAAAAAACACCCACAATTTAAAGTATACCAGAAGTGTGTAAAAGTCTCTCTACCCTGTGAATGGCCTATGTCTCAAAATCAATAAACAATAAAGATACATGATTTGATTTTATCAAAATGATGGTATTTAAAAATCTTGGCATGGCAAATGCAACCATACATAAAAAGACAAATATAAAACTGAGAAAAAATATTTGCAATTTATATCCCATATACAATGTTAATATGTCTAATATATAAATATGCTCTGATAAGAGAAGATAAAAAAACAATGTTTTAGAACAATGGACCAAAGCAATGATCAGTTAGTTCATAGTAAAAATGCAAATGGCTTTAAGACATGAAAAAGTGATATATACATGAATCTTTCAAATAAACAATTCCATTTGTGGAAACTTATTGCAGTTATATCCTGCCAAATATGAAAAGATTTAAATTAATGGCTATTCACTAAATAACTTTTTATTATGATTTTTTTTTTCTTTTTTGGCCTATTAATATGGTGAATGACACTGATTAACTTTTGAATGTGAAACCAACCTTGCATTGCTGGGATAAACCCTGCTTGGTCATGATGTATTACCCTTTTTATTTATTATTGGATTCAATTTGCTATTATTTAGTTAAGGATTTTTTTTTAAGATTTTATTTATTCATTTGACAGAAAGAGAGAGATCACAAGTAGGCAGAGGCAGGCAGAGAGAGAGGGGAAAGCAGGCTCCCTGCTGAGCAGAGAGCCCAATGCGGGGCTCGATCCCAGGACCCCAGGATCATGACCCAAGCCGAAGGCAGAGGCTTCAACCCACTGAGCCACCCAGGCACCCTTAGTTAAGGATTTTTTGCATCCATATTAATGAGGGGTATTGGACTGTAGTTTTCTTGTAATGCCTTTGTTTGGTTTTAGGTAATTGCTGACCTCACAAATTAGGTTGGGAGAGTATTCTTTTTTGTTTGTTTTCTGGAAGAATGTGTAGAATTGATATGGTTTCTTCCTTATGTGTTTCAAAGAATTTATTAGTGAAGCTATCTACTAAATGACTAATTTTAATAGTAAAAGACAGGCAATGTTCCATCAGTAGACTGAACAAACTATTGTATTATATAGCCCCATAAGGAATACAAAAGAGTTGTAAAAATTAAATAATAGAGAAATGGATATATAATAATATGCTACCATTTATATAAGGGGAAATGTGATTATATGTATGTCTGAATTTTTAATTAAATAATGAAAAGATAAATAATAACTTTTTAAATGTTTAGCAAGAGGCAGGAAATAGGGTATATATGACAGAGTGAAAAGCTAGACTCTTTAGATCAATCTTGTTTTGTAGATTTGAATTTGGAATCACATAAAAATTTTCACATAATTATAAAATATTTTTTTTAAAATCAGTCTTTAAAAAAATCTAAAATAACATGAAACGAAGAAAACTAAATATGTATTCAGTTGTTGGCAAAATGAATATAATGATTTTAATTTGATTAGATCTTGCCAAAGGGATAAAAGAATGAAAACAAACAAACAAAAACACCTTAAACTACTTTTGTAGTCAATTGTTACAAGTAATGTCAGTACAGATATGAGATTTTATATGTAGATTACAGAATGAGTAATTATGTGGAATTCTAAGGCTATCGTTTCAGGTATTAAGAATTAGAATTTTCTGTTTGGGAGAAAAAAAGAAAATAAATGCAAAATAGAAGGGGTTAAACAAAACGTTCATGGTTTTTGGTTTCGGATTACAAGTATCAATATAAACTACTGACGTATTTTATCTTGAAATTTTATTTGCTAGCTCCCACCTCTGAAAAAGTCTAGAAACAATGACCAATCCAATAACAAGGAGCCCTGATATCATGAAGATTTAATATCAGGTTTTTTTGTTTGTTTTGTTTTCTTTTTGCTTAAAATAACACCCCTTTATTAGCTCACAATTGTGAAAGTCAGAAATCCAGACAGGCTCAGCTGGGTTCTCTACTTAGGATCTCACCAGATTGAATTCAAAGTAATCACATGGGCCAAGTTCTTTTTTTTTTTTTTTTTTTTTTTACTATTTGCTAAGCATCTCTTTTCTTTTCTTTTTTAAAATTATTATTATGTTCAAATATATCAGGTTTTAAGATCTAAAAGGAACTAAGGTCATTGGAAAATATGGCTGATTTTGGGTCTTAGTCAAGAAATGGTCAAGAAAATCCTAGAAAAACTTCAGGCTTTTTATCAAGAAAATTATAAAAGATTAAAAAGCTTATGCTGAAAGGCTCATCAACCATCTCAAAGAGGTTCCCCTGGCCCATTATGGAAAATCTGAGTATACACAGATCAATAAATTAACTGCTTATATTCAAATGTCTATAGTGATACTAAAGCAACACAAAACAAAATTAAACTTAACTAATTGGTCACCTCCAGATGACACAGAACTGAGTCGTTTTCTTTAATAGCTGGTACATAAAGGGAAATAAACATTTATTCAGCCTTTCCTATACATACCGTGCCACTGGATAACCAAATAGTAGATAAGGTAAAGTTTCTTTGTTAGAAGTATCTCAATTAATAAACAAAGAAGAAATAATAGAATGAAAATAGCCTCATTATACAACATTAATATATCCTGAAAGATCTTGGCATTGAGCATAAATGCTGCTAACATCACAGAATAGGAAACATCCAGATACCATGGGACTCTTGATGAAAAATCACATTACCATTTATGAACCTAGTATTACCAAAGGGTGGAAAAAACAAGTCTACCTGTGATCACATCTCCAGATCAGCAGACAGGGAGACAAGTTAAACTACACCCCAGGGATATAATCGGCAATGTTCAGACTGTGGGAAGCTTTGCAGGATAAACTCTTTGCTGGCTCCTTCAACAATAAATTGCATGTGAAAAAGAAAAAAAAAAAACAAAACAGAGAGCAAAAGAGATGAAAGAAACATCAAAGATTAAAAGAGACTTAAGAGACACTGAACCATCACAAAATGTTGATAGTATTTGAATCATTCTTCAAACATATGTGGGAAAAAGCAATATTCAAGAGATTACTGGAAATGTGAACATTGAATCAACTTGGTATTTAATAGCAAGTAATTATTATACATTTTATGTATATTAATTGCATTGTGATTGCATGAGAAAAGAATTCTTATCTCTTAGGGTTGCATACGGAAGTAACTATGGATGGGATGGATATAATTTGGGCTTTGCCTCAAAATAATTCAGATATGGGGAAGTTGGTGGGATAGATAAAACAAAAGTGACCATGAATTAATGCTTGTTGAGGCTGGATGAAGAGTACATGTGTCTTCATTACTCCATTCTGTTTTTGTGTATGTTTGGTATTTTCCATAATGAAAGTAGAAAATCAATAAAATAATTCATTTCAGGTCTTTACTTCACAGCACTGATAAAATAAGCCAGTTCAATTTTGCAAAATAAGAAAAAGTAAATTATATATTATTCTCTGCATCAAAAAATTTAGATTTTTAGGTGTCCCTGGGTGGCTCAGTTGGTTAAGCGTCTGCCTTTGGCTCAGGTCATAATCCCATGGTCCAGGGATCCAGCCCCGCATGAGGCTCCCTGCTCAGCGAGAAGCCTGCTTCTCCCTCTCTTCCCTGCTTGTGCTCTCTCTTGCTATCTCTGTCACTGTCTCTGTTGCACTCTCTCAGATAAATAAATAAAATCTTTAAAAAAAAAAAGAAAATTCAGATTTTAGAGGTTCGTAACATGTATTAATATGAATAGGAGTATTAAACACTTAATTACATCATTGCTTTTCTTTTTATCAGGGCACCTTAGCATGCATAGAGATCTTGTGGTAACTCCATAGATACTTTGATATTATTCCTGTTTTCTTTATGTCTTCATGTCCCCTCCTGTATCAACATTTTATCCATAACCCTTTCCTAAATGCAGAGTAAACTATAAACTGAATTTTCCAAAGTCCTATAATAATTCACAGTTTCATCAACCATTAATGGCACACTGTGATGTTACTCACTCTAGCTTCCATTGTAGATCAGATGGTCTCAGTGCAATGCACAATTCCCAGCACGCTTATGCTAACTGTACCCTTGTCTCCCTCATTGCACTCACACTGTGGAATGCCTTTGAAAAATGTGTTATCATTATGGTAAAGACCTGAAACCAATTTAAAAAATACTATACATTGTTATTAGCAAGAAATTATTTGCATAGCCCCTCAGAACTGATAGCAGTGCATTACTAGGTCATTAATAGGATTGAAACTTGCCTCAAAAGATAATTTGGCATACTTAGGTTTTGCAAAACAAAAACAAAGTTCCTTAAATGAAATTCTTAAATTTTAACCTCACTTTGCCCTTTCAAGGGTTACATTTCCAAGGGAAAAAATAGTATTTTTATTCTTATTTATTTGCAAAAAAGGAGTCACCAGTTGAGGTAGGTGCTGCCCCAAGAAGTAGGAAACAGGAATGAAATACATTGTATTTGGGACACCTGGGTGGTTCAGTCAGTTAAGCGTCTGCCTTTGGCTCGGGTCATGATCCCATGCTCTGGGGATCCAGCCCGGCATGGGGCTCCCTGCTCAGCGGGGGGCTGGTTTCTCCCTCTCTCTCTGCCTACTGCTCCCCCTGCTTGTGCTCTCTCTCTCAAATAAATGAATGAAATCTTTAAAAAATACATCGTATTCATTCAAAGCGAGAAAAATAAAAGGAAACATTCACACACACACACACACCCCCAGGGTGATGAAATTAGGCTGCTGCTTCAAAGAATAGTTTAAATTGTGCTTAAGTTTTATTCAGCAGAATAAGATAATGTCTTACTACATTAAAAAAAAAAATAGAGGATCTTCAATACAATTCACTGCTAATAATAATACTAGATTGTTTTAGTCACACTGCATTGCTTCCTGTATTAAACCTAAACGCCCCCGAGCTTTTCAGATCAGTCTGCCTTTAAGATTTTTCCACCAACACTGACTTTCATGGATTTGGGTAACTAATAAGGCCCAGCAAAGCAGAGCTTTGTCACTGTAAACTGTTGACCTATCTGAGAAAAAGAGTTTGATTCTACTAACGCTTCATTAATAATACAGGAGTAGAGGGAAGAGCATGAAGGAGACCGGCTCCTTGGCAGCTGTTTCTGGGAAAATGCCAGATGGGTTCTGTCTCTTGGTGTCTAATTTTTTTAAAGGATTGTGTATTGCAAAGCTGCTTTAAGGGGTAAAAATACACAATGTGGTTTATAAAATATATACAAATTATGCCATCACATCTTGGGCTTGCCATACAGCCAGCCGCATGCTAAGCTGAACGTGTCAATCACACAACTCAACTTTTCATTGGCAGCACACAAAATCATCATGAGGACCAATTATCCGACTTTATCATATTCCAAATAACAATATAAATTGACAGATTAACTGAAAACTGTCTAAATGCAACATGCGATTGACAAATTGAAATCACACTGCACAAAAGAGAGAACTTCATAGGATACGTATTAAAATTATGCACCAACAATATTTTTGAGAAGGTATCCTCAACCTTTTGATATGAATAAAACCATAATTTTAGGGTTAAAGTTAATTTGGAATGTGGCTTTTTTGACCAGTATGTGTGAAAGGAGCTTGTAAGCTTGAAATTTGCTCCTTGACTCTAGGAAGCTGTCGATCTACTTTAAACTTGCAAATGTGCTTATACAGCTGGTGTGATAGTGCGATCTTCATGTTTGGGCCTTTGGGAGGAAAATGATACAACAACCAGCAAGCACCTTGGCGAAGTTGCTTTGTAGCAGACACGGAAGTTAAAATGTCGTTTTCTTAACACATCTCTAGAACTCACTGACGCTTTTCCCTCAACACCAATAAACTATGTTGATTTTATGAGTGATGACGTCACTAAACTTTGCAAATAATGAAATAAAATCTTGATTACCAATCTCGTGTTATGTGAATTTTTTATGTGCATTTTTAAATTCACTTGGTGAATTCACTTCTAAAATTCATCGTTATAGAAATGCTCAAGGACACTGAAACTATTCTGCGATTTTAAGAGAACCTAACACATCTTCTTAACTCGAAATGGTGAAACATTTTTCTGCAACTTTTGTCTTTTCAGAATAGCTACCTGGAGAATGTAGTAATCATCAAATTGGAGTACCGCGGATGTATGAATGTCATTAGAATTTCAAAGTTAAAATCTTGAGTTTGTTATTTCACTCTTAGGTTTTCTTATAGATTTCTGTTGATAACTGGGGATTTAAAAAAAATTCTTCAATAATCTGAGTCATTTCCCCATGGTGCATATATTCTCTTCCCCATGAATGGCATTCACAGAAAGGTAAGGTGTAGTAAAGCACGCTACTGTTGATCTCTATGGATTAACAGCGTAGTCTCCTGAGACGACACACAGATAACATCCGAAGGTTTGTTTGGAGAAGCACTGAACTGAGGTCACTTTCCGAAACAACAAACTGCTGCTCTCTATGACCCTGAAAGGTTAGAGTTTAGGAATTTCCTGGAGAGACTGTGTTTTGTCTAGCATTTCTCTTAAAAGTATCGAGGGACTCAACTAGCAATAGTAGGATTATCTCAATCAAAGATGTGAAAAGGGCGTGAGTTTCACAAACGGCATTGAGAATTAAAGGTGAAGGAAAGAGAAGACAGCAAGGAGGAATCATAAACAGAAGAAAAATGCTCTGCTTTGCATTAAACAAAAGTCAAGTAGATTGTATGTTCCCCTTTGCTGTATTGTGGCTTATTCATTCACAACAATTCATTTTTTAAATTGTAATAGAAAGGCTTTGGGTAAACTATTTTAAGCATAAATGATATTCCTGCTAGCAGCTAACATTTCCTTCTGTACTTATTGTAACTCAATTGATAATACTTGTGGTTGGTAATATTTGCGTATATTCACGTATCATATCAGCAGAACAAAGCTCAAGTTCTAGAAATCTATTATAATCCCATACCAATACCATAGCAAAGCTTCCGCTGCAGTTTTTTCCCTTTTGTTTGTTTGTTTGTTTGTTTGTTTTCTTCCCTGGAGTAGTTTTTTCTGTGTTTAAACAGATCTGCCCGGAGATTATGGTCAGAACCAATCTCTTCCACTCCCTCCTAGTCTTATGCTTTAGTCAATAACTAAACTCCAGCCATGTGGTGTATCAAAAATAAATGCTTTTTATTAGTTATCTCTACCTCAAATATAAATATCTTGAAGAAAACATGAATTCAAAATACATATTTAAGTTGTCTATTTTTTCTTTTTTGCAATTGTACACTGGCAAATGTCCTGAATTTTTCTATTGTCTGTTTTCCAAAATTCATGGGTGATGGGTCAAGCTCATCACTCAACTGAATTATTTGCAATAAGTAGGACTTTGTCCCAACCCAGCCTCATATTGATGTTACTCTTGGACTCTATACTCCCAATGTCTTGGCGTCATATGTGATTTTGGCAGCCAATATCATTATGTGCACTTAACCACTGAATTGTACTATGAAGTTAAAATGCCTGTTAATGTAGATGCTTTAAACAGGTGGTGCTCATCACAATACCAAGGGTCAGAAAAGGTCAAGTGGACTAAGTAGAACCAACATCATTACGGCTTTTGGAAGGAGTTAGCTAAATTTTCTTTTTCTATATGCTACATATACTAAAATGTGTTTTTCCATATAATGAATGATTTGTTATAATTTTTAACACACTAAGCCAAATAGTTTAGCCAAATATGAATTATACCTACATATTCTGGGGAAAAAAATCCTCAGCCCTTAACCATCAAAAGAGGGTTTTCATAGGTCACCTGAAGGTTAAGCTACAAATAGTAGATTATGTTGCTAGATGATTTGTGCCTGATGAGGCTTAGTTTTACAATACTTCATCTATGAATTACCATGCAAGGGAAATATAGTTTCTGGGAAAGATCCTTTTCCAGACTTCATGACAGAGAAATGAACCCACAAGAAGGAAGATGCTCCAAGGGCTTCCCTGGGACAAATAATGTGAGGATCCCCCATTTGGACAAAACGTTTTTGTAAACTTATGCTGAGAAAAGAATTATAAGTGTTAGCTGGATACATACTTATTATTAACAAGCACTTGATTTCCATCAGGTATTATATACCTAGGGGCAAACACCAATATTCGATATCATTGAGATCTGATCAGAAAGTGCAAGAAACTAGGTTAAGCAGAAATAGAAGTATAATAAACAGGCAGAAAGCACTGGTGCTTAATGCACATTTCGTCCCTGCTGGCGCCCCCAAGAGCTGGGAGATCTTTGAGTCAGAGACATCACAGCACTCAGCGACTTCCCAGACACTCAAAATGCATCTGTATATTAAACTTTAAAAATTCATTTTGATCTTATCATGAAAATATGCTATCATGTTCCTCAGTAGAAAAAAAAATCTTGGTAGATAATGGTTATTATCATTGGTAGATATCATCTAAATCTTTGATAAGAGGAGATGATGAAAATTCGGGATACAATTTATAATACTAATATAGCAAAAAATATTAATAACTGCCTAGAGGTCATAAGAAAACAGTTTTAAGGTAGCATTTTAAAACAAGAATGTTTAGAACTTCCTAAACTCTAGTTGAAGCTTTTGTTTCTGTTTATTATTAATCTAAGGGTGTAAGTTTATTCCATGTGCTTTCACCTTTACGGCCTCTCAGAGCGGAATGGACGCTGAAGAAAGCTGGTAGCAAAGTCAGCCTCCCATTGTGTGACTCTTGTCACCGTGTCAATTGCTTCCTGTGTCATCAGATTCACACTGACTAGTCTCATGAATTTGCTGAGCCTCAGGTTCTCACATATAAAACACAGGTAAAGAAAAATAAAATAAAATAAAGTAAAAAAAATAAAACACAGGTAAAGAATGTCTACTTCAGAACATTATGAACATACCAAATGAAGACATGTCTATAAAAATAAATAAATAAAATCTTAAATAATAATAAAAAAGGGGACTCCTGGGTGGCTTAGTCAGTTAGGTGTCTGACTTTGGCTCAGGTCATGATCTCAGAGTCCTGGGATGGAGCACTGGGCTCCCTGCTCTGCTTCTCCCTTTTCCCCTCCCCCACGCTCATGCTCGTTCTCTCTCTCTCTCACAAAAATAAATAAATAATATCTTTAATGAAAACCTGTATATAAAGCATATATACTGAGGAAACAGTGGGTAACTGGCAGTTATTGGAATTATTATGATAACTTCATTATCACTATTAAAACCACTAGCAATAACCTTGAATTCAAGAAGGTCAAAACTTTGGCCTTGTGATAAATATACAATGATACTGAATTATGTCTAACCACGTAGTCATTAATATTCATTTATAATATGAAACTTAAGAAGAGCAAAATAATAGCTATCAATTTTTCTTTAACTCCTTTGGTTTTATTTCTAAGATTTCTCACACACTTCACCATAGCCAATACTCCTGGGACATATAGATCAACTCATTTCTGAGACATGTAATATATATCCATTTTCATCTGTCAGCTCTTCATTTTTCTTCTATCAGGTATTCCTCTTGCATATACAAATGCACATCTCAATTTGGCACATAACGAGGAATTTTCATACAAGTGTGCTAAGAGGCAAATTAACTTTCTGATGAAAAAGCTATTTAAAAAGCCAACTCACAAACCTACCATAGTAAAACAACGACACCCACACACCTTAGTCCACTACCATCTGTGTCCCTCCCTTCTCATCATCCTGCTCCCTTGAACTCCAGATAATTCAGGATTTTTCTATTTCTGGTAATGTAATTTAGAGGGATGGGACACACGGGACATTGGCTATATACAGTTACAAAGCCAGCTTATCTTTTCCAGTATAACCTAGTCAAACTTTTGTTTTTAATTTGTAGACTTCATTTATCATATATTTGAAAATATTTTCCCTGCCATCTATGAAAATACCCAAATTTACTAAAACAGATTCCCATTAGAAATATGAATTGAACAAGTAAAAGAAGAGCTAATAAGTATATTGTAGAATCAATAAAATTCCAAGAAAGAAACATAAAATTATAACTGTCATCCCTAGTACTTATGAACTCCTAAAGGTACAAAGTACTACATGACAAAGAAGTGATGGAAAATAAATTTTAAAAAAAATCTAGCCTGAATTTTCAAAGCTAAAATTACATGGCATTTTTATGCAATCTTGGGTCTCTAGTTTATCAAGCAATACTAGAAAACATTTTTTTTTCTTGCAAAGATATAAACATTTTCCTAAAACTTAAACATTTAGCTTCATAAATTAACCATGCAATGAGGTTTTTAAAACTTTTTCATCATCTATTTATGAATAGGAAAATTACCATGCTACTCTTAAAAAGTTCTTAGCCCTTGATTTTAACTCTGCCTAAATGATGAAATCTATGGATAAGGACTGAATGGGAAAATGAAAAAAAAATTAGAATAGATTGATTTCTTGATGACCCAGGATAGTGCATGAAGTCTTTTCTGACTATCTTAATTTCTCCTGACATCATTATTACAACGCTGAAGTATTATAATATTGCAGAATACTATATTGTTACTATTTGAATAGTTTAAAAGCTCTCATTTTAATTTTAAGTTTAAAACTTGATTTCTTCATAAATCATAAGAAAGTATTATTCTATACAATTGGAGTCTATATCTATGAACAGAAAGAGAAAGACAGAGTAAATTTTAAAGCAGTTCAAGAATATTTTTTGTTATGACAATCATCTTGCTATTTCAGGTAAGGACAATTTTCACAGTAAGAAATGTGAATAATACTTATATTTAATAATATATATCTTTCCTTTATTTGGTTGTTGAGAAACCCAGAAATAAAGGAAGAGACAGAAAGATACCTGATCATTCATTTCTCTAGTCTTTTTTTGTTTCTTAAGTCTTCAGAAACCCCATCATGCCTCTTTTTCAGGACGAAGAAGAGTAACATGTACTGATGCCTAATGGCTCAGAGAGTAAGTTTAGTTTCTGTTTTTGTTTTTCTTCTCCCCTTGTTGATACTGAGGTACCTAAGTATTCTGGACATCAAGAAAGCTATGTTCTTAGCAGACCAATTATCTGAAATATCTTCACTTATCCATGCATATTTAAAAATGTCATATAGTGAAAAGACAAAATATAAATCTTTAAAGTATTAAGTTAGTGGAACACTAAAAAATTCCTCTGGACATATCCTAGATTTCAGGCACGTGTGGATGGTATCATTTCCCTGGCACATTTATACAAAGTATAAAATGCAATTATATTATGTCAACTATCTACTTACACAATTCTAACGTGATTTTTTTAAAAAGTGTCCCCTGGCTAATTACCATCCTGGCACCAGGCGTAGCGACTTTCCCTGACCCAAGTTGCTAACAGTGTGGCTATTTGGGGCTGATGGTCTAGATTTCTGTTTGGACATAGGAGCGACACAAGACAAGGTGGCGAAGTGAGAGACTCAAGTTCAGAAATGAGAAACTGGGATGAGGGGAGTTGGTATAAGGACAGAAAGAAATGGATGTTCAGGAAGATAAATATGAAGAGATTCCCTGAGTGAAAGGCACACATTTCTGAGTGAAATGGAAAGGAGTTAGGGTGGAGGTGCTCTGTGAGGAAGGCCCTCCACGCTTACCCTTCTTGTCACCAACCACTGAAGTACCTCCCAGGACTTCTGTTTTCCTCCTATGCCCCTTCTTCACTCTTACCTAATATACTAAGGAGACTGCTAGTCTGGTAATGTAGGATCTTCTCTTTATATGGCTGTTAGGAAATCTGAAACAAAATCATAGCCTACTTGTAGTAAATAGGTATTAATGTTTTGAACTTAAAATACCATCACCCTCCTCTTTTTTCCCTACTCAAATTTCTCTGTCAACCATTTTTTTCCCTCCAATTTGAATTCTGTTGTATAATTCTGATAAGTTACTTCAAATCTTCTTTTGAAAGAGGCAGGAGATAAACCGATGAATGAGACAGAGATGATAAAGGGAAGGTTGAAGAATATTTATGCTCTCAGACAACTTGTGTAGGACAACAACTCAGACAACAACAGTTTTGTGTATAAAGACTGAAGAATAGTCAAGATGGGAAAGACAGGGAGCACTGGGATCCTATGGTGAAAGAAAGACATTGTTTCTCCCATCTCCTCTCTCTTCCTCCTCCCTTATGCCATCACCAGATCCAACAGTATATGGCAGACAACGGGGGACGAGGTGAGAAGGGAGAGGAAATACTGACAGGGGCTAGGAGAGAAATATTTAATAGTAGCAGCAAAAGGAAGTCACACTCAGATCGACGTCAAGAACTGTGCCTATGTGTGTGCTACACCAATTTTCCCTGATTACTTATATATATTATAAAAACATATTATATACTCATTAATATAGTATGTATCATCCACACAAGTACACCATCAGTTGAGAAGGCGCAAGAGTTTTATGATGTTGGAAGGGGGAAACACAGCCAGAAAAGTGCTTTCTGGCAATCTTTCAAACCTAATCTTGATTAGTTGGCCTATATGTTATAAATAATTTCTATATCTACCCAAAGCATTTGAGTCTTAAATTAATTCTGTGCCTTGTGGCTACAAATTAGACATATCCCTGTAATACTCTTTTCCAGCTTCAAGCTCAGATTCTTGTTTGGGAGGTTAATAGAACATAATATAGGAAAATTAAACCTTTATGACACAATATGTTCAAAAAAGGACTAATGGTAATAAATATTATATCTTTTAGCATTTCTCTGGGATTTAGTACATTACAGACAAACATCTACCAGATTTCCCTAGGAAATAATTTAGGAATGCAATTCTTAGAAATGTGGCCCGAATTTAAAACTATATCCAGTCCCAGTACAAATTATCATCAAATATCATGATTTAAATTATTAAAATTCAATAATGATTTGTCTTAGGAGCAAATAGTCTATAACTTTATAAATCAAGATTGAGATCATTGATCTCAGAGGTGATTTCACATGACCACATTTGATTCATCACGTCAAAGAAAAGGGTATGCCTGGCTACACAATATCAAATTTCACTATTCACTTATTATAACATCTTTCCAGACTTGTCTCTAGTAATTTCAGATCTAATTTCATGATGTCACTGAGTGACATTGCTAGATTGATAATTCAGTAAGAATCTTCTGAAAGTTTCCAGTTTTGGGTTGAAAATAAGAACCTAAAAGAAGCAGAAGACACAATGTCTGTCCCTTTTATCATTAGTGACAATTATGCTTTGGATCATAAATCAGTCAATAGAAGTTGTAAGCAAAACAACTCAGGCTAAATAACAGTTATTAATCAGGTTCTGTCTGCCAATCACTCTGTAATTAAATATTGAATGCACACAGATATATATTATTATTAGAATGTCTTCAAATATAGGGAAAATAAGTCTCAGGAGGGTGATTCCCATAGGCTCACAAAGATGGCAGGAGGGACGACTTCAAGCCCAGTGTTCTTTTTACTAAATTTACACTGCCTTCAGGAGCAGAAGAAAGGATTCATTTACAACCAGCCTTAATGTTAAGAAATCAAGTCTCTTCTTTTTTGAGTACACTTTCTTTAAGTCCCCCCCCCCCCAAAAATGGCAAGAAAACATCATAGAATTAGCATAGAATTATGTAAAATAATTTGCTTCTTCTCTTGCCTAGGATAGATGGCAATGTTGACAAACAGACTTTCACTAAGACATAAATACCAGATCCTTTTCTGCAAACCTGACTCGACAATTGTGGGTAGAAGAGAAACTGGGTATAAGGAAAGCCTAGAGTTACAGTGACAAAAATTTCTGACATGATGATTTGAATGCTGGGACTGTACCTGTCAATTTTCCTACCCTAAAAATTCTCTCTGCACAGACTTTTTACTACAATTTAACTTGATGGAATACATATGTATATATAAAATCGGTAGTACGAACCCAAATAATTTAAAAATTGCTTGTATAAATTCTTTCATAAAATAAATGTAATAACAAAAATAACTTTTAAAAATTAAATATAACATGAAAAGAACAACACTCAACCAATAAGGAGTTAAATGCATTCTTTGGGATAGTACAAATTAATTCAGGAAGGATATGTAATATTGTCTGAATGAAGTTGAGGTATCACTTAGCAAAAGCAGGATTTTAAAGGGCAGTAACAGAGTTGAAGGTTTCCCCAGCCTGACAGCTCTTTTCCATGGAAACCAAATTGCTTTTGCAATTTGCCTCTATTCCCTGAGTCTGTCAGTCAAAGCAAATATTAAAAATGTGCTGGTTTGTTTTAGATATAAAAAGAGAAAAGCCAAGGGACAGCTTGGGCCCTACTCCATTCATCACTGATTAGGAGTGGGGTCTTTTCGCATATAAGAAGAATTTGGGGGTAATCATAGTAAAATTAATCTTTTTCGCATATTGCATAAAGTTGTCCTTTCTCTTAGAATCAGTATCCAAAATGTTCTTACTCTGGGGAACTGAACTAAATAAAACGATTTGTTTTCATCAGACATCATTCATCATGGACACAACTCATCTGGGAAAGCATAAAGCATTATACCCTATTGGATACTTAGGTCCTGAGGCACTTGGGGGTTAAAATTGTCTAAAAGTCATTATTAGATACACTTCAGAGAAGGGAATTACAATCCAGGGGACTATAAAGCGGGAAATATAATTGTTTCATTTCCTCCCATTGTGACTCTTACGAGATTGAAGCATCTTGAATCTCGAGTGAGTGGAGTTGAGAAGGAAGCTCGTGTCTTTGACAGCATCTTTTGTTAAGCATCTCCAAGATGTTTATGTGCTATAGCCCATTCTCTTTGTGGGTTTCTATATTAGTGATGGGCATACGAGTAAGTAACCACATTGATCCACAAATAACCTGGAATAGATCTTGATACCTTCTGGCATAAACTAAAGGGGTACACATTTCAATAGTTTGAGATTAAATGAAAGAAAAAAAATCTTTATTTCCTTTTTTTAGCACATTTGTGATTTTTTATCTAAGTGCTTGTTTAATAAAAACTTCTACCGTGTTCCTTTGAAAATCTGATTTTTATGTCTTCTCTTTATATCCAAGTTTCAGCAAAGTCTGAAATCTATATGGTACAAAAATGCCTTTGACAAATGACGAATGGGTACCACTCACTTTCATCTTGTTGCAGTCAATTCTCCCTGAGTTTTATCTTATTTTTAACAATTGTCTAAAGCCTTGTGGCAACATATGATGATGGGAAAGGCACTCAGGAACTGAGTTAGATATGATGGTGGGACTTTCCATTTTCTATCTTCTATAGTCTGCCCAGCAAGCCCATGAAAACATTACTGCCATTGCCTCATTTAGTAGATGAAGAAGCCAAGGGCCTGAGAAGCTAAAGGACTTCTTCAGCGCACGCAGCAGGGTGTATCAGAGTCAATATGCAAGCCAGGCAGAAATGTTCTGAATTTCACTCTTGAACAGTGAGCAGCCTTTCTACCATCAAAATAAAATTCATATTTGATGTCAGGACCAATCTTACTACCAAGCATGCAATGACATCCAGAGTAGGAAAACTGGATAGTCTTTCTTAGAAAATCCGCACACACACACATTAATTATTTAATTATAAAATAAAACCAGTTTGTTTAAAATGTTACAAATCCTCACAAGTTTTGAACTTTAAGGTTTTGGCATCTGGGGGTGCCTGAGTGGTCCAATCGGTTGGGCGTCTGACTCTTGGGTTCAGCTCAGGTCGTGGTCTCAGAGTCGTGAGAGCGAACCCCACATTGGGTCCATGTCAGCGTTGAGTCTGCTTGGGACTCTCTCTCTCCCTCTGCCCCGACCCCTCCCCATAAAAATAAATAAACAAATCTTAAAAAAAAATTTTTTTTTGGCATCTACCATCGGAAAGACATAGCCCAGAACTTACAAGGCTCTACAAGCAGGAATTTTAGCTGTTTCATTCTGACCTGCATTTGAAGTATTATTTTTATTACGTTTTATGTATGAGACCATGTATTATACACAAGAGCAAAAGCATAGAGTTATAAATTTCATTGTAGCTAAAGTATATAGTATAGCTATTTTCATGAAATGGTATTTTGTTTCCAGTTCAGATATGTTCAAAGGATGAATATGAAATAAGAACAGGAGAGAAATTTTATTTAATCATTAGTATAGATTCTAGCTTGTGAGCAATGTCAGATTGATTCCATACCACATAACAAATCTAAATAACTAACATCTCTAAACACATCTAAGTACCTTACCTTGATCCTCTGTTATGTCCTAACCACAATGCTCCCTTGCAAATGGTGGGCACATTGACTTAAATATGGGGGTTGTGATGAAGGCTTGAAGGAGTCCTCCCTGTCCCCACACATCAGCTGGGGTGGCAGTGAGCACTGGAGGGTGTGGTGCTGCAGCGGTCAGCCCTTCCTGCTGCGGTGTCCTAGTTCCAGGATACAGACCAAAATCTGGACATCATGGGAATCACTTCCCCTTGAGGGAAGTGGAAATAATAGTGACTGCTGGATTTATTCAAGGTGCTGTTTGTGAAACTGCCATCTTGCCCTCTTCCAGGTCGTTGGACTGCTCATGCTCTCAAAATCATTCTTTTTTAAAAAAATTATTCAACATAGAACTTTCAGTTTTTCACTAACAGTCGTCCAGTGTTACAGGGACCGCGTCAACATTCCACATAACTCCAGGGAGCATCATTCACACAGAATGCAAGGCAAAGGGCTGCCTTGAAGTGTAAGCAGCGTTGACCCTGATTTCTCTTTACCATATGATTTCACTTACATGTGGAATATGAAAAGCAAATGAACAAGCAACTGAACAAACACACAAAAAGCAGAAATGGATCCATAAATGCGGAGAACAAATTGGTGAGTGCTGAAGAGAAGGAGAGAGGGGGGTGAAATGGGTGAAGGGGAGTGGGAGGTATAGGCTTCCAGTTATGGAATGAATAAGTCACAGGAATAAGAAGTATGGCACAAGGGACACAGTTAATTGTGTTGTAATAGTGTTGCATGGTGGCAAATGGTATTACATTTGTGGTGAGCATAGTTTAATGAATGCACAGACTTGTCAAATCGCTACCTTCTATATCTGAAACGAATGTAACACTGGCTATCAATTTACTTCCATTTAAATATATATAAAATTTAAATCATTCAGTTCTTAATTAAACCATCACATTCTTCAGGTCTAGCGATATTCTAGTTTTTGCTAAACATTATAAATCCATTCATAGCATATGCTATAACTTCTCTTATGGTTTTGAGGAAAGGGATACTCGACCTGGAAGAAATTCTTCCAAGTACAATGATTGACTGTTTAGCAGACTTGAAGTTGGATTGTCATAAATGGACATGATTTCATGTAAAGTAAAGCCTTAAATACTCTTTTACAAGCTTAGCACAAAAACATTGATCTAAGTGAGAGATCTTATCATGTGTTTGGGTGTTTTTGACTAGAGTAAAAGCTAATTTATATGAATTACTGAGCAAATTAACTAATTTTCTGTAAATTTTCTAATAGCTTCCAGCTTATCAGCAATCATCTATTGTGCCCCTTGCATGTGCCTGCCACTGGGTCAGCACTGAACTCGACTCAATTAATTTTAAAGAAAGGATAAAGATTAGGGAAAACTCATTCTCCATTTGAATAAATGCTTCATAAGAATCTACAGTGGATTCTTGGAATATACATTTTAATACCAAAGGGATAGCCAAAGGAACATGAAACTTATTATAAGAAGCATAATTTGGCTGGGCGTACAAGAGAAAAAGTGCCTCAATGTAAGGCTATGTACAGACAGAAGAAAAACAGCAATATATTATTGTTCCATCAATCTAAACAGAATATGCTGGGCTTTATTTTCGTGTTGATTTTGGCATGAACCATAATACACTTGAATCATTTTGAAAGATGATAATAGGAGAATTTGTGTTGGCAACAGGCCAAATAAAAGCTAAGGATAAAAAAGCAGTAGCCACAGCTGTTTACTTTTGTCTATAGAGGTTTTGCTAATCAGAGAGTCGTGGGCAATTCCCACTGGAAAATATACTCTCTCTTAGCAAGCGACAAAAGCTGGAAAATCTAGGGGAAGCAAGAGGACCCATGAAGTGGTAACACAACTTCACACAGTGAAGTTTGAAGTGGAGATAAATCGTGCTGGGCAGTCCCTTCTTCAGCCTCAGGGACACCTGCAGTAGGGGATCTGCACAGCCTTTGAGAGCTGCCTTGAGAAGTAATATGCTTTTAAGGATGCTTTCCAAGGGAGTCGACAAGCTCGGCTTCAAGAGTTGGCTTCTCCCCAAGCTGAGACTTTGCTCTCTTAGCTGCACTGGTTGCTGTTCAGACTTTTAGACTTTCCTTAGTGATTCAGAGGCCAAAATGACAGTACTAAGAATAAATATACATTCTCATACACAGCCATGACTGACAACATCCCACTCCAAATCTATCATTGTATCGTACTTATAACACCTAAGGAAAAAAGGAAAAATTGCCCATCTCCTCCAGAACACGACCCTGACAGACCCTCTCTCAAGTGGGCTGCCTGGGATGGACGGTGGCATAAGTGCCCTATGATAATCATTACCAATCTGAGAAACACTGTTAGTCCCAGTGAAATGTTCAATTGTCTTCCAAAGTATAAGGAAAATAAGAACACTTAGAGTAAGTTCAATTAAAGCTAGCGTTATTCTCTATAATGAACAATCTTTTAATTTGAAATTATGTCATCTCATTTTTTTGTGCGTGTTAAAAAAGTTCTTCACTGAAAAAATAATGGTAGAAAACTAGTTTTTTAAAAATCGTTTTGCATTTTAAGTCTTTATTTGGCCAAATTATGATGCCTTAACTGATCATTTTTGCCATTTCTGATCTTACTTTTATGGTGGATTGATCCATAGAATTAAAAAGCCCAAGACCTATTTCAAAAGACCTAGACACAAAAATTTGGCCTTCCAAACTTTCCAAATGAAGTATAGGAAACAAAGTGCAAGGAGGAAGAATGGACCTTTGTGAACTGGAGTTGTATATAGGTATACAAGGAAATTGTGGAAAGGACACATTGTACGAATTAAAACAGTCAGATGGCATTTTATTTATAAAGATAGGTAAAATGACAAAGGTACTAACATGGAGTGTTGGAGGGAGTAGGTGCGAGGAATAGACATGGTCGTATCCCACTGAGAGCAACCGATGCAGATACGCATGTGCTCGACTCCCATTGTTAATGGCCATCAAAAGACCTGTCGGTGCACATTACTTCCACACCAAGTTTCTACAGGTAGGAATTTACTTCAAAAGATAGTTATGGATAATCCAATGACTGAGCTCCCAGGGGACTCTCCTTGGAAGAGTTCCTATTATTAAACAGATCAGAAAACACCCAGTGTACAGAAATAGGGAACTGGATTTAAAAATATATGTAGTCTCTAAAACAGAATATTACATAGCATAAACATGGTGTTAAAATGTGTGATACTTTTGAAAGACTTTGCTATATATTGTTAAGTGGAGGGGAAAAACAGATCCAAAACCCTGTGTGTAGTATGATTTAGAGAAAGAGACAGAAACAGATACATAGAGAAACCTGAAAATGTATATAACAAAATAATAGCTAGGTGATAAGATTAAAACATTTTCTTCCCCTTCCTCTTTTTTTTTTTTTTTTTGATGAGTGTTATGAGTTCAATTAAGTCCCCCTAAAAGATATATTGATGTCTTAAACCCAAACGTCTCAAATTGTGACCTTATTTGGAAACAGGGTTATAATAGGTGTCATTATTTAGGATGGAGTAGAGTGGGCTCTCAGCCCAATATGGCTGCTGTCCTTACAAGAGGCCACTGTGAAGACAGAGACACAAAGAAAAAACACCTTGTGACAACAGAGGCAGAGACTGGAGTGAAGAAGCAGCTGCAAGCCAAGGAACACCGAGATCAACAACTACCACCAGAAGCTAGGAAGAGACAAGGAAAGATTCCACCCAGAGACTCAGAAGGAGCAAGGCTTGGTGGACACCTTGATTTTGCACTTCCACCCTCCAGCACTGTGAAAGAATAAGTTTCTATTGTTTTAAGTCCCCAGTTTATGTACTTTGCTACGGCTTCCCTGGGAAACTAATACCGCGGTAACACATTCAGCAAAACAGAAAAACATGAATTCACAGCTTACTGAATTTATGAAAGCAGGTACCTATATGACTAAACCAGGAGCTGCCCTTATGACTCTTGCCAATACTATCACGATTTCTAACCCTCTAGTTTAGTTTTGCTATTGAAAATGCATTTATAAAAAAAAAAAAAAGAAAATGAATTTATAAATGGATCCAGATAGTAGGCATTCCTGTATGGCCTCTTTCACCCAGTACTGGGGTTCTAAATTAAACCACCCTATACCATCATCTATGCATCCATTTATCCATGATGGATACTTAGGGTTGCTTGTAGTTTAGCACCATTATAAATAACACTGCTATGAACCTAGCTATGCATGTCTTTTGATGCATATGCGCACCCATTTCTCTTGTTATTTAGCTGGGAGTAGAACTGCTGACCTTGTAAATAATTATCAACTTTTTAAAATATTTGTATCAATTTACACATCAACCAACACTGAGTGAAAATTCTTATTCTTGGTAGTCATGGTCTTTTTGAATTCTCATCATTCTTGAGGGAGAGTAGTAATATCTTACAGTAATATAATATAATTATTAATTATATCAATTAATTGTATTAATTAATATATAATATATTAATATAATTAATTATATTAATTAATTATATATAAATATAATTACAGTAATGTCTTACTGTATTTTCTTTTTCTTTTTAAAGATTATTTATTTATTTGACAGAGAGAGAGAGCACAAGCAGGCCAAGCAGCAGCCAGAGAGAGAGGGAAAAGCAGACTCCCTGCTGAGCAGGGAGCCCAATGTGGGGCTTGATCCCAGGAGCCTGGGATCATGACCTGAGCTGAAGGCAGACACTTAACTGACTGAGCCACCCAGGCGCCCCATATCTTACTGTATTTTCATTTGCACTCCCCTGATCACTAATCGGTACTTTCTCATGTATTTGTTAGCCATTTGGGTACCTACGCTGTGAGTGCCTAGTGGTAAAAATACACTGGAAAAGAATGTGACAGAATAAGTAATTTGACAACAATAAGTATTAAGTATAACAGTTATTAGAAAATACTGTTATTGGTAACACATTTTAGTGATATTTACCAAAATTAATATCATTATGATGTTTAACAAAAACAGACATTTAGAAAAAGGAGTGACACTCATACTACCTCATTCTTCTGTAAGAGTTAGTTTTATGAGATACATTGTATCAAGATATATAAAGCCTTATTGAAAAAATGTTTATTGCCTAAAATAATAATAATTTCAGAGTGGCATAGTTCCAGGGTTAATTCAGTGAACATCATTGAGACCATCTTTCCAGTGTTCAGCTCTGCAGTGAAATACCTAGACAGGCTCTCTGTGGGTACAGACACTAGAAGGTCCCCTTCAAATTTATGGGAAAAAGTTTGTCTATTAACAAGGATTATTTTATCATAATAATCATGACTAATAAGCTCATTGATTTGTTATCTGATGAATGCTTCGTATTTTGGGGAAACGAGGCCAGTGTCCTGAACCAAATTTCATACATATGGCATATTAGATGTAGGGGAAAATACTCAGTAATAAGCATCTGGAATTAATGCCCGATTAAATAAAAATTCCAAGTTTAAACTCCAGACATAAGTTTTCCTCATACCCAAGTGGGTTGTTACACAAATCTGTAATCCACAGATCATGCTTAAAATGTTATTTAACACCTTATTATTGAACACTGATTAATGCTGTAGTCATACAGGGATAATCTTATTTCAAACTAGAAGTGTTCTTTGAAACAAGAGTTCAGTTCAGTATTAAAGAAATTCCAAGATGACAGAATGAAAAGATTTATTAAAATAATTTTGGTGATGGTTACATGGAAATATCTAGAAACACACTTATTTTTTTTTTTTACTAACACTTAACATTCTTTATAAAATAAAAAATAAATAAAGATTTTCTTGTGACGATTTTTTTTTGTGCTAGAATTGTATTCTTTAAAGTTCCCCCTGGGCTCATGGATACTAAGTAACTATCACCCACACCAAGATTCTAAACCCATATTTGACAGCCTCTGCAGACACCCCCAAAGGAACAGAAAACAAAGGCACAAAGGACACATATGCGCGCGTGCACACACACACACACACACACCCTCAGACAGGCACTGTCACTTTTCCCCCAGAGAGTAACCTGGCTGCTGTGCCTCCTCCCTTCTTTCCTCAGGTTAATTCAACAGATGCTTCTGTCTCATGACTTCATCTCTTGCTTTCCTTAAATCTATGTATTCTTCTCCTTTTGGATATTTTACGCCATTCCCATCTCACTAGGATCATCCTTCCTCTTCCTTGTGATTCTTGGATCTTCTTTGGGCTTCAGGATCTCCCCCATTCCCTACTCAGAAAGAGAAGGAAGTATGGAGGTTCTAATGGAAAACAGCACTTGAGAACCAGTCTTCTAGAAGGAACTTCCCATGCCTTTCTCTCCTGCCTTACATGGTTTTCTTTCTCCCGGAAGTAGGAAGGAAACCCCAAAAATGTTGCTCCCTCATTCACTCTGGTCCTGGTAGTTACTGATGAGCATATGTTCAGTTAACTGCACATTCAGGCTGATGGTCAGTTAACATTTCATTCGTGGCGCAGACCTGATCCACTCTAAACTGAACAGAATCTGCTTCACCTTCTATCTGTAACTATGATTAAGTGCCATGTAATTTAAAATGCCTTCTTAAAGACACGAGAATCATCAGGGAAGGGGCCCCTGGGTGGCTCAGTCGGTTAAGCCTCTGACTCTTGGTTTCAGCTCAGGTCAGGATCTCAGGGTCATCAGATCGAGTCCCACATTGGGCTTTGCGCTCAGCAAGGAGTCTGCTAAAGTTTCTTTCCCCCTCTCTCTCTGCCCCTCCCTGCATTCACTCATGCTCTCTTTCACTCTCTCACTCTCGCTCTCTTTCTCTCTCTAAAACAAATAAATATATCTTTAAAGAAAAAAAGAATCCTCAGGGAAATTTAAATCAAAACCACAGTAAGCTATCAGCTCACACTTGTCAGAATGGGTATTTGCACAAAAGACAAGAAATAACAAGTGTTGGCAAGGTTGTGGAGAAAAGGAAATACTCGTGTACTACTGGTAGGAATGTAAATTGGTGCAGCCACTATGGAAAACAATATGGAGGCTCCTCAAAAAATTAAAAATAGAACTATCCTATGATCTAGTCATTCCATTTCTGGCTATTTACCTGAATAAAATAAAAACAATTTGTAAAGACATGTGCATCCCTACATTTACTGCAGCATTGTTTATAATAGCCAAGATACAGAAGCAACCTGAGTGTCCACCAATAGGTGAATGGATACAATATTTTTGTTGAAAAAACTAAAACACTAGATACCACTTAATAAAACACTAGATACCACTTAAATAAAACACTAGATACCACTTAATAAAACACTAGATACCACTTAAATAAAAAATGTAAATGATTTTGTATGAAAATATTTATCCTTTATTCACTGAATTTTGAGTATATGATAGGCCCTATTCAAATATTTAATTCTTCCAAACCTTGAATCCTTGGTTTTTGCTATTCCATTTTTAGTAGGGCTTTAGAATCTCAACCAAAGACATCCATATCAGAATCTAAGGTTGTGACCACTGTGGCTACTGAATATTTGAAATGTGGCTAGGAAAACTGAAGAACAGAATTTTAAACTTTATTCAGTTGTAATTAACTTAAATTTAAAAATTGATAATTGATTCAATTATTAGAAACTTTAAGTATGCTTGGAACAATTTTGATATGTGAGGCTACTTTTTCAACTTTCCTACTTTAACTAAATAAAGGTCAAGTATTTCAGATAGAATTTTAACATCTGAATGGAGATATTTTTGCTATGAGTGTAAAATACACATTGGATTCAAAGTCTCAATACCAGAAAATTTGTAAAATATTTCATTGATGATTTCTAATACTGATTGTATATTGAAAAGTTAATATTTTAAATATATAGATTAAGTAAAATATATTATTAAAGGCAATTTCACTTATTTAATGTGACCCCCAGAAAATTTAAGATTACATATATGGCTCATATTGTATTTACCCTGGACAGTGTGGAATGGCTAACTTTAGAGTAAAATCTAGTATGTCTGCCTCCCAAGTTGCCTCCCAAGGCAACTGCCTCCCAAGTTATTTCCATCAAGACTAGGCTGATTCTCTGGGTATGAATGATTTGCATTAATCATTTCTCTTCAGTTAGATAGAAAAATTGAATAACATTAATGACCTGGGGACATCATTGTGATATGTTTTTATTCTGTCCTTTCAGTGCCACTAGGGTATGCTTAAGCAATATTAAGTGGCCCAACACTGTTTTGGTTTTGTCATCCTTTGATCTATTTCTTTGCAAAATGTTTTTTCTAATTTTTTCCCTTGTTCTCCAACTACGAGTTTTCTCCTTTCCCCAACCCTACTATAGGCATACTTCCCTGGCAGATCCTTCTTCTGTAATTTCCTTATACACCTTTGGGATTTATATTCTGTGGGCCAGGAGGTCAACTAAAGGGGTCCTCTAGCATCAACTATAAACTATCATCCATTTAGTACCTGCTAATCATGTCCTATCAGCCATACCATTTGTCCAAGTGACTCTCAGAGAAAAGCAGAAACACAGAATATAATGGCCTTTCCACGAATACATCAGCTGCTCAGAGGACTTTCTTTTTTCTTTCTTTCTTTCTCTTTCTTTCTTCCTTCCTTCCTTTCTTTTTTTCTTTCCTGCCTTCCTTCCTTCCTTTCCTTCCTTTCTTCCTTCCTTCCTTTCTTCCTTCCTTCCTTCTTTCTTTCTTTCTTTCTTTCTTTCTTTCTTTCTTTCTTTCTTTCTTTCTTTCTTTCTTTCTTTTGTTTAGCTTCCATTTTTGGAAATATCCTAGATGTTCCATGTGGTTAAGTAAGTTAATATAGGTGTTATTTCCATTTTTAATGTTATTTTGGCTCAAAAGTTAGAATGCGCATTAATTAATTCTACAGTTGTTATTATCTACTAAAAATGGCAAGAGGAATCACAGCAACAAAAATTCTGAAATACAGTATATTAAATCAAGAGTGAAAATATTCCATCTGCCAAATCATTTATTTCTGAATGAAAGTACATTAGAGAATGTTCACAAAAAGACCTTCAAGGGCTCATCATTATGAGGGACTGCAAGACACTAGTCAATAGGGTAGATTTTGTTTTTCATATATTTCCATTTTGTAATAAGACTGCTGTTTATAGTACAAAAGCCAAATTAACATTAGAGTGTACTCCTATATCCACTCAGAAGTTCTGAATAATTGTTCTCATCTTGGTATTATAACCAAGGTTAAGACACAATTTTAATTTATTGACTACTTTTGTGCTTTAAATATTTTGTTTTAGGTTCTTTGGATTCTCTTTGTGTGTTTATTTCATGCCAGAATATCCATGAATCATACAATCAAAAAAATTTAGAAATTCCGCAGATAAATTTACTTTGAGTTTTAAAATGTTAGATTATAAAGAAACCAACATAAAATACAGTTATATTTTAATAAAGGTTATCTAAATCAGCTTTTAAAAAATTTAGAGAACTTCCCAAAATGTAGCCAGATTTATTTCTTGGGGAATAAAACCCCACAAAACTGAACTGTTAAAGTGCTTAATTCAACAAGAGAAGAAGAAACACTGTAAGTAGGTCCCCAGAGGCAGTGTTTAGAGACTATCTGTTGGGACAGCTGGTTTACTATTAGAACAGCAAGCTCAGGAGCTGGTCTACTTCAAGTGGCTCTGACAAATACTCATTTCAGTACTCAAGTCACTGTGTTTTCAATGTTATTCTGAAAACACTGGCTATAAATATCTACGCAGCAGACTCCTTCCCTGAGGGCAAAGCACAGAACAAATGCTTGTCTTAATACAGGATGGACCAGTCATGCATAGACCCAGGCACCCCATTTTTACCTTATTCACGTGATCTTTATGTCAAGACATAAACCCTCCATTCTACCCCAAGCTGGCCCATTCTAGCTCAATCTATACATTGTCAAGAGGAGACAAGCAAGATAGGTCAGACCTGGAAGTATTTTGTAAATTTTTTTAAAAAATAATTTCTCGCATTCTACCATTTTACTAGGGATGTTCTTCTAAAATCAAACAGAAGTCATTTTTTTAAAAAGGGAAATGAAAACCGTAACGATGACATACGAAATGCCAGAGTTGACTCTGCGCCCAGCTCTCACTGTTTGCTCCTCTAATGAGGACTCTAACCATGCTCCTTTCAGAACGTACAGCACCCCCCCCCTTATCCATGGTTCTCCTTTCTGTGGTTTCAGTCGCCCAGTCAGCCAGTCAGGAAGAAGAGGATCCTATATGTCAGAAGGTCAACAGAAGCCTGACACTACATCACAAAACGTATGTCACTGACCTCACTTCATCTGATCAAGTAGGCTTTTATCCTCTCACATCAGCACAAGAAGAAGAAGGGTGACTATAGGACAAGAAGACGTTTTGAGAGAGAGACCATATTCACATAGCTCTTATAACAGCATATTGTTATAACTGTTCTATTTTTATTATTAGTTGCTGTTGTTAATCACTTACTGTACCTAAAATTTATAAATTAAACTTTATCATAGGTATGCACATATAAGAACAAACATAGTATATACAAGGTTCGGTACTATCCATGGTTTCAGGCATCTGCTGGGGGGGCTCTTGGAATGCCTCCCTTGTGGATTAGCGGGGACTACTGTATCCATTGTGGAAATCCAGTAAAGGAAAAAAAAAAAAAGAATTCTTATGCCATTTGTTCCCTAATCCCCAATGTCTACTGAATACAAATTTGAGTTTTTAAAGTTACCAGTGGCCAATACTTAGAAAAAATGTAGAATTCACTTGAAAGCTATATATTTAAAGTGCTTCATAAATGTTTTAGGGCTAACGGTTTTTCTTTTAGAATGTGAAGAAAGCTACATAGAACTAACTTCTCAGCTGAAAAATGCCCTAAACACATATTTTGAATTACACTGCATATATTTTCAATGGATTTATGAATTTATTGAAAGGGACTTTCCCAAGGGTAGCAGATCTCAGCTTGAAAAACTCATGAGTTTTATCACTTTCATGAGTATACACTGCAGTAGTCTACAACTTTTATCCATTGTAGAGTGTACAAATGGGAATTGACCATGAGTGGCTGCATGGAAACTTTTTTTTTTAATTTGATTTATAGTACTATTTCCTAGCATTGAAGATTTAGGGTTTCTTCCTCAAATTTACTTATTTTAAATGATACAATTGTGTGTTTATTTTTAACTATATCAATAGTTATTTAAAATTGATTTTTAAAAAATCATGTTAATCATTAGTAGATAGAAGACAATAAATCCCTATATAAATTTAAGGATAACTCATTTCGATTATTAATCAGGAAGTTGAAAAAGCAGAGGCCAAGATCGATAATACAGAGACATTCACCATACCCATGACAAAACAGAAAATAAGGTACATCAATAATTCAGCCAAGAGAGATCAATAAATAATGTTTCTATAGATTTCTCCCTATCTTTCCAACTTCTAGATGATGGAGTACCCTAGGATTTATTCGTCACACCTCCTCTCTTATCCATCAATATTTACACCCTATATAATTGTATCTGGTTTCAATTTTAAATGACACCTGTATATTTGGCATCTCAAATTATTGTCTACAGACCCTATCTCTCTTCCAAATTCCAGACTCATGGAAGTATCTATTAGACTCCTCCATTCAAATATCTAGTGAACATCTGTCTGAAATCCATATCCCCTTTTCTCTCTCAGAACCTGTTCCTCCCCAGGTTTTCCCCCATTTCAGTAAAAAAGTATCTTCTTTTTTAGTATCACCTGGGTGACTCAGTCAGTTAAGCATCCAACTCTTGATCTCAGCTCAGGGCATGATCTCAGGATTGTGAGATGGAGCCCTGCCTCAGGCTCCACGCTGAGCTTGGAGCCTGCTTAAGATTCTCTCTCCCTCTTCCCCACTACTTGTGCTAGTGCTTTCTCTCTCTAAAAAGAAAAAACGAAAAGAAAGAAAGAAGAATCTCCTGTTGCTAAAAGCCAAGAGCCTCAGTGTCTCACCAGGAAAAACCTATAGGCTCTAGTTACAAAACATACACACACTATGACCATTTGTCCTCCATACGGCCCTAGCAACCTGAACCAAACCCCCGTAACCTCTCGTCTGGATTGGGGTCGTGCAAAACCTCTCAACTGGCTGCCTGTTTACTCTTGCTCCACATTCTCCACAGAGTGGCCAGAAGAATACTTTCTTTAAAGTTTGTTTTGTAGCTCAAAACCCTCCACTAACTAGATGGTAAGATAGCCAGATGGCTTGGTAGTAAATAAAACTATTGAATATCTTTTTTTTTTTTTTTTTTTCAAATTCAGAATACATTTTTGCCACCCTGGGAATTAGTCCTTAAACTTACTACAGATCTTGTTATTCCAGTCTGAAATGTAAATGAAAAAAAGGCCTATCTTTAAAATACCTGTTAAAAAGAATAATGCTTTTTATCTTTTGAAATCAGCAATGGAATATTAATTACATGAAAACTAATAAGATCTGACATTTAAAAAAATACATAGATGATATCAAAAGGCATGACAATGACAAAGGCCTATAGGATGTGGCTACTAACACTTGTCTGCTTCTGTCTTCAACTGCTGTGCCCTCCTAGCCACTCTGTTCCAGCCCCAGTGGCCTCCTGCATGTTCTTTGGACACACCAAGCTGTTTTCACTGCAAGACCTCTGTTCTTAATGCCGGTTCTGCCTAGATGGCTCTTTCCCCAGATATGCATGACTTTCATCATCTGAAATACCATGTATCTATTTATATGTTTGAGTACTGTCTGAGCTCTCCCAGAAAGACATAAATGGACAGAGAGCAGATATTTGGGGTTGATTGTGTTCTGTTTCCCGCTTTCCCTCCAGTGCTTGACAGTTCCTAATATCCGGCGGATTCTCAAAAAAAATTGTTTAATGACAGAACGATTTTGGTTTAGTATAGCGAACGAAATTTAGAGGAGTGAGAGAACGAGAAATGAGTTAGCAGCTGTCATGGCGACAAAGATGACAGATGATAGCAGCATGGACCAGCATTGCAGGAGGGAAGATGGGGCAACTGCCCATCTTAAGATGCATATTAATAGTGCCAATTGCATTTCTGGTATATTAGATTAAAACACAGATTTAGGACTAGAGTAAGTGCGTGTGGATGGCCACGTCATAAAGCAAAGTGACTAACAATAGAGGAAGAAGCGTTTGTCAGGAGTTGAGGGAAATCACAATTCCTGTTTGGGATATTTTAGAAGTCTATTAGATATCAAAGTGCAAATGTCAAGTATGCAGTTTGATAGCTAAGCCTGGACTTACGGGAGTGCTAATGGCTGCAGAGATCATTGCATGAGTATCGATTCACATTTAAGGATTTTAAAGCTGTGGGACTACATGAGATTTTACTCTCATGCTACTGGAGGAGAGAAAGAAGGTATTTTTCTCACTACAGAAAATAAGAAAATTTACTAGCTAAATATGAAGTGTCTCATCTCTTTCAGCTCTAGAAATCAAACATTTATCTCATTGTCCAAGGAATTCCATAAAAACTAAATCATATAAAAGTTGAACAAAGGACACAAAGGATTTTTAGGGAAGTGAAAATACTCTGTATCATATTATAATGATGGATATATGTCATTATGTATTTGTCCAAACCCACAGAATGTGCACCATCAAGAGTGAACCCTAAGGTAACCTATGGACTTTGAATGATTATGTGTCGATGCAGATTCATCCTCGGTAAAAAAAACATACTACTCCGCTGAGTAATGTTGACAAGGGGGGAGGCCATGCTTGTCTGTCCCATCCTGTACTTGTGTTTGCAGTCACCTTCTACCTCCTCTAGCCATCTCGTGTCTCACAGCGCACGTCAATATACTTATCAGCAAGCCTGAACCACCACTGCCATCCTATTTTCCCCTTAAATTCAAAACCCTTACTCTTTATTTTTTTCCCAATTAAAGTCCAAACTCTTTGGCCTTGTATTTAGTCTGCTTTGGAATCTGAAACCAATTTTTCCTTAAAGCCCACTTCTCCAGTCTTACCTAAAACAAACTAGAGATTATGTCTCTGTAAATATGCCCCATAGACTCCCGTCTCTCTGCCTTTACTTACGCCGCCCCTTCCAGCCTGACTGTGCTTTCATCAAAACACACACACACACACACGCACACACACGCACACACGCACGCACACACGCCCTCTCTCTTGACATCCTGCTTGTCCATTTAAATAGTGTTACTTTCTACCTGAAACTTCCCTCATGGACACATTACAAAATGTTCTCTGGCTTCTTTGAAATCAAGTAACACTGGTTTTATTATTCCCAGGTTATTTTGAATTTACAAAGAGAAAACCCAGGCCAATACACATTCTAGCAGTTAATAATTATGTGACCATGAACAATTCATTTTGGGTCTCACTTTACATATCTAAAACATAAGGATTGTAAAGATTAGTACATTAGAGTCTAGGCAAAGTTTCCATTCATGCAATCAACATTTGTCAAAAGCCTTCTGAATAAATCATTATTAATATATAAAATGAAATAGTTCTGCAATGGAGATAGAAAATTCAGAATTTGCTTTTTTTGAGAATCTGGAAAGCAATTTTAACAGATACAATCCAGCAGTTTAAAGTCTATCACAAGTAAGAACAGCAAGAAAAGGCACATCGTTATCACTCTAACAAATGGTTAATAAGCATCTACTGTGTACTAAGCTCTTTGTAAACAGTTACAAGGAATTGGAATAGTACAAGCAAACAACTTCTATTGCTATATAGAGTTGTTTGCTAGAGAAACTGCATGATAGCTAGAACACTGCTTAAAAAGTCTTTCGTTATAGCAAAAGGAAACATACCACGTATCTTTGATATAAATACAACAGCCAACATCTTGACTGAAAAATGAAGGCCCACAGAGGGGAGGGGGGTGGGGGATATGGGTGAACTAGATAAACGGGATTAAGACGTACGTCCATTTATAAAGTAAGTCACCAAGAGGAAAATTACGGCATTGGGAATATAGCCAATAATACTGTAATAAGTTGCTTGGTGACAGATGGGCACTACACTTATCGTGGTGAGCACTACAGAATGCACAGGCTTGTTGAATCAATATGTTGTACACCTGAAACTAATATAATACCGCATGTTAATTTTACTTCAATAAAAAACAGTGAAAAGGCCCACGGACAAATTATTTTATCTTCGTGACATCAACGAGTCCATCCTAATGATGCTTTAATGGATTGACCAGTTGGTTGGCGATGTGAAAATACAGCCTTGCCTGGGCCATAAAACAATTTGCCAACACAATCGACTCAGTAAAAACAAAAAATTTCCAAACGGATGGGTGGAACTCCCACTTTTCAATCTGCTGTGTTAGAATTGCAGGCACATGTTGTACATCTTTTAATATTTTTGAACTATGTCTTTCTTCCCTTCAATTGGGGAATGCTTTTATCAGAGACAAAAATGGAACTTTCTGATGGAAATTACTCTGATACGCTAACCTCAGGGGGAAAAGTGTGCAAAGATACAAGGATGAGTGCCCGGTTATACACACAGAAAAAGGAGTTGAAGGAAGCATTCTTCTGCTGCACAATCCACCTAGTTGGGGTTCAGTGGGAGCAGAGGAAAGAATCTGAGTGCATAGACATAAACCGAAAATGGAGAGGAAGCTGGAAGCAGAGATTCCTGGGCTGCCTGTAGAGGCTGGACAGGGGTGTCGCAGAGCTCTGAGGGGAGAGGGGCGACCAGATTTTTCAATAACGATTGCCTACTAGACAGCAGTGGATAAAATGAGCCTAATTTATACTCAGAAGTTAATTTATTATCTCTTTTCTTAGCTTATTATCTAAAAAATGCTACTTCTAAAGTTACATGGTTTGCCAATTCTTTTTTTTACATGGTGGTTGTTGAGAACTTAGTAAAAAAAAAAAAAAACTTTGATTAAAATGGATTTACTGTAGTTTAAGATCCAATTATTTAGATGGAAAAATCAAAGTAGAGACCGCGGGAAAAGAGCATAAGACAAACA
Source organism: Potos flavus (assembly GCA_028534135.1). Lineage (NCBI taxonomy): Eukaryota > Metazoa > Chordata > Mammalia > Carnivora > Procyonidae > Potos > Potos flavus. The sequence continues at coordinate 5,978,895 of CM052899.1, read as the reverse complement.
GAACCTGAACTGACAATCAGTAATTCTAGAAAAACTCCTGCGGAGGGACCAAACAAGAGAGATTAAAAGAAATTAGATCTCCCTGTGAAAAGGGCTTTCGCTTTTAGCTAATAAAAATAGTCTTTCAAACAACCTTTTTAAAAACTTGAGCTTCCAGGGCTGAGCAGCTTGCCTTTACATCCTCCTACATTCATTAACTTTATAAAATCTGGGGAAAGGCGTGCCAAAGAAACAATTAGTTTACACTCCACTCCACAGAAGGTGGATGAGCTAATGCAATTTCTGTCACTGAAAACAGAGTCCGAGTGAAGGTTGTTTGTTGTCGTGTTTTTCCCTGATGAACTCTCTTTATTTTGCCAAATAAGGTGGGAATTTATTTATCTTAAATATACAGACTTCGCACCAGTAAGGGCACTGAATTTGTTTCCCTGTTAAAACTGACAGTAAATAGTGATTTCAAAATCTCAGGGATTTAGGATCTTTCTCTAATCTATTGAATGAATCTACCCAGGATGATTGCAAATGCAAGCCAATTTCAGCTTTTTCTTTTTTTTTTTTTTTGCCTCAGGCAAGCCTCCGCTAATTCTTCTACAATTACAACCACTATTGACTTTATATGAGGCCCCAGTTTTTTTTGACAATGTTTGAAGATTTATAAAAAGTGATCTGGAATCTTCCTGTGGAATCCCTTTCAAAATTATGCTTGTGAAAACAAGTGTGATTCCTTCACCAGGAGGCCCCTTAATTGAAGACAAACTAAATCCCTGGACTTCTACATGGGCTTAGTCTTAATTCATTGCAAAATGTGTCCAAGCTCAGCTATTGAGCACGAAGCTCGTTGACAGTGTGCCTTCAGGATGGGCGCACATGAGATGGACTGACCATTCCCTTCCATCTGGGACCAATGTGGCTGGCATTTAACTGGCATGGCTTAAAGGTAAACCTTGTGATAGCAGAAAAACCATATATATTTATCTTTATTTTTTTTAAGATTTTATTTGTTAGAGAGAAAGCGAGCATGAGTGGGGGGGAGTGGTAGACAGAGCGGAAGAAGCAGACTCCCACTGAGCAGAGAGCCCAACATGGGGCTCAATCTCAGGACCCCGAGATCATGACCTGAGCCGAAGGCAGATGCTTAACTGCCTGAGCTACCCAGGAGCCCCTAAACCGTATACATTTTAAAACAAAACTGATTCTTACTGGCACTAGTTTAGTATTTTACAATATTCAGATGAGCCTTAGAGGAAAGCATATGAGGAAAATGTTAAAACTTGTGTTTCCATACTTGCTTTTGTGTTACTTCTAAAACACCACCACCTGCCATCAGAATAGTCCACTCACAGACAACTTTTCACAGTATTTTCTTTTCTCCTTATTCACCCATTCAAACTTACAGTGGCTTCTTCCTGATTTCCATATTAAGATTAATTTTTGCTTTATCACTGACCTTGATATTCCAGCTCCAACATCCGAGATCATGAATTCAGACTCCTACTCACTGACCACACTTCTAGCCCATCCAACTCTCACTCAGGTGATCTCACTGCTACTGCTCTTGGTGCTTTTAAAGGCATCCAGGTGGTTTACTATTTACCTAACAGGAATCCTCTTCCAGTCCTCACTTTAACTTCCAGGAATCATCGATTCAAGCACTCTCTTGACTTAGTTCTTTATGTTCTTTGCTCTATTTGTCTTTGATGGGGTCTACCTGAAAAAATTCGAACTTGAATCTACCCATTTCTCTGCTTTCCCCACACTTTCACCTGGTGTGGATGTCACCATGGGCTGGGCTCATTCAACACACATTTGCAACTCTCTCTCCTCTCCTGCCCTTGTTATAGAAAAGTTAATACTCATGTCCCTAGGTTCTCTTGGCTTTGTAAGTTTCATTTGGCACAACTCTGGCCAGTGACACATAACAGGAAGTTTCTGTAGAAGCTTTTGCTTTTCTGATAAAAAATAAAAAATTGTCTATACTTTCCTTCCTTCTGCCACCTTTAAGTACAAAACATGATGCCTAGACTTTTGGCAGCCATCTTTAATCAGGAGCAAAAGGCCAAAGAAATCACCATGACACCATTGCTGACCTCATGGGGAAGTTGAACTCCTGCAGCCACCACTGAATTCTTAGCATCTAGGAAAAGTAAATTACTGTATCTTTCTTTAAAAAAAAAAAGATTAATTTATTTATTTTAGACAACGAGTATGTATGGGCACACATGTGTGTGAGTGGGGAGAGGGGCAAAAGAGAGGGAGAGAGAATCTTACCCAGGCTCCACACTCAGCAGGGAGCCCAGGGCTGAGCTCCATCTCAGGACTCTGAGATCATGAGCTGAAATCAAGAGCCAGACACTTAATGGGCTGAGCCACCCAGGTGTTCCTAAATTACTATTACTTTAAGCCACAATAATTTACCTTTTTCTTACCTGGAGATGAAAGCTTCAAAGTAGTATTTCTGGTCTGCTGAAGGAATTACACTATACAAATAATAATAATAATTAACAAATAAAAATAAGCCACCCTCAAATTGTGACAACAATCTAATTCCCAAGGGTATTGCCTAGCAATCCTGATCCTTTCCCTTCTCAGCTCATTTTCCAGGTCCCCAGAGGGCCTATTCTACTTTACTATATTGTTTTGGGTTTTGCTGTTATTTTCAGAGGGTCTATTTTAAACCTCCATTTTACCAACCCCGTCAGTCAATAATTTCCCTTCCTAATTTATACAGAAAGTGGAAACTGTCAGTGTCTTGTTCCCTTTGTTCTATCTTCTGTTCCCCCCACCCCTCCCCTTGTCCTTCCCATCTCACCAGGCGTGGTTCCAAGCCTCTGTCTTATCTGACTCAGCAAGAGAATCCCATATAGTTCCTCACATCTTCCTTTCACCTTAAGTCTGAGTCCTTTTCCAGAATACCCTTCCTTATACTCCTGTATCCCTTTGATGCTGGTGTTTTCCACTGTCCTGTTATACCCTCTTCTCATCCTTCCACTCAGGGGTTTCCTTGTATTTGTACCTGACTACTGACTAGAAATCCCCATTTCACTGCCTCAACTTGATGCACTTCAAGTGCAACCTGTCCCAACATGAGATCCTGTCTTGTCCCCAAATCTCCTAGGGTGCTTATTATCTCCGTGAAAGATATTATCCTGTACTCGGTTACTCATGCCAGAAATTTGGCATCATTTTTCATCCCTTTATCTCCATCCAACCTCACATGAACTCCTTGATCTACTCTTGTCATTCTACCACTCCTAAGTCTCAGGATTCTAGACACTTTTCTCTGGCCTCACTGACACTTTTCTAGAATAGACGGTCATCAGCTCTCTCCCACAATACTACCGTAGTCTCTTAATTAGACACCTGTCCTAGGCGGCTCACCTCCAGCCCATTCACCAACCACATAAAATGATCTTCATCATTTGGTATTATCTCTCTTCCCACCTCAAAGACTTAACTGACTCCTGATAGTTATTTCTTAATAGTGCTGGTAAATTAAAAAGTATGATCTGTTCCCAGCTCTTCCTTCCCACTGACACCTGCTACTGGAATTTCCCCAAACTTCATTTAGCTATATACCCGTGTCACGCTCTCTTTCTCTTCCAGGCCTTCATACATGCAATTCAGCTTTCTATGGAAATCTTCCTAACACCCTCACACTTCCTAGGATTCATTAGGATTCCCACTTTACATCTTCCAGGAATCTGTGATAACCTCCAGATCTGTTTCAGTTGTCCTTCTTTGTGGTTACCATATTACCTCTATTTTTTTGTTTAGAAGAATATATTCAAGAATTCTAGATCAGACTCTTGAACTGCAGAGTTTTAAACACCAGGAAATGATAAATATTTTCAATACCAATGGGGATGTTCAATTTAAGATAATCATTGTTATTTCAAATCAAAGAAAGGTATTCTCAGGAATATATAATAACTTTATACCAAATCTACAATTGTGCAATAATTTTGTAAACAAAATATTAAAAATCAGAGAGTATTTTATTTTAAAATAATAATTATTTTTGACAAATTTTAGTTGTTCTATAGTAAGATCCATTACCCCATTTAGATATCATATATCATATATCATATATCATATATGATGTAAAAGATCTAACATTAGAATTTGAGCACTGAGAGAGTGGGAAGTATCTGCAAAAACGTAAAGGTAAGAAATCTGGAACTACTCCCATCCTTCAGGTTTAAGTCATTGAAAGAGATTCTATATATCTCATATTAGCAAGCCTGATCCTTTATATCTTATATTTCCATGTTTTTGAGCCTAGGAAGAAAGGCAGTTAGGAAACAGAAGATAATATACAATTTATCAAAAATACCAACTTAGTCACTTTCAAAATGAGAAATTTCTAACTGAGCTGGAGTAAGTATAAAATGATATAACATCATTTAAGCCAGGAGGTTTGAAGCCTTGGAAACTATGTGTTAATGTATTCAGCTGCATTCTATTATCTCCTGCTTGAGGCTCAGCCTGCGAGATTCCCCCATTATACTCTTCATTAAAATCTATCACTAAGACCTTGAAAAGAAGCACCCTTCCTACGCTTTTAGATGAATACATTAAGTATGTTCAATGACCCAAAGAACGTGTTCAAGAAAGTCTGGAATAGAAAGAAATTAATCTTTCACTTACATAGAACTAACAACTCTTCAAAGTATTTGGACCTTTCAGTAGACGTTGATTCATTGCGTATGGGTTTATAATACTAAATAAGCCAATAAGTATGCATTAACTGGTGTATGCTCGGCACTATTTAGCATGGTAAACTACACAAGAGAAATCCACAATCTAGTGCCTAATTTTTGAGAAAGATAGGAGACTCACATGACACTACTAGAGAATGACCTCAGAACACATATATTTAAATGCCAAGATTATTTAGAATGCTTTACTGAAAGTTCAGGGAAGGGACAAAACATTCTGAAAGTACAGAATCAGAAAATTTCAGGGCTTAGAGATAATCTCATTTGACTTTTGATTTTACAGATAAGTAAAATAAGATCTAGAGAGGTAAAAGGAAGGGAAAGAAAGAAAATAAAATGTTTCACAACCATATTCTTTGTGTTATTTCGCTTAATCCTGGCACCAAGTCTACGAATTTGTTGTTACTATACGCGTTTTTCTTTTCTTTTTTTTCCTTATTCATTCATTCATTCATTTATTTATTTATTTATTTATTTATTTATTTGACAGAGAGACAAATCACAAGTAGGCAGAGAGTCAGGCAGAGAGAGAGGGGAAGCAGGTTCCCTGCTGAGCAGAGAGCCTGTTGCTGATGCGGGGGCTCCATCCCCAGGACCCTGAGATCACTACCCAAGCCAAAGGCAGAGGCTTTAACCCACTGAGCAACCCAGGCACCCCACTATACCCATTTTTCAAAGGAAGCTCATGAGGTTGAGATTAATTTTTTTTGTGTGTACGGTCTCAAGATTCAGGAATTCACACTTGGGTTCTCTGATTCTAAACCTTATTTTCCATAGCATGAAAACATGTGGTGGCACATTAAGGTACATCCATGTATTTTATCTTAACTTAAACAAACAAACAAACAAACAAAAAACCTGTCTCCCATCTTTTAAAACCTCCTACTGTCCTCTCCTTTATTGGCTTCTGGGTGGAATTATGCAAATCAGAAATAACCTATGGTTCAGCAAAGCAATGTTTCATTCATTACTGCTGTAAGGAAGAGCATCATCTACACAGAGTCTAGTCTATGTCTCAAAAGAACAGATGAGTAATTATAGGATTTAGAGACGAGGATCAAGCAGTGTAAGGAGGAACTTCCGATGTAAAGTTCTGAGAGAGGGTAAATTCGTCATATATAGTTTAGGACTGGGGGACATAATAAGGTGAGGGTCCTGAACTGAGTTTTGATAAGTAAACAGAGCTATGGAACAAGGAACAAAAACTTTTTTGTCCCCGCATTGCAGACTTCATAAAAAGAAAAAAAAAAAAAAAAGCTACATTGTTGACCAATGGTTTTGAAATGAACAGGTTCCAGAAAATGAAGTAAAGGGCTAACCAAGTCTGTGTACTGATGGGTTAAAGCTAAGAGAGTATCAGCCCATATGTTTCATTACAGACATTATTCTTTCCATATTGCAGTTGTAGAAGGTGAGCTAGTAACTTTCTAAGGGTCATATATCTTCAAGCACAGATTTCTTGGTAATGTTTCCATAAAGATGTTATACTTCCCTTCCTTTCTACGAAAATAGTGACGAGTGTATGTAGACTTCTTTCTGTTCTAATTCTGCAGATAGAAGATTGGGTTGATGATAATGTCACAATTGCTTTGTAGCAATACCACACATTGGAGCTTTCTGCTCTGTTTGAAGAAAATGCTTTTTAAGTATTTTCGGCAGCAAATTTAAGATTATTGACCTCTCTTAGATTGTTTATTTTTATCTTATACTCTTCTTAAATTTCCTATTTCACACAACCACTTGGGGAAAAATTACCAATAAATCTGGGATATAGTAATGTTGCAGAGGAGCAATTATATTGGATTTCATGACCACAAAAGCTGAATTTCCACCTATATTTTCCTTCATTATGTGTTAACTGCCAGTGTGTTTTGCTATTTGACCACTTGAAAGTTCTTAATAACTAATTTTATACATAAAATAAATAGCTTCTATAACCATTGAATTATGGATTTTACTCTTATGATAACCTTTAGGTATTCTTCCCTTCACAGATAAAATCCCAATATATGAAACACACTGCAAACAAGCTACGTTTAGAATTTGAAACTGTGTAGTCAGTTATTAATGATAAATCTGCATCATGTGCCTTGTTCCTTTTCCTGAGATTCCATTAAATGGCAGGCAACCTAAGGGATCTCACAAACAAGACCACTCAGAAGTTCAGCTCAATATAAAAAACATACTTAAATAGGCATTCAGCTTATCATTTCCAAATGTCAAGCTATAGCCAAAGGCAAATGGTAGGTTTTCGCCAATTAACAAGACAAAGCCAAATTGTGGTGTAGATCAAGTTATTGTACTTGAAGAGTTCAAGAATCTATTCAGGAGACAGAAAAGTAGAAAATTCAGGGATTGAAACAAAAATGCATTATTTTTTATAAACACGTGTAAAGTTAAAACTGAAATATAATAAATGGTACCCATTCAAGTATACAATTTGATACATTTCAAGATATATGCCTATAAAACCATCACCAAAATTAAGAAAAAGAACATTCCTGCTACTCCCAAAAGCTTCCTGTGCCTCTTAACCAATTCCCACCTCTTACCCTCTCTGCCCTGCCACCACCCCTCCCTAGTTCACAATCACAAATCTGCCTTTTGTCACTATACTTTAACTTGCATTTCCTAGGATTTTATATTAATTGAATAACAAAATAATGTACTTTTGGGGGGCCCAGAATTTTTTACTCATTATAAATATTTTGAGATTTATTTGTTAAAATGTGTATCATAATTCATTCCATTTCATTGCTAAGAAGTAATCTGTTGTGTTCTTTTTTAAAATCAATTTATTTATTTTTAAATTTTATTTTATTTTTGCAGTGTTACAAGATTCATTGTTCATGCACTACACCCAGTGCTCCTCAATACTTGTGTTCTGATTTAACGGTGGGTTTAATCATTCACATGCTGATGGATATCCGGGTTGTACACAGTTTTTGGTTATCACAATGAAGTTGCTATGAACATAGCATCTTCAATAGCAATATGCAGTTCTTTGCAGAAACATCTGCTTTGCTTTCTCTAGAGTAAATACTTTGGAATGGAATCTTTGGATCATGTGATAGTTGTATGTATCAAATGTGCTGTACCCCACATCACCTTCTCTCCACCAGTATACTAGCATAATGACTGTTCAAAAATTCCATTTCTTGCAGCTGTGGGATTGAGGACAGATTTTCTTATTTGCTTTCAGCCAGGAACTTCTCAGCTCCTAGAAAATGTCACTAGGTCTTTGTTACATGGCCTGGCTCCATAGAAACTCTCATAACATAGCAGCCTACCTTCTCAAGGCCAGCAGTAAAATCCTCCTCATG
>CM052899.1:5952093-5970354 GCA_028534135.1 Potos flavus | reverse complement strand
TCACATTTGCTTCCCCATGGACCTTAGAATCTCAGATACATAAATTCAGACTTACACTCCTAGTATTATTATTTTATCTGGAAATTAAGAAACAGGCTCCAGCATGGCTTTTCCTACTTCCTGACTGATGAATCAGTAAGAAAATTTGTGGATACTTTATGATTCCTGTTTCTGTCTGTTAATCCTGAGCCAAATTTTCCAAAGTGGTGGTTTGCAGAGTGGGAGACAGTATTCTGTCTGTCTGAGCTCCTTCACTGGCCCCCATGACAGGGAAAGCACATGTAGGCTCACGTGTCTTAATGAGTAAGAAGGGAGTAGGAATTCCCAATTTGACTTCAGGTTGAAATGGTATCCTTTCACATATTTGTCTGAAACCCTGAACTCTGAGCTTGTTTCATGCTGCTAGCCATTAATCTCTAAATTTCATTATTTCTACATTTCTGTCACTCCTATGAATGTGTTCTCTAAGAGCTAAACCCTGATAAAAGGTGAGTCTTAGAGATCCTGACTTCCACAATACCCCATAGGTTAATAGGAAACACTAAACTCTAATATCAAATATTACAACTCAGCTTAAATTTAATTCACTATTTGTTACTTTTCTCTGAGATTTTGACATTTAAACTCTACCTGTATTCAAAGAATGGAATAATTTGTTCTTGATTAATAAAATTTGTTCTTGATCAAGCAGTTTGGTATAATGAGCAAGAGGAGGGAGACCAGAACATGAACATGGCATATAGGAAATATTACCAAAAACAGAGGTATGCAGCATTTATGCTAACTCTGATTTCAATCATCTCTTAGTCCTTAAGAGCTAGAAATATTTTGGTAGCATATTGTCCTTTGGGGCAGAAGAGAGAACTTGATACATTTTACATGCTCCAAAAGATTATCATTTGCAAAAAGAGAGCTTCCTTTATCAAAATGAGATGTAAACAGGATAAATTCCTCCACAAATATACTTAGAAAGTTGCTGAATTTATTAGATCACTAAAATGGGAACTGTCCAGGATGCCTGGGTGGCTCAGTTGGGTAAGTGTCTGCCTTCAGATCAGGTCATGATCCCAGGGTCCTGGGATTGAGTCCCATGTCGGGCTCCTTGCTCAGGGAGGAGCCTGCTACTCCCTCTGCCTGCCTTTCCCCCTGCTTGTGCTCTCCCGCTTTCTCTCTCTCTCTCTCTGACAAAGAAATAAATAAAACCTTTAAATTTTTTTTTTTAAATGGGAACTTTCCTTTAAGTGTGGAAAATTAAAGTTAATTAAATTTTTGTTTGAAAATTTTCAAGTATGCCTTAAAACATGAGGTTCAGCATATACCTCATGTTTTCTTCCTTCCAAAGACCTCGAGACTTCTCACCACTTAAAATTTTTCTTTTCTTTTCTGCTCCAGAGAAAGAAATCTAGTTATTTGCAATACATCACAAGGGAACCAAGTTGTGTAAATTATTTGCCATTTAAAATACCTGTCCTTTTCTATACCAATTAATTTAAATCATCCTTTTTCCTCCTGTTACATTAGTTGTAGTATCTTTGTAGAGATTTTTGGTTGAACCAAGGAATCTAGTTCTTATGTAATTTTCTCAGATTTTTTTAAAGTTTTTGTTTATTTATTTGACAGAGACACAGCGAGAGAGGGAACACAAGCAGGGGGAGTGAGAGGGAGAAACAGGCCTCCCGCGGAACAGGGAGACCCATGCAGGGCTTGATACCAGGACCCTGGGATCACGACCTGAGCCGAAGATAGCCGCTCAACCACTGAGCCACCCAGGTGCCCCATTTTCTCAGATTTTTAAACAAAATCATCTTACTCTTTACTTTCAGATGTCCTGGGACTCTGTAATAGGACGCTTATTGCTAACCAGCTCTGTATTTCCTATACATTCATTGTGCAACTTCTAGTAAACCATTTAAATCTAGTTGTCTCAACTGACTTGTCAATAAAAAAGTGATACTATTCTCCCATAAGAGCTTATGGGATATTTAGCATGAACAGTTTGCCTGGAGGAAAATGTATGATTCTTCTTCAGTTTCCCCCAACACCCTCCTTAAATGCTACATTAAACAAAATAAACTTTCCTCCCGATTATTCCTTTACCCACTCATTCTACCTTTATCTGAGTTAAAGCCTTCTCTTTTGATGCAATGCTACCAAAGTACGACAACGAAAAAAACTTTTTCTAATTGTTTTCTTTCATTGGCATCCCCAATTCAGCCTCCAAGAGTTGAAAGAATATGAGTTTCCATTCAATTAAAACAAAAGTAGGGGAGCTTGATATTTAAGTGTACTAGTTCTGGTGATTTTATCATTGAGAATTGTGTTTTATGTACATTTTAATGGAATAGTCCTCAAGTCAGCAAAGGAACATTAAAAGAGGAGTTTCACTAAAATATTTTAGGTATTCTTTTGTGCCGTAGTTTAAGAACATCATACATAAGATAACTCCTCAAGTATTTTTGGACCTGATGAAGTAGGCTTTCCTGTGAAGCTCATTCCCATTCAAGTCAAACCCAGAACAATGTCATTCCACCTTATTTATAATGCCTGGTGGGACATTTAAAGCTTCTGTTTTTGATGGAGTCTCCACTAAGAGCCATTTGCCTGAGGAAGTTATTTATTGCCCAATAGGCAAAGGCCCTCATAGCACTTGACCCAGAAAAAAAGAAATGTTCTCTCTCTCTCTTTTTAGGACATAAAAATATGATCTCTTCAATGAATTTTAATAATCAAAAAACAATCTCAGCTATATGACTATGATTTATTTCCCATTATCCTCAATATTTTTTATTTCCCTTAAAAAAAGAACTGCTTGGTTATGTTTTTTCTGTTAAATTGGGAGATTTAAACTTAAAGATTTAATGTTAAAGATTTAGCATTAAATATAGTATTTTAGTATAAGATTTGGAATCCCTTCATCAAAGAAAAAATGTACTTATCTGACTAATTTTGGCTAGTGTACACAGGAATATGAAAAATAGGTGATTGGGAATGTTTTAACCTAATTAAAAATGAATTTGCCAAAAAAATAACATTAGAAGAATACATGAGGAGAAAGAAGAAGCACAAAATGATGAAGCAACTTCATGAATCTCTTAACTTCTGCATATCTTAAGATTAATAAATTACTTATTAGTATTACTTTAGCCAAACTAAGCAAAGCGCTCACCATTAAGAAGATATTTCTAGGTGGAAAAAAAGGGAATACTGTCACTGCTGAAATGATTAACAATGTTTTGTAGCTGTAGCTGTTAACAGGAATAATGATTTTGATATATAACTTAAACATTATATATTAGAACATCTGCAAATACATGGTACATGACCACTGCAGAGATTACACAGAACATACTCTACTCATTCGTATACACATGTGATTTTTGTCCTTAGCATCTACAACGATACCATCCTGAATGCGCCCCGTCTCGTCTGATCTCAGAAGCTAAGTAGGGTCAGGCCTGGTTAGTATTTGGACAGAAGGAATCGTCCTTCGCATAGCCTTTTTAAAAACTGTAATACTGTGATGGAATCATTCCAAAGTTAATTATTGTAATTTGCTTATTATATCTTGTAGACTTGAAGTAGAATTATTCTTTTTTAATGATGTCATCACGCTTTTACTTGGTGGGGGGATAAAGAAGGTAATGAATTGTTTAATGTGAATATAATTTTGCAGAGGACATTTCTCCGTGAAGGAAAGAGGAAAATAGTAATTGTAGTACAATTATTTCCTTGCTTTCTTGCTCTGTATATCAACTCTCATAACTGGTATTACATGTCCATAACCCCTTATATAAAATCCGTGGACTAAATATGTCTTCAGAATTCAGAAATCTCCAAGTTTTAGGATCTGAGGCATCTCCCCGCAATCAACAACATTAATACTTCCTCAGTGAAATGTATGAATACCTATACAGAGTGGAATAAGTAAAGGCTATAAACAACCTCGTGTCAGTTCTGGTCAGGTTTGCTGACAATGGGTTCAGGTTTTGCTGCCAAATAAGAAAAAAATAGTTTTCAGTGGTTCTTGGGTTTCAGAATTGTAAATAAAGGATAGTACACCTGTACTGACCCAATTTCAGAAGGAGGAACTTGGCATCTACCGTGATTAATACAAGTCAGAGATATATAATTTAAACCCTGACCTGTTGTGAAGCAGGAACCATTTTTTTATTGCTGTTGTTAAAACCACATTAAGGATTTATGCGTATACATTCTTTAAGAATAATTGGAGAACTGGGTTATCCAAGGGACTCTAAAAATAAAAGCTTTAAAGGCTATCTATTATTGAATCAGTACTTTCCATACTTTTGAAAAGGTTTCCATTGTGATCACCAGTCATAAAATCATAGGGAGGGTTATTTTCCCACATTTTAGAAGTTAATTTACATTTAATTTTTTAAAAGTTTATGTGTTTTCCTTAACATATAATTTCAAATTAACTCAAGTGGCTATCAGGAGATTGCTTTGACACTAGAAGTTTGATGCGAGATTAGATCTGAAGGACCCATAAAGCTTTATTTTCATGGAAATCCATGTGGGCTGTTAAATAATTATGGTCTATGTTCACATCTATTCCCATCCTACAGAGACCTCTCGCCCTTTCAAGCCTACATGAGTGTGGAGGCTATTAACAGGTACCAACAGGATACCACTGGCATGATGACAGTGCAGTTTTGCCTGGGCAAGAAAAGCTGGCAGATGTACTGCAAATACTGGGAGACACTATTCAGCCAGAACTTTGACTAGGGTTTTTAGAAAAACATGATGTTATCCTGAATACCAGATGCTGCGTGCTAAAACTTTTGGACCAACTAATCCTTTATGGGAAAGCCAAATATAGTCCCCATGTGTTGCAATCAGCCAGAATTTTCTACACTTACCATTCTACCCTTAGGTGAACTTCCCATGATTATACCACAAACAAAGAAACATAGAGTAATTCTAGTGGAATGCTTTCAACTGGAAACAAGTGACATTATTATTACTGTATTAAACAAAACTTTAGGTACAATTCATGCCTCTCGTTCAAAGTAATGGTACTTTAAAAATCATTAAAATTTTTACTTTGCTGCCATTCTCATTTAGTGAGAAGACGCATTAGAAGATAATCTGTCATAACAAAATTTTACACTATAGTCAAATTAATTAAAGATGTGGTGAGCAAATTTTTATTACATCCAGAAAATTGACTTAACTATTAGCCTTGTAATTGTAGGAACAATTTTTAATTGGCCATATTTAGGTTTTCACTAACAGACTTTGGTCATTCAATCAATAAAGCTGTTAGGGATGTGACACTGTGACCAATATTCAGAAAGGGAGTGTCATTATTTATTTTAAAAGATGTCAAGCATACGATGCCTATGTTCCTTTTTTTGTTTTGTTCTGCTAGAAAGTTATGACTGGAAACTATGCAAAGGTAAACTAATACTGAATTTATCTAAGTGAGAGAATAGTTATATCAAAAAAAGAAGTAAAGTAGTTAATTTAGATTCTACTTTTGATTTCTTTTTGAGCCATTTGTAATATATTTATCATACTGCCCTAAAATTATAACACCTTGGTATATTGAGCATGGAAAAAATCTCACAATGGGTTAGAGATAAAAACAAGCAATTCTCTACTTATATTAACGAGTCGAGCTTCTAAATGATATCATTGCTGGGATTCAGTGGAATTTTTTAAAACGTGTCAGCAAAGTTACTTTAGTCACAAATCACCAGGAGCATGCTTGCATAAACAATGTAATAGCATCCATACTACTTAGCATAATTTTCCCTTGATTCCTCTTCTAATAACTGGAACAACTTCTATCTCCAGGGATTTTAAACAATGCTTAATATTCCCCAAAATGTTGTTTGGTATCTCTAACATAATGTTTTCATGGCCATTTATAGACACTTACATATTATACTTATATCTGTTTAGGAACCTCTCTCACTAAGTAATAATAATTACGTATATAACATGAAAAAATTAGTATTTACAGAGAAACTATTTCATTGGTTTTGGATACGTATGCCCTTCACACCACTCACTCATACTGATAGCTGAGATAGAAAAAACATAATTATACTGCCTATCATGATACCCACTTAGGCACAGGAAATGAAATATGCCCAGAAAAGACAACAAACTACACAAACAGAAATTGGAAAATGACAACTTGGTATTCCCCCCCTTTTGGCTAAAGATAAAAAGAACTGAATCAAATAAAAACAGATTAACCATACTAGCATTTCATTTCAATTTAAGTATAATATATAACAATTGGCCAGCCAATTGACAAGATGGACATACAGTAAAATATTTTCAAAGTAGTTTGAGAAAAAGATTTGTTGTATCTTTTATTTAATTGTATCCTTAAGTACAAGAACAAATTAGATAAAAGAATAGTTGGGAGATGGTATGACTGTAAAAGGAGTTAGCTCCTTATTAAAACCATTATAGTGGTTTGTGACATGTTTATACATGTTCTTCTGAAGTTGTTACAAATTCATAAAATGGCTTTGCCCTCTATTTTTGTTCTGATTCATAATTCACTGAATTGTTTCAGTAAATAGTAATCTTAAAACTTCAAATATCAAAGGTCCAAGACTAGACTGTAGAGCAGATGAGTACCACGCATTAGCAATAACAAGCAGAATAGCTTTGTATTAGGATTCTCCTGAGAAAAAGAACCAATAGAAAGAAGTATATACAAGAGGAGGTTTACAGGGATTGGCTCACGCAGTTATAGAAGGTGAGAAGTCCCAGGATTGATCTGCTATGCTGTCTACAACTGGAGAAAGGGAAGCCAGTGCTATAACTCAGTCTGGAGGTCACAGAACCAGGAGCTCCTATGTGCAAGAGCAATAGAAGATGGACTTCCCAGCTCAAGAAGAAAGAGAGCATTTGCTCTCCCTCTGCCTTTTTATTGTACTGGGGTCCTCAATGGATTGATGATGTCCACCCACATGGGTGAGGGAAGATCTTGTTTACTTAGTCTTCTGATTCAAATGCTAGTATCTTCTGGAAACGCCCTCTCTCACACACACAGAAATGTTTTACCAGCTGTTTGGGCATCCCTTAGCCCAGTCAAGTTGACATGTAAAATTAATTGTTATAAGTTGTAAGAAAAAAAAAATTGTTTGGAAACTTCTCTATTTGAAAGACTGTTGATTATTGTACAGAAGATGGTTAGAGAGATTCCAGCATATTATTTGGATATTTATGTCTTGGTAAATTAACACGGATCCAGGATAGGTTTGCAGGGTGAGAACCTCAATACCTGAGTCACTTTGGTTCAACAAAAAGTGAATAAGCACAGGAAAACCTATTTACACTATTCAAACAGTCTCACTCAAAAGAAACAGAAGCTATAGAGGCCAGAAGGTCAGTGTATAAATTTTCCAAAGGAAATTTACAAAGAGAGAATAGTTCTATTTGACCAATTATATAACAGAATATCTTTTCCTTAATCAATGCTTCTCTATAGCCCTCAATTAATTTATCCAATTTCTCCGTCATCATCAACTTACTTAAGGTTGAACAATATATTTTACTTCTTTATCAGTGGTTGAAACCCTTTGAAATGAATCAAACATTTTTGTTCATAGGATTCACCAGACCCAAATTACTCTTTTAAGCTTGACTGACTCCACTGCCTGGGGCATGTGTTTGTTGAGTAAGATGTCTGACACAATTGTCTATGTTTAATTTAAATGATTTCTATCTTGGGCTTTCTCTTGCAGTTCAATTCAAATAAACTAAATATATGTTTGCTGCAACTCCACGGTGCACAGCAAATGAATATGATCTGGTGTGTCATTCTTGAATGTGATGGAGTGGGAAGAACAATGAGCTTCGAGCTGGAAGCACTGCATTTCTAAGGCTGGTTTCTGCCACTCAGTGTCTGTCAGACATTGAGCAATTTACTCACCTGTTTCTTCAGCTATGCATTGGAGGTTACACATGACATATTTTATAGATTTGTTTTAAGAATCAAGTCATATGAGACAATTGTATACAAATGGTTTCTAAAATATAGTTTCTGTGTCAATGAAAGATACTGTAATAAAAGAAACAGGAAGAGCTTGATCTGAACACCTACTTTAGTGACCTCTGGCCATCTCCCAGAGTCAGTATTTTCTCAGTGCCCTGAACCCATCCTGGAAATGGTAACAGGAGACAGAAATCTGCCAATCAATAATATACAGTGCTCCTCAATGGGAAGTTATCTCACTGAAACATGAGACCAGGAGGTTAGAGGTTCCCTCCTAAAAATAAAATAGGGGAAAAAACTTTAAAAAGTTAAAAACAAAAAAAATTAAAAAACAGGGAGAATGGAAAAATAAGGAATAATTTCAATTTCCTTAATAATACATTATGAGCCCTATAATAGCTTGGTAGGGCCGACATTATAGAATACCACAGGCCAGGTGGCTTAAAAAACAGAAATGTATTTTCTCACAGTTCCAGAGACTGCAAGTCCAAGACCAAGGTTCAGTCTCTCTTGAGGCCTCTTTCCTTAGCTCTGTCCTCGCATGACCTTTTCTTTGTGTATGTACATCTCTGGTGTCTCTTCCTTTGCTCATAAGGACACCTGTCATATTGGATTAGACCAATTCACTTAAATGTAATTATTTCTATAAAGGCCCTACTTCCAAATATAGTCACGTTGGGAGTAAGAGCTTCAACATGTGAATTTTGTGGGGACACAATTCCATTCATAGCAAGGACCTATACCAACAAATTGGCAATGGGAACAAAGAGAAGTAATATTTGAAAGAAATTTTTGAGATAGAATTAACAACATTAGTTAATCAACTGAATTTAGCAAGCAGGAAGAATGAAAAAGGACTTAAAAAGCCTACCTTGGCATTTGGTATACATTAGGCATTTTGCTATATTCTGGACATACAAGGATGAACATAAAAGACAGCCCCCACAGTAAAAATTTAGTCCTTTCAGAATGTATATGAACATAAGCAACCAATGACTTAATACAGATTGCTTTATGCATAGGATGTTATACATATGAACCTAATGATAACCACATATCAAAAACCTGTAATAGATACACAAAAAATAAAGAGAAAGGAATCTAGGCATCACACTAAAGAAAGCCATCAAACCACAAGAGATGAGAGCAAGAAAAGAAGAAAGGAACACAGAACTACAAAAACAACCAGAAAACAATGAACAAAATGGCAATAAGTACATACTACTCAATAATTAAATGTAAATGGACTAAATGTTCCGATCAAAAGATTGAATAATAAAAAACAAAACTCACCCAATAAGAGACCTAAAAACATTTCAAACCTAAAAACATAACGTTGAAAGTGAAGGGATAGAAAAAGATATTCTATGAAACGGAAGCAAACAAAGTCACTGTAGCTAACTTAAATCAGACAAACTAGATTTTAAAAGAAAGACTGTAGCAAGAAACAAGGGTGTTACATACTGATAAAGAGATCAATCCAACAAGAGGATATAAAAATGGTAAATATCTATGCACTCAACACAGAAGCACCTAAATATATAAAGCAAATATTAAGACATAAAGGAAGAAATTGACTGTAACACAATAATAGTAGGGGACTTTAACACCCACTTACATCCATGGATAGATCTTCCAGACTGATAGTCAACAAGGAAACAGTGGCTTTGAAGGACACAATCGACAAGATGGACTTAACTGATTTATACAGAACATTTTATCTAAAAACAGCAGAAATACACATTCTTTTCAAGTGCTCATGAAACACTCTCCAGGACAGATTCCATGTTAGGCCACAAAAAAAGTCTCAATAAATTTACAAGATTAAAATTATAATCAAGCATCTTTTCTGACCACACTGGTATGAAACTGAAATCAATTACAAAAAAAAGAAAACTAGAAAAAAAGACAAACACACAGAGGCTAAGCAACATGCTATTATACAGCAAATGAGTCAATGAAGAAATCAAAGAGGAAGTAAAAAAAATAATCAGAGACAAATGAAAATGAAAAACAACACTCCAAAATCTTTGGGATACAGCAAGAAAGATTTCAAATAAACAACCTAACAACACCTAAGTGAAATAGAAAAGGAGGAATAAACAAAGCCCAGAGTTAGTAGAAGATAGGAAATAATAAAGATTAGAGCAAAAATAAATGAAATCAAGATTTAAAAATCAATAGAAAAGATCAATGAAACCAACAGCTGGTTCTTTGAAGAGATAAAGAAAATTGACAAAACTAGACAGACTCATTTAAAAAAAAAGAGAATACTGATATAAACAAAATCACAAATGAAGGAGGAAAAATAACTGACACCACAGAAATACAAATGATTATAAGAGAATATTATAAAAAATTCTATGCCAACAAACTGGACAATCTAGAAAAAATGGGTAAATTCCTAGAAGCATACAATCTTCCAAAACTGAATCAGGAATAAAAAGAAAATTCCAACAGACCAATTATTAGTAATGAAATTGAATCCATAATTAAAAAAAAAAACAACTCCCAACAAACAGAAGTCCAGGACCAGATGGCTTCATAGGTGAATTCTATCAAATATTTAAAGAAGAGTTAACATCTAATTTTCTCAAATTATTCCAAAAGATAGATGAGGAAGGAAAACTTCCAAATTCATTCTATGAAACTAGTATTATCCAAAAACCAAACAGAGACTACAAAAAAAAGAAAACTACAGGCCAATATCCCTGACGAACACATATGCAAAAATCCTCAATAAAATATTAGCAAACTGAATTCACAATATATTTAAAGAATTATTCATCATGATCAAGTTGGATTTATTCCACAGATGCAAGGGTGGTTCAATATTCACAATTTGATGTGATACATTGGATTAACAAGAAAAGGATAAAACCACATAATCATCTCAATAGATGCAGAAAAATCACCTGCCAAAGTACAATATCTGTATGATAAAAACTCAACAAAGTATGTTTAGAGAGAACATACCTCAACATAATATAGGCCATATATGAAAGACCCACAGCTAACACCATACTCAATGGGGAAAAACTGCAAAGTGTTTCCTCTAATATTAGGAACAAGACAAACATCTCCATTCTCACCACTTTTATTCAACAAAGTACTGGAAGTTCTAGCCACAGCAATCAAACAACAGAAAAAAAGAAATAAAAGGCATCCAAATTGGTAAGGAAGAACTTAAACTGTCACTATTTGCAAATGTTGTGATATTACATATAGCAAACACTAAAGGTGCTATCAAAAAATATTGGAATTGATAAATCGGTTCAATAAAGTTTTAGGATAGAAGATTAATATACAGAAATCTATTGAATTTCTATACATTAAAAATGAAGTGGCAGAAAGAAAAAGAAAGAAATTATAAGTGTACCAAAAAGAATAAAATGCCTAAAAATAAATTCAACCAAGAGGAGAAAGACCTATATTCTGACATTGATGAAAGACACTGAAGACAACACAAATGGATATATGAAGCTCATGGATTGGAAGAATTAATATTGTTAAATATTGTCCATACTACTCAAAGCATTCTACAGATTCAATGCAATCCCTATCAAAATACCAACAGGATTTTTCGCAGAACCAGAACAAATAAATATTAAAATGTGTATGGAAGCACAAAGACCTCAAATACCCAAAATAATCTAGAGAAAAAAGAACAAAGTTGGAAGTAGCACAATCCCAGATTTCAAGATAAACTACAAAGCTGTAGTAATCAAAAGAGTATGTTTTATAATCAAGACTGGCACAATAATAGGAACATATATCAGTGGAAACATTAGAAACCTCAGAAATAAACCTACACCTATATGGCTAATTAATCCATGACAAAAGAAGCAAGACTATACAATGAGGAAAAGACAGTCTCTTCAACAAATGGTGCTGGGAAAACTGGATGGCTGCATGCAAAAGAATCTAACTGGACAACTCTCTTACATCATACACAAAAATAAGCTCAAAATGGATTAAAGACCTAAATGTAAGACCTGAAATCATAAAAGTCTTAAAAAAAAAAATAGGCGGTAATTTCTTGGACATTGGCCTTAGCAACATATTTATGACCATGTCCCTCAGGAAAGAGAAACCAAAGGAAAAATAAACTATTGGGACTACACCAAAATAAAAAGCTTCTGCACAGCAAAGGAACCCATCACAACACAAAAAGGCAATGTACTAAATGGGAAAAAATATTTACAAATGATATATCTGATAAGGGATTAATATCCAAAATATATAAAGAATTCATACACTTCAACCCCCCGAAAACCAAAAACAATTGGCAGAGGATGTGAACAGATATTTTTTCAAAGAAGACATACAGATGGCCAAAAAACACATAAAAAGAGGCACAACATCACTCATCATCAGGAAATGTCAATTAAAAACACAATGCAATATCAGCTCACACCAGTCAGAATGTAATAAAATAAAAAGTGTTGGCAAGGATGTGGAGAAAGGGGCACTCTTGTGCACTGTTGGTGGGAATGTAAATTGGTGCAACCCCTGTGGAAAACAGTATGGAGTTTCTTCAAAAAACAACAACAAAAAAAGAAATTCCATATGATCCAGCAATACACTGGGTATTACCCAAAGAAACACTAATTCGAAAAGATATATGTATCCTTATATTTATAGCAGCATTATTTACAATGGCCAAAATATGGAAGCAGCCCAAGTGTTCATCAATAGATGAATGGATAAAGATATCACTCACACACACACACACACACACACACACACACACACAGGAATATTACTCAGCCATAAAAAAGAGTTAGATCTTGCCATTTGAGACAACATGGACGGACCTAGAGGATATTATGCTAACTGAAATAAGTCAGACAGACAAATACCATATGATTTCACTTACATGTGGAATCTAAAAAAGCAAAACAAATGAACAAGAAACTAAAACAAACAGACTCTTAAGTATAGAGAACAAACTAGTGGTTGCCAGATGGAAGAGGGGTAGGGTAGGATGAGCCAAATAGTTGGAGGGGATTAAGAGGCACAAACTTCCAGTTATAAAATAAGTAAGTCATGGAAATGAAAAGTACAGCATAGGGAATATAGCCAATAATACTGTAATAACATTGTTTGGTGACAGATGGTAATTATACTTATGGTGGTGAACAAAGCATAATGTGTAAAACTGTCAAATCACTAATTGTACACTTGAAATTCATATAAGATTGTAAGTCAACTATACTTTGATAATAAGTTTTTTAAAGTCACAACACTTGCATTCAAAGAACAGATGTTAATTTTGAAGTAGCAAAATAAATTCCTGTATTTGAGAATTGCTTAACTTACTTAGCTTCATACCTAGGCCTCAAAAACATACAAAGTCAATAATCTATCTTTTAGAGAATGTAGGCATTGAGATCTGTCAGACCTAATTTTGTATTGTGAATTTATAGTTCCCTAGCTTTATAATCTTGGGGTTATTATTTCTGAAACTCGGTTTCTTCATCTGCAGCACACGACTGATAATATTTACCTTACATGGCTGATATAAGAATAAAATGAAAGGATAAGGTGTATAGCACATTGCAAGATCTGCAATAGACATTCAATAAATAATGTTGGTAAAAAAAAATTAGGTAGCTTCCAATAAATAAAAACGATGTTTGTTTTTTCCTGGTGGGAGAGGGAAGATAAACGAGGGTGGGAGAATAGACAAGCGAGTCTAAAAGCTATGAAAAAGGTAAATGGGAATCAAAAGAAGCACAGTGGAAAATACTCTTAAAGATATCACTTATATGTGGAACATAAGGACGTTAGGAGAAGGAAGGGAAAAATGAAAGGGAAGAGGAAGATTATTGATCAATGAGAAGGCATTGTCAATAGTGCTCTTTGGTAGCATCAAGAAAACATCCAAACATTCTGTGACAGCAAATGATGGAAAAGAATGGATGACAGAAACAAATGTGGATACCGCTTAGAATGAATTAGTGAGTATATATGATATAGGAGTTCCACTTGCATTTATTTACACATAAGTTAATCACCAGCAAGCAATTCACGTCCTTTCAGGGAGTTAAAGAATATAGAGAAGAAAGATTCAAGAGATTTAGAGTGTGATGAGAAGCCACAGGAAAATAAATAAGTCTTGTCACTCGTTTACGATTATATATTCTACTCTAAGCAAAATAATTTATATTTTGCATAGAAGTATCGTCCAGGAACAAAATCAATGCTCCGTAAGGCATAGCCTTGCAAAACTTTCCAATAATGAAGACTATTATTTAAAAGTTAGTGGCTTTTCAAATTAAAGGACCTAAAGCAGCTGCAGAAGCTATTCGAAACTGTCTACAGGAAGAGCCATAAGATTAAAAGGCTATAAGCTATTAGACACCTTATAACAAACAGTAGAGAAAGAGGAAGAGACAGCTTGGCTGATCCCAAGGAGAGATAATAAGGCCAGAGAAGGATTCCCAGCAGGACAGCACACGGGGTGGGGAGGAAGAGGGAGGCTTTAATAAGACTGCAGGGGAAGGGGACCTGGAAGCCACCTAGATCTATACCAAAATCTCAGTACCTTTCCTTGCTCCGTCCAAAGCCCAAGTTAAAATACTCAAGTAAATTTTATATCAGATTTGCCTTCTTTTCAACTTGATATTATGTTTTGCTTACAATGTGTTACCAAATGTTATCTTTTCAATCAATCTAGAGAGCTTTGTTTTCTAAAGATTTGCTCAGTATTTTCCTCAGAGACACATTTCCAGACAGCCTGTTTCTCATTAGCGGGAATAAGCAGGAGTGTGTTTACAGCACAGCACCAGACTTAAAAGAATTCCCCTTTCTTAGGGAAGCTGGTCAGGGAATTAGCAGGGCAATAACATAAAGGAGTGAATTTCAGTGCTCCGCTGTGACAGAAGACAGAATATTGGCTCATTAATAGTCTTTAAAAAGCAAAGTGCATAACTCTTTATGACACAAAGAGTTTTGTTTTGAACACAGTTTTAAGCAGTTCTAACATATGAAAGCAGTTCTAACATATGAAAGACCACTGATGCCAGATAGACAGATAGATAGATAGATAGATAGATAGATAGATAGATAGATAGATAGATAGATAGATAGAGATAGTGACTATAAGATGTTTAACTTCTGTTCAGCCAACACTGACTGCTCACTGTGGGCAACACAGAGAATACGAACACGTATAAGACACTGCTAAATAGTTTACAGTCTAGAGACTAATCCAACTCACTGTATAAATAGAATCCTTAGAAATCACTCTCTTATACTACAGGAGTGCTTAGAAAATAAAAATATCAGTTAAGGCAATACAAATCATAGGGATTTATTAGTGGAAGTCACTAATATTATCAAAGGAAGTAATTGAGAAAATTTATAAGTATGTTGATAAGTAGAAAATTTGCACATACTTTTACCATTGGAAAATACTTCTCAAAATGCCTTGGCCAGCAAAATCAATCATCAAAATCAAGAGTAAATCCACTTGCACTTATTCAATCACACTGTTTTATCTGACCTAATTTCCCTTCCTAGAGGCAATGTCACTGTCACGACGGTCACAGTCTTCCAAGACTGTAAGTGCAGTGAGGATGAGAAATTCTAACAAAAGACAATGTGGACAATTCACATGTCAGTAATTGGGATGTGGTATTTGATGAAGAGTCAGTAAAGTATTATTTAGAACAGCAGTTTACACATAACTGTGTGTCGTAATGTTCCTGTAACAGCAATAGTAAGCATGGAATATTAGAAATAAATGTGCAGGGGCACCTGAGTGGCTCAGTGGGTTAAAGCCTCTGCCTTTGGCTTAGGTCATGATCTCAGGGTCCTGGTATCGAGCCCCGCATCGGGCTCTCTGCTCAGGAGGGAGCCTGCTTTCCCTCTCTTTGCCTGCCCCTCTGCCTACTTGTGATCTCTCTCTCGGTCAAATAAATAAATAAAATAAAATAAAAAAGATTTATTTAAAAAAGAAAAGAAAGAAATGTGCAATGTTGTTCCTTTAAATAAAAAACATATACAGAGAATTTTTTAAATAATATATTTTTTCTTAGTGATCATTAAATATTAAGCAAAAGGGTAGCCCTCAGATGTTTCCAATGAAGCAATATCCTGGGACTCTTCTGCTTCAGGTCTTAAAAGATGATATTAAACTAGTTCCCAAGAGCATACTTAATCTAAAAATATTATTTATTTCCCAAACAGCTCCTTAATTGCTTAACACTACATGCTATCCTACGTATTCATATGACATTTAACTTTGTTATACTTTTTACTATAGTATAAATTAAATTTTAAGTCAAACATCTATTCCTTTCTTTATAAAATGATTTTTAAAAAGGAATTTACATTTATGTATTTTTTTTCTTGGTCACAAAAAGTAAGTCAAAGTTCAAAATTTTATAGTGTACGACCTGTTTCTTGACGTCTCAATACATTTCTTTCTGATATCCGAGACACACATGCTTTTTGAGAAGACTGCAAGATGAATCAAAGAAACTGGTATGGCCATTCGGTGCACAGAGAAAAGTTTACATATACGGTGAATGGAATATGATACACGATTTTTGTAATCATTACCTTTTCTAATTATTGAGAAAAATATTTTATGAATCTGCACTATTAATAGAATTCCACTTCCAATAGTGACAATTATGTCTGAAGACAAGACAAAAATCTGCAGAATATTCTGGCACCTGAGAGGGTGTAAGGAGAAGGAAGAAATAAAGGCGAGAAAGGAAGACAAACAGAGTAATTCGTTCCATTGGAACAGCTAAAAGAGAGCTCAGTGAACATGAGATCTCATCATCTGGAAATCATCCAGGATAAACTGCTCAGAGTACAGCGATGGATGCTGTGAGACAGAATCCGTTGGCTAAGGCTCAAGTAACCATTGATTTGGAATGTAGCATTTGAGGATAGCCACTAGAGGAAGACAAGGTCCCACCGACATCTCAAAGACAAAGGTGCTTTGGAGAAGACACAGGCATACTCACTTTGTGAACTTTTGTCAGGTGGAGTGCTTTGATCAGAAGATGGGGAAAAAGTCTTTCACTAAGAGAAGGAAACTCTGAGGAAGTTATGGTACATAAATAGCTAGTCTGGCAACTATCACAGAGAGCAGCCTAAATAGATCCGAACTGAGTAGTTCATTATTTTCCCTGCACTTAACCAACAATAAGGTCATTGTCTTACGGTAATTTATTGAGAATTATTCAGATGCACTTCATCTTCACAATATGCCTCAAACCAACTCAAAGCAAAACACAAAACTCTTACTTCCTTGAATTTCAGCGGAATGATGTTTGGAAATGCAGTATGTTTCTCAAAAGTTATTAGTAGGAAAATGTAAAATGAGAGGAGGAGGCTGTGGGGGCCCTTGGATCTAGAAAAAAGATGGAGTGCCTGAAGCAAGGGGCTTTCTTGTAGGCAAAATAGTTTTTAGAAATTGAGATGAAATTCACATAATTAAATTCACCACAATTTTAAAGGGTACCACTTCAGTGGTATATAGTATACTCCAAATGTTGTGCAAACATCGCCACTGTTAAATTCCAGATAATTTCCATCATCTCAAAAAAACCCCACATACCCATTTAGCCATCATTCCCCATTTCCTTCTTCCCTTGGCTCTTGGCAACTATTTTCTTTTTCTTTGGATTAGCCTGTTCTCTGGATTTGCCTATTCTGGATGTTTCACACAAACAAAATCTAACAATATGTGACTTTTTTGTGACTGGCTTCCTTTACTTACCACAAGTAAAAGTATTCACTCATGCTCTAGCATATATAAGTACTTCATTCTTTTTTATGGCTCAGCGTATCTCATCCTATAGATCTACCACATATATATATATTTTTTTAATCTATTCATCAGTTAATGAACATTTGGGTTGTTTTTACCTTCTGGCTGTTGTGAATAGCACTGCTATAAATATTCACATACAAGTATTTGTTTGGATAACTGTTTTCAATTCTCTTGGGTAACTACCTAGTACTCTTTGAGTGCTACCTACTCAAAATGAAATTGCTGAATTACATGATAACTCTATGTTTAATTTTCTGAGGAACTCCTAAACTGTTCTCCACAGTATGGCACTCTTTTGAATTTCCACCAGCAATGTATGAGAATTTCAATGTCTCCACATTCTCATCAACACTTATTATTTTCTGTTTCTTTATTACACCCATCCTAATGAGTGTGAAATGGTAGCTTATTGTGGTTTTGGTTTACTTTTCCTTAATGAATAAGTATGCTGAGCAGCATTTCATGTACTATTGGCCAT
>CM052899.1:5928374-5951593 GCA_028534135.1 Potos flavus | reverse complement strand
GTTTCATTTGCTCTTCTTTTTTCTAGTTTCTTAAAGTAAAAGATTTAGTTATTGAATTAATGTCTTTTTTCTTTTATATTCTAAGTTTTGATAAACCGTGATTTCTCTTTCATTGGAGTAAAAGTGCTTTTCAGGTCTCTTGTGATTTTCTCTATGAGTCATTGGTCATTTAGGAGTGCATTGTTCAATTTCCACAAATTTGTGTATTTTCCAAATTTCCTTCTGTAACTGATTTCTAATTTCATTTCATTGTGGCCAAAGGATATATTTTGCATGATTACAATCATTTTAAATGTAATGAGACTTGTTTTGTGGCCTAATGTACAGGGTATCCAAGAGGACATTCTTTGCGTACTTGAGAAGGATGTGTGGTCTCCTTATAGTACTGTTGTACTTGATTAATGTCTGTCAGGTTTTGTTTATAGTGTTGTTCAAGCTTCTATTTCCTTGCCAATTTTCTCTCTAGTTGTTCTATTCATTATTTAAAGTGGAGTACTGAAATCTCCAAATATTATTATTGAACTATTTCTCCTACCACTCTGTCAGCTTTTGCTTTTGAATTTGGGGCTCTGTTAGTTGTATATGTGCTGATAACTATTAGATTTTCTTGATGGATTGCCCTTTTATTACTATATAAGACCCTTCTTGTGTCTTATAAAAATTTTCGTCTTAAAGTTTAAATAAAGTTTATCTAATAGCATAGTTACTCCAGCTCTTTTTGCCAGTTATTTACTCAGAATATCTTTTTCATAATTTTACTTACCATATATTTGTGTCTGTAAATTGAACGTGAGTCTTGTTGATAGCATATGGCTGGATCATTTTTATTTATCCATTTTGCCAATCTTAGCTTCTTTTTAATTAGAGAGTTTAATCCATTTACAGTTAATGTAGTTATTGATATAGGAGGATTTACTTCTGCCATTTTGGAGCTTATTTTCTATGTTTTGGATCTTTTTTACTCTTCAATTCTTCCATTACTGCTTTCTTTGCATTAAACAGATACTTTCTTTTGTACCATTTTCATTCCTTTGTCTCTTCTTCTACCCTATATTCGTGAGTTATTTTCTTAGAGGTTGACCTGTGAATTACAATTACCATCTTAATTTATAACAATCTAGCTTGAATTAAATCAACTCATTTTCAGCAGTATAAAAACTTTGTTCCTATATAGCTTGATCTCACCTTTAATGTTGTTATTATCATAAATTACATCTTTACACACATAGTGTGTCCATTAACATAAATTTATCATCATTTTATGCACTTAGTTTTAAATTAGCTAAGGGAAAAATAAGTGTTAACAAATCCAAAATATATTAATACTGACTTTAATATTTACCTATATACTTACTGCCACTGGTGTTCACCATTTCTTCATGTGGATTCAAGTTACAGTATAGCATCCTTCCACTTACCCTGGAGGTAAGGGTAGCACTTAGGACTTTTATGTGCTTCTAGCACTTTTCGTAGAGCAAATGTACTAGCAATGACTATCATTTTATTGTTGTTGTTGTTGATCTGGAAATGTCTTCATCTCTCCTTCAATTTGGAAGGATAATTTTACCAGATATATAGAATTCTTGGTTGAAAGTTTTTTGTTTTTTTTCCAGCACTTTAAATATACCACCCCACTGCCTTCTAGAGTCCATGATTTCTGCGGTAAAGTCAGATTATTCTCTTACTGAGTACTCCTCCCTTGTATGTGACAAGTTGCTTCCCTCTTGTCGTTTTTCAAGATTCTCTCTTTGTATTTGCTTTTCAATAGTTTTGAGTATGATCTATTTTTTTTTTCCAACCATTACCTCCTCAAATATTCATTCTGTCCCTGGTTTCTCTCTCTTGTTCTGAGACCTATTATATTCATGTTGGTATGTTTGATGGTATCTCACTTAGGCTCTGTTCATTTTTCTTCATTATTTTTTTATTTCTGTTACTCAGACTGACAAATCTTCTGTTACTCAAGTGACAAATCTTCAAGCACACTGAATCTTTCCTCTGTCTGTTCACTTCTGCTACTGAGCCCATCTAGTAAATTTTTCATTTTGATTCTTGTACTTTTCAATTCCAGATTTTAAATTTGGCTCCTTTTTATAATTTCTATCTCTTCATTGATATTCTCTCCTTAGTGAAACACACTCGGGATCTCCTTTAGTTCTTTGGCCATGGTTTCCTTTATCTATTTGAACAAATTTAAATTAGGTGACAAAGCCTTTATGTATTAAGTTCAATATTTGGGCTTTCTCAGAGACAATTTCTATTAATTTCTCTTTTCCTATGTATTGGCTATTTTTTTTGTTTCTTCATATGCTTAATTTTTTTTTAACTGAACTAAAATATTATTATGTGGCAACTCTGGAAGTCCAATTCTCTCTCCTCCCCAGGTTTGTCTTCTGCTACTTATTATAGTTGTTTTTTTGTTTGTTCAGTTGTTTTTTCTGAACTAATTTTGTAGTCTGTATTCTTTGTCATGTTTTGCCACTGAAGTCTCTCTTCTGTTAGTTTAGTCGTCAGCTAGTGATTGGACAGTATTTCCAGGTCCACTGTGTGTGTGTTGGGGCATGCCTTTAACACTCAACTGGGCAATTTGAATTCTGCCTTAGCTTTCACTTCCTGCTTCGGTAGAGCTTGAAGGTCAGTCAGAATGAGAGCTGAGGGCCTTCTCAGGTCTTTTTGAACATGTTCATGGCCTTATAGGCCCCCAGGAATATGTCAGAATTTTTAAAAGTCCTTATTTCCCAAACCATTTCATTCCTCAGAATTTCCTTCAAAGTTCTTTTGTTAGTCTTTTTTGGGCCCAACTTTCATGGACTGCCCCAAGCAGCAATAACTAATATATTTGCCTACAAATGTTTTTGACAAACACTGCCCTTCTAGCCAGTCCTCCAGGAAGCTATCATACAAGTCAAAACAAACAATTCTTTACAAATGAGATCCATTCTGCTCTCTCCAGTACTGGAATCTGCACTGGAAATGGGGGCTGTTATCTTCAAGGCCACTTCCAAAGTGTCAAGTAGGGGATGGGACCAGAGTAAGTTAAAACACCACAATGCTCTGTGTTCTTACAGAGATACAACCATTTTTTAATGAATTAAGTATTCCATTGGTTGCTGCAAGCTATTGGTTAGATTTCAGATTTCTGAGAATGTTGATTGATAGTTTTTGCCAGGATTTTTGTTGTTTTTATGGAAGGATGGACTTTTGAATTCCTTACTCTATCATTTTTTTCTGGCATCCTCTATGCAAAATCTCTACACATGTCTGAACCAACCAAAGGTTTCTGTGAACTATTAAGGTTTTTATTTATTTGGTTGGCTAAGATTCTAATATTTTGTTTTGTTTTCACAAAGAGAAAGGTAAACTTTTAGTAGGATTACAGAAGGAAGAAAGAATTAAAGCGTTCTGTGAATTCATTTTCTTACTCTGGTACCCATATTGCCAACCCTCTGTTAGAATCCCACCCCAGACCTCTAATCTATCTAAACACATCTCTCCAGAGCAAACCTAAGCCCTTAAATTATTTTTCGTCCTTTATTTTTTTAAAAGATTTTATTTATTTATTTGAGAGAGAGAGAAAGAGTGAGCATGACTGGGGAGAAGGGCAGAGGGAGATGAGAGAGAAAATATCAAGCAGACTCCACAATGAGTGCAGAGCCTGACATGGGGCTCTATCTCACAACTCTGAGATCATGACCTGAGCCAACATCAACATCAAGACAACATCGAGTTGCTTAACCAACTGAGCCACTCAGGTGCCCCTTTTCCTCCTTTATATAAGTGTATATTCTACCTTCTATTATTTTGGTTAACTTATATTGAATAAAGTACATCTAATTCTGAAAGATCCTATTTCTCTAAATGAGATTACACTGTTTCTAAAAGCTCAAGGCAGTTACTCTCCCCTAACCTTTCCGCACATTTTTAGCTTTTTCAAGATCGTAATTACCATTAGCTGAATCAACATACAATACTATATATAGGTATTACATTTAGATAACATTGACAAATCTAGTGCCTACCAAAAAGGAGATATTCTTCAAGTGGACTACTTATTAAATGGAAGGCCTTTGATAAGTTACTTAATTTACATGTGTCTCTAGCTAATTATCTGCAAAATAGGGTGCTGCAGTGGCAGAAAAATGTTAGTTATCTAGCCCAGTCCTTGTAACCCCTTGTTCTTCAGTATCAAAAGGACAATTTTATTTGAATTAGTTATGCACCCAAATAAAGACTATATTTCCTAACCTCTTGAAAACAGTTGGCTCCCTAAGTATTGCCAACATAAAAATAGAAGATCAATAGATAGATAAATAGATGGTGCAATACTGAAATTATTGCTTATTATGATTTATTGCGTTACTATTTTTCAAGCTCATCTTACTTTATTGGTCTATTTAGGCTTAAAACTTAACTCAAATCTTGCCTCATGAAACCTTTTTCCCTGAGTATCTCAGCTTCCAATTATCTCCCATAAGATAATGTTCTGTCCATTTACTTTGATTTCAAGACATGTATCAAAATTATATTTTAAAATACAAATTATCATATAAATTTTTATGTTTTTGTTATTGCCATTGTTGGCTTTCTCATTACATCACCAATTTCTGAAGACAGAGACTTTATTATGGTAGAGTTTTTAGTTCCCTGAACTGACACTATTTTGTTCACAGTAGATATTTCTTCAGTGATATCAAGGGAAAGAATTTACCTTTATTTAGGAATAATCTTGCATCAGTACCTTTAGGCTCTGTGCTTATCCCAATTGATTAAAAAGGACCCTGCTCTTGTGCAGCTTACATTTTAGTGGAGAGGGACTGTAGGTAATCTTTGTGTTAAACATTTAATTGAAACTGAATTTGAACTAGGCAGTGGCAGTCAGTGTTGCCGTGGACTGTCCAGGTTTGTTTTGCCTGTGATGGCCCAGGAAGCCCACCAGGAGGACTAGCAAAGTGGAACACAAGAAGGCACCAGGCATGTAGGGATTATGTGAAAAGTGCTCCACAACTAGCTCAAGGCTAGTGTCAGCCTTGTACAGTTGATGAATGGTGGGGAGATGTAAGAAGTCTGGGCATGATCACTGATGGGGTGCACAACAGGCAAGGAGTTTAGAAGTTACCAATTAAGATCAGAGGGCTCTGGGGATCTGGGAAAGGAATTTAGACGTTTATCTAAGTGTGATGGGAACTGGATGATGTGTTTTTAAAAAGCCAATACCAACCTTATTTTCATTTTTAAAAAGCACCTCAACTGCAATGTGAAGAAATGTTATAGGTGGTTACGGGCTCCTCTAACAAAATGCCACCGACTGAGTAGTTTATAAACAACCAACATTTACTTTTCACCATTCTAGAAGAAAGTCCTAGATCAAAATGAGGGCACATTCAGTGTCTGGTGAGGGAGAGCCTCACAGATGGTGCTTTCCTCTGTTTCCTAGCATGCCAGAAAAGGCCAGAGATCTCTGTGGGATCTCTTTTATGAGAACACTAATCAAAAGCCCCATCTCCTATTATAATCACCTTGGGGGTTAGAATTTCAACATGACTTTTGAAGGGATAAAAGCATTCAGTCCACAGCAGTGGTCATTTAAAGTAGCATCAAACCTTAGTGGTTTTCCCCTACTTCCTAAAGAGAAAAAACAAGACCCATAAATTCACAGAATCAGTGACAGGCAGGGCTCTAATTTGACTTCAGGCATGTTTAATCCAAAGCCTCTGATCTCTGATAAAATAGGTCTTCATACTCTCTTAAATTGATGGCACTTTATCATTCAACTTTAAGATAAAGATGGAGTTTGTCATTATAGCATTGAAAATGACTCCCAACTCAGAGAGGAAAATGTGCTCGATGGATCGTGAGTTCCAGGTTGGCCTGCTGACTTGTAAGGAATCTGGTGGCACATACCTGGTAACCTGGGAAGCAGGAACCATCCTATTCCATGATCCGAAAATCCACCATTCAGTAATGAAATGCTTATCCCATTGAGCTGATATTTAACCATAAGCAAAAGGGAGCCAAATCTAAATTTTCATGGAACATCTCTAATGCCCATAAATATTTAAGAAAGAATTATATTTCCTATTATTGTTCTTGAAACATCTTTTCATATTCCCATTTAACATGGTGTCTTGCAATAGTTCCTGTAGATAAAATATCAGTGAATTTGTCACTAAAAAGTGTGCCTTAATAGTACTAATGCCACTTGGGGGAAAGATATTCACTGTGTGCTTTATAGCGTTCAGCTTATCTTAACTTCTGAACACAATTACTGTGACACTGATGTATTCGGAACTATTACGTTTATATTACTAAAAAGTCACTTCAAAATATGATTTTCTCTTTAAGAGACTCTCAAGGAAAACAGAAAGTAAAGATACCCGGGAAAAAAGAGCAAAGTGTCTAGAAAACAAGATTAGCCTTCCTTACTTGATTCTTTACTAAAGAGAATTGAGCCATGTTTTAGCACTGACAGTTTTAGAGAATTCCACCTTTTCTTTGCCTTTACAAACTCTAGAAGCAAGGGCCACAGGGATTTCTGCTCTTTCCTTGTCTTATGG
Source organism: Potos flavus (assembly GCA_028534135.1). Lineage (NCBI taxonomy): Eukaryota > Metazoa > Chordata > Mammalia > Carnivora > Procyonidae > Potos > Potos flavus. The sequence goes on along the minus strand of CM052899.1, from coordinate 5,945,039 downwards.
TTCCATTGTATTGCTGCACATATGGGAAGTGACCTAATGGTAATGTAACTGGTAGGTTCAGCTCCCCTAATACAACCTAACAGTGGTTCAGGGGAAATGCCCTAAATTCTTTCCTAGAGATATTAGATAAAATGCACCCTTTTGATTAACAGCAGGTGATTTTATCCATTTCCTCAGTATACATAAATGTGAAAAGCAAAAACTAATAGTCCTGTAAAAGGCAGGCACATCACGTTCACATATTTTGCTGCTTGAATCATCACATGGCATGGGTATTAATGGCAAGTACAATTCTTCCAAACAGTTAAAGGAACATTCAGGGTCACCATTAACGCAATTACTCCTTCAGCGGTTCCACTGACTGCTTTTAAAGACAAGGTGTAGTAGATGCTTTAGTCTAAATTCATTTTCTTTCAGATAAGACTCCCATCTTATTTTAGAATATTTATTTTAAGTCAATAAGAAACACCAAATGTCAAACTTAATACTCAATCTTTTTAATAGAAAAGTCTTACCCACTTACGGAATATATAGTGTATAGTTTCCAAGCACAGAGTGTAAAATTGTTAATCAATGGCATATTAAAGACCATCGGTAGGTAAAAAACATTTTCCAGATTTTCTATGTCATTCTCTAATCATAAATAAACTTGTCCTTAAACCTGATATAGACTTTATTATTAATTATATTTGTCAACTCAAGTTTGGCTTTAATTTGTCCAGGGGTATAAGAAAGTTCATCTGGTATATTTCTTTAGCATGTTCTGTTAAGTCAAGCATGTTCTCTCTTCTTGGATAAATTTGTAATAAACATCATGGTTCCACACAATAATGAAACCCATAATAGGAGAATATGTACATAACCCATGCTTCCTCAGGTAAAGTCCAAAAACTCATATTTCTTTCACTAATGAAAGTAATAGGATTTTGCTTCCTAAGAAAACCTTGCTTACTTGGGAGTGTTAGTCATATAATTCAGGGATAGTTGCTCTTGAGTTAAAGACACCATCATAACTCAGAAGCACCACCCTGAAGCTAAAGAATGTCACAGAATTATCAGATGCTGGTTGGTTAATTTGAAGCAGGTATTGCTTAAGCTAGAGCCTCCAATGATGACAGCTGGCAGTCCCACCTTTATGTTCCAACACCCTTACCGTGGAAGCATCAGAGAGTCGTCTTGACACTGCCATGGAGACTTGATGCACAGTACAGTACTGGTCCCATAAGCCACAAGGAGGAAGATCTGGAGCAAGAGTTACCCACTGCATGCACGGAGCAGGCAAGGCAGGCAGGGAGGAAGGGACAAAGTTGCCGAAAGATAGCACACAATGTTCTCTTTGGTGAGCTTGGTAGTAAAGACATTAAACGAGGGATAAAATGCAAGAGGAAGAGCAGGGAGAAAACAACCACAACTGGAGAAATCAAGGAAGACGTAAGAAATATGAGAGCGAGATAAGACAGGACTGGAAATGCTGACAGTGGAGCTGACATGCTCCATGATATTTAAAACTGTGGGGCTGATGAAATCACCTGGGAAGGGCATGGTGAGACATGTGGCAGCTTGAAACTAAGTTGAACTATTGCTAGCACATAGATATGTCTGAGAACCTTCAAAACATAGTAGTGTGGACAGGTATTAGGGCCTATTGGCAAAGAAGAATTGAAGAGAATACAGCAAAGCACCTGTTCTGAGGGAATACCACACTACCAGAGGCAATTTATAGTTCTGTTAAGACCCAGCCCTTTGGGGCGCCTGGGTGGCTCAGTGGGTTAAGCCTCTGCCTTCGGCTCAGGTCATGATCTCAGGGTCCTGGGATCGAGCCCCGCATCGGGCTCTCTGCTCAGCAGGGAGCCTGCTTCCCCCTGTCTCTGCCTGCCTCTCTGCCTACTTGTGATCCCTCTCTCTCTGTCAAATAAATAAAAATCTTAAAAAAAGAAAAAGACCTGGCCCTTTGACTCGAGCCACCTATGCTTCATAAACAAACATGACTAGGCAGCAAAGAGGGGACGAGGGAGAAAACGGGGTCTGAAGGGGAGTGTGCCCTCAATGTGGCCACAGGGCAGAGATGAGGGAGTGGTCAGGTGGAAAGGATAGACGCTGTGGGCCGGGAGAAACGGTGAAAGTGTTAAGACTTCAGAGCTGTTGTGGTTTCATTTGAAAGCAAAGTGCTTGGTGTAGTTCTAAGAGAGAATAATGGAAGCTGAAGGGAGATGAAATTCCTTTGATTTGAAGAGACCAAGGACCTCAAAATTAGAACGTGAGTTGCTTATTCACATAAACATTGAAATCATGTAGCTAATCCAGAGTTCGTGTAAAGGATGTAACTGTCCATTGGGTATGCAAATCATTAATTAATGTGGCCCTCCTTAGGAAATAGAATATTGCAGCGAGTATATGAAATACTGCCTGATGGTGTGGGATTTACCACTGGTCGCAGAAGTAATGGTCTAGAACTGTGCTATGCAGCACAGTAGCCACGAGCATCGTGTTGCTACCAAATACTTGAATTATAGCCAGTCCAAATTGAGATGTGCTGTGACCGTAAAATACACACCAGCTACTGAAGACAGTACAATAAAAGGCTATAAAATAAATATCCAATTAATAAGTTTATATTAATTTCAGGTTGAAATAAGAATATTTCAGATATACTAGTTAAAATGTATTATTAAAATTAATTTCACCTGGTTCTTTCCTTGTTTTATTTTTATTTTTTTCCTTATTTCTTATTTTGAATTTTAAAATCAGGAATGATGTTGAATATTTTCAAATGATTTTTCAGCATCTATTGAGAAGATTACATAATTTTTAAAAATTGTAATGGTTAATTGGTGAATGACATACATTGATTTTCAATTATTGGGCCAAAATTGCACTCCTACATAAATCCCAGCTGATCCTGATATAGTATTATTTTTACATACTCTGCATTTGATTTGGTAACATATTGTTAAAGACTCTGCATCTGTGTGTATGAGGGATATTGGTCTCTAGTGTTCTTTTTTTAATAATATATATGATTGTGGCATCAGAGAAAAGCTTAGATTAGTAATTTGAGAAGTTTCTTTTAAGCTATCTATATTAATATATTTAATACAAGATTCTAGTAGACAGTCGTTTTGTTTTGTTTCCTCATTCTGATAAGTCTATTATTTCTACATTGTCAGTTTATGTCTTTCAACACTTTAAAGATTTTATTTATTTATTTGACAGAGACACAGCGAGAGAGGGAACACAAGCAGGGGGAGTGGGAGAGGGAGAAGCAGGCCTCCCGCCAAGTGGGGAGCCCAATGCGAGGCTCGATCCCAGGACCCTGGGATCATGACCCGAGCCGAAGGCAGATGCTTAACAACTGAGCCACCCAGGCGCCCCTGTCTTTAAACACTTAAAAATTATTGTGTCCCTTCCTTCTATCTTCCCAATTTCTGATGAGAAATCTACTGTCATTCAAGTCATTGTACATTTATTTTTCTTGGGCTGTTTTTTTCTCTTTCTTTCTTTCTTTCTTTCTTTCTTTCTTTCTTCCTTCCTTCCTTCCTTCCTTCCTTCCTTTCTTCCTTCCTTCCTTCCTTCCTTTCTTCCTTTCTTCTTTGTTTTAGAAGATGGCTATGAGAAAATCTAAAATCACTTTTGTGGCTCACATTTGTGGCTGACGTTATGTTTCTATGGACAGGGTTGATCAAGAAGTTTAAATGATTTGAGGTAATCACGCTATCCTTTCTTGCAACCAAGTGCTGACACATGGAAAAGACAGAGCTAGTTTATTGTCATGACTGTGATACGTATCCATATGATATAGTAAGAAAACACGAGGTTATTAAAAAGTAGGTGCATAGGGGTTAGGACAAAATATCAGAGATGAGTTTCTTTCCTTCCCAGGTTCTGGGTTTGGGTTGCTGAGTGATTATAAAATCTGATGGTGAAACTACGGTTCACACTCTTCTACTGACCCCCATTTCTGCTTCTCTGTTCCCAAATTAAGTTCCTACTTTGACTCTTTCATATCTGAGAAGAGATGCAAAGCTGGGTCACAGATCATATTACAGGTAATTTTATATATTAATTTGATTAAATAATTTTTAAAGTAATATATATTACTACATATACATCCCCCAATTAATCTGATGTAATAGAATTCATGTGCCTGATGTGGGATGTTAGCTGATTTTAAGCTGCAACCTCCCATACAACCAGTGTTTAAACACCGCTCCCACAATGACCACTCATGGCTCCCATTCGCAAAAGATAGGACATGGCTCCTTTCCAATCATGCAAGCTTGTTTTCTCTTCAAGTGTCTTTTTCCATATTAAAAACAAAAGGATGGTTTCTAAAAAATTTTTCTAATTTCTAAATTAGAAATTCTAAATTTTAGAATTTCTAAAAAATTCTAAAAATAATTTCAAAGAACATCTTTTGAAGCAGTCACCTTTTTCCCTGTGATGACATGACTAACCTTTAGAAATGAATATTGATAAAACAAGGCATGCTAAGAATGTAAAGTGATATACTGCATCAATTTAAGAGCAGGCCAAGGAGGACAAGGGCCAAAGAGAAAACAGTGGTAGTAAAACAATACGAAGCTAAGGAAGAACTTCACCAATAGCACATAATTTCGTCATTGCTAGACATAGGCCAAATATTTGGCAATGAGCTTTAATAGCCAACAGAGAAAAGAGGAAACATGATCTCAGGAAATAGTCAAGGTGACCACGAAAGAAGAATAAACCAGTTACTTTGGCACACTATGTATTTTCCTCATAGTGAGCCTGGAAAAAAAAAATCCTGCTGTGGTTCTTTAAAAATAACAAATGAGGGGCATCTGGTGACTCAGTCGTTTTAGCAGGTGATGATCCCAAGGTCCTGGGATCAAGTCCTGCATAGGGTACCCCACCCCGTGGGGAGTCTGCTTATTCTTCTTCCTCTGTCCACCCCCACCGCTCATGCTCTCTCTCAAATAAATAAATAAAATCTAAGAAAAAAAAAAAAAACAACAAATGCGGTGATATTGTTTATGGAGTCCAAGAGAGAAATTAATTTTAAAAAATCTGTACTATCTACATTCATGTATGCACACACAGTCTCTTAATTGATCTTTTCTTACCCTTACCCAGCTCCACAAATAATTTTCTGTCCAGCTTTCCCTCTTGCATATTAAAGTTGAGTCAGTCTTACCTCGTATTTTCCTATTAAAAATTAACTTTCCAGTATATGTGCTGCCGAAGCGAGCACTAAAAATTAACTTTCTAGACTAACTTTTCAGCAAACGAATCTAAGTAACTCCCCTAATAAATGGAATATTTCCCGGAAACAGTATGTGATAAGGGGTTACAATGTTACCTCTCCTGAGAACTGTGTGTAACTTAATGGCTTCTGGTCATATGGAAGCCAGAGATTTTTAACATTTTTTTTTTTTTTTAGCAGAAACTGGTTTTTGGATTTTTTTTTTCCAAAAAGAAAGCTTAAGTGGAACTCTGATATACCAAATGGACACAGAAAGAGCTGACCAGGTTGACATATGGGACTTCTGGAGTCCAGCCTGCCTTAGCTGTGCCTTTGACCCTCCACAGTGGCTGAGACCCAGCAGCATGCCAGCAATCTACAAAGCAGTTTCAACACCACTGCCTTATATAAAAGAGATGCCAAATTCTTGTAGTAGTAGCAGTGAGGATGTTTGAGGGCTTGTCAGCCCTTCAATTCTCTCTATCTAGAGAGCTGTTACTCTGCCTCTGCCAAGAGGCACCCCTCACTCCCATGTTACATAAACTGTCTCAGAAATATCAAGTCAATGTGACCAGTAGGAGACTTCACATTGGTTAGAATATATAAGGATTAAGGAGGGGATTATGGTTGCTGCTGTGTAAGAGAGGCAGTAAACTCTGCATCAAGGACCCAAAGGATTCTCTAGGAGCAATATTTAATAAACATTTCACATGGCATGAATCACTGGACCAATCTGGTTAAAATGCAGATTTAGACTGAGACTGGGGTGGGACACTGGAACCCAAATTTCCAACCAGCTCCTGTGTGATGCTCAGGCTGTTGGTTGAAGAACTACCCTTTGAATAATGAGGCTCTAGGACACGACCTGGTAATACCTGATCTGGTGGTAAGGAGTTCATTGAAACATACTCTTACCACAAGATCCTTGGTATTTACCCAAATGGGCTAAAAACTTAAGTCCACACTAAAACCTGCACACAGATGTTTATAGCAGCTTGATTTATAATTGCCAAAACTTGGAGGCAACCAAAATGTCTTTCAGTAGGTGAATGGATAAATAAACTGTGGTATATCCAGACAATGGAACATTATTCAGTGCTAAAAAGAAATAAGCTATCAAACCACGAAGTCATGGCAGTAATTTAAATGCATATTACTAACTGAAAGAAACCAGTCGGAATTATTGTATGCTTCCAACTATAGGACATTCTGGAAAAAGTAAAACTATGTAGACACTAAAAAGATCAGTGGCTGACAGGGATTGGGAGAGGGGAAGGATGAACAGCCAAAGAGCACAGAGGATTTTAAGTCAGTGAAAATACTCTGTATAATGATGGATATATGTCATCATGCATTTGTCTAAACCCATACAATGTACACAACCAAGAGTAAACCCTAAACTATGGACTTTGAGTGATTATGATGTGTAATGTAGGCTTACCCTTGGCAAAAAGTGTTACCATTCTGATGAGTGAAATTGATAACAGGGGGCTGTGCATGTGTGGCAGCAGGGGGTGTGGGGAAATCTTTGTACCTTCCTCTTAATTCTATTGTAAGCCTAAAATTGTTACAAAATTAAAGTCTTTAAAAAAAATGTTCATTGACAACAACTCCTACCACATATGGGCATGACTGAAGGTGTTTGGAATTTGTTGGAGTGAGGGTTTAGGTTATACCATCTGGTAATGAATCCTGAAATCCTGACCAGCTGGGGTGCTACCTAAGGGCAAAGCAAACATGAAATGCAGAGAGAAGGAGGAAGTTATAAATGATGATCATGACTCACAATGTATTGCAGAAATGACAACCCATTAATTTTTTTTGGTTCTGTTATATGCCAATTTATTTTTTGACTCTATCTTGTGTCTTTACTATTTTATCTGAGGTAGATCATTGGTAGGTAACTTTGCAATTTATTCCTTAAATATAAGGTAGCAAGTAGTGATTGTGACCGAAGTATAAGAACAATTAGAAATCAAAAACCATAAAATACACTCTTAAATTCTGCAAACTGGAATTATAGACTCAATTTGACATCATCTTCAACAGAATTATACACTGGGCAGCAATCATTATGAATTATGAGGAACAAGAAAATCAGTGTAATCTAATTCACTTTTATAATAAAATGAAGCACTCAGAGGGCTTGAGCGATAGTGATAAATTTGTAATTCTAGACATAGCCATTCACAATGGCCATATTTCTGCATCATATACTATAGCCTCTGTAAAATGAGAAAAAATGTAATAACAGTTTATTTCAGAACTTTGTCAAGGGTCAGATTAGCTTCATGAAATATTGGGTAAAACACAGGTGGATTTGTATATAATGTAGATGTGGTCTATTCTGAGATATTTCAACAAATGAATTTTGCATGATTAATCCTTAGATTCTTAATTCTGTTTTTTGTTGTTACTGTCAAGATTTTTCCCTCAAATCATTAGCAATAAAAAATGCTTCCTTAAAAAATACCTAGCTCACAGAAGAAATTTAGAGGAAAAGGGTCATCAATGTTTCCTTGTGTTAATTTTGAGACTACCTTTCTCATAATCCAGCTACTGAATAGTGTTAAAAAGAAAGTCTGAAGTGATCACGATTTTTATGTTCTCCTATATTTTAATTATAGAAAATATTGTATACATACAAAGTAAACAGAGCAATATAAAGAATCTCTACCTATCATCACAGTTTCAATAATTATAAATATTCTGCCATTCTTATATATCTATACCTTGACTGATTTCCCACTCAATAATAATATTAATAATAATGACAATGACAACTATTTTATGGGTAAGAATGATTATTACTATCATTATAGGTCTTCATTTGAAGTATAAAATTTCATACACTAAAAGGCATTGAAATTTCAGTTAAAAAATTTTGACAAATGGATACAGCTATGTAACCTGAACTCATCGTGATATAGAACATTTCCATCTCCCCAGAAAATGTCCTTGTTTCTCCCCACAATTACAATTCCCTCACCCCCAAGGCCACTGTTCTGATTTTTCTCCTTAGTTTTGCCTACTATAGAATTTCATATAAATATAATCACAGAATTTATTTTTTCAAAATATTTTACACCAACTTCTTTTCTTCAAAGGATGCCTAAGGCAATCATTCATGCTGTCCACATATCAGTAGCTCATTTTATTGCTAAGTAGAATTCCACTGTATAATTATACTGTAATTTATCCACTCTCTTAAAGACAAGTAACTTTCTAATTGCCCCTTTAATTTCTTTTTTGATCTATGAGTTATTCTGAAATGTGTTTTTTTTTAAATTTCTAAATATTTTGGGCTTTTCTACTTTTTTTAGATATCAATTGTTAATGATTTCTAATCTCTTTCATCATGGTCAAAGAACATACCCTATATTATTTCAATCTTTTGAAATTTGTGCATTAAGACATTTTTAGGGCCCAGCATATGGTCTATCTTGGTGAATGGCCCATGTTCACTTAAAAGGAATGTCTATTCTGCAATTGTTAGCAATATCGGTGTATATAGGCCAACATGATTAATGGTGTCATTCATATCTTGTATATCATTACTGATTATTTTGGTCTACTTGTTCTGCTGAAAAGGTTGGTGTTGCAGTCTCCAACAATATTTGTCTATTTTTGTCTATTTTTATTTTGTCCTCTCAGTTTTTCTTTCATGTATTTTGAAGCTCTGTTACTAGGATTATATATAATTTTTATGCTTTCCTCATGCACTAATACTTTTATCATTTTCAATGTTCCTCTTTGCATTTAGTAAAATTTTCTGTTTAGAAGTTGATTTTCCCCAACATATAATATAGCCATTTAAACTTTTTATTATTACAGTCTGAATGGCGTAACTTTTTTTTTAATTCTAACTTTCAACCTGTTTATATTTTTGTAATTAATGTATGTCTCTTAAAGACTATATTGTTGGATCTTGCTTCTTTGCCTTTTATTTGTAGCATTTAGTCATTTATATTTAATGTAATTATTAATAAGACTTCATTTAGGTCTGCCATTTTACTATGTTTTCATTTGGTCTTAATGAATTAAGTATTTCTTGCTCCTTTGTTCCTCATTTTCTAATTTCTTATGGGATAATTCAATTTTTTTTAGTATTTCACTTTGATTTCTCTATTAGCATTTCACGGATTTGTGTTATTTTTAAAGTGGTTACTCTAAAATTTACAATAGACATCTTTAAATGGACACAATCTACTTAGTGTTAATTCTGGACTATTTCACATAAAATAATCTTACTACAGTATAGCTATATTTTCATTTGTTCTTTGTGCTTTCTTGTTACGTTACAACTATTCACATTATAAATTCCTCAATATGTTACAATTATTGCTTTATTTAAGAAATTAAGAAAATAAGTTATGTGTGTGTCTGTGTATTTACATATTTTTAAATTTCTAAATGTTTGACTACATAGATCACATTTCTGGTGATCTTCATTCCTTCCTATAGATCCAAGTTACTAAGTGCTGTGTAATTTCCTTCTAGCCTGACAAGCTATTAGCATTTCTTGTAGTATAGATCTGTTTCAGCCTGTTTTTCAAGAGCACATACTCCTCCATTTTCTGTTTTATTTTGGCAACTCTCTCAGTGACTTCAAATAGATGGGAGTTTTGAGGGAGTTAGGGGATGGAACAGATTTTGTAATTGTTATCTGCAGCTGGCTTAGTTGGACTAAGCTACTTTAGCATCAGCAGAAGCTGAAATTCCTACTGTTTATATTTTAACACACTAAATAGTAATCCTATTTATTCACCAAAGAAACCCTTATTTGGACTTTAAAATGTGCTAGACACTAACAAAGGCAAAGCTTATTCATAGAATCCCAAGTAATTTGGTATGATTAGGAGACAGCATGCTGAGGAGAGTGGAGAGTAGTCTATGATGAAAATAGCCACGCAAACATACATACATTTTACCTTGTAGGTTATAAGGAGCTGTTGGTGGGATTTAAACAAAAGAGAAACATAAACAGATATGGGATTTTTGAAAGACCAGTGGCATGGATGAAGAAATTTATAAAGCAAAGCCTATGGGTAAAAAGATCAGTTGGAATACTCAGAGAATTCATGTAGATTTAAAGAGGAGGAGAAGAAGTCAGAGAAGCAGGAGGAAGAATTTGAGGATGATTCAGATTTTGAGAGTAAGCAAAAGTGATTTGATAGAAGGTATTGATCCCAAGTTTGATCGTTGAAAAAATTACCTTAATTTCTGAATGTCTATTTCTTCTAAGTTTTACTGATGTAGTTTTCTAAACATGCTAGTGCATTTCCCTGACATATATAACAACAGTTCCTGTCATCTGCTGTGTGCAGAGGACACTAAAGAAGAAGGGACTCAAACATCTCATCAGATCAGAAGCCCAGTATCCCAGAAGTTAGGAATTTTTTCCTGGAGTAGTGGTTCTTAATCAGGGTGCACATAAACACCAAGGTAGTTTTTAAAAAATACTTATATCTAGGTACTACCCAGAGAGGCTGAAGTAATTGTTCTGGGGTTTGGCTTGGGTATTGGAATTTTTGAAGCAGTTGGTTTTCATACCTCACGGGCATTATAATCATCTGGAGGACTTGTTAAATGAAAGATTGCTACACCCCACTTCGGTTTCTGACTGAGCAGGGTCCTGAGAATTTATGTTTTTAACCAGTTCTCAGGTGCTGCTGATACTGATGGTCTATGGAACCACGTTTTGAGAAACATTGTCCTAGAGATATTTGAAAATCCCAAAATGCAGTGAAAATTAAATAATGCCATAGGTGCCATAATGTTAGGAATAAAGATTGCTTTGATTGATATGAAAAGAGTCAGAAAAAATAAGTTTTCTACTCCATTTGTAAAATTAAGTGATCTAAGCCAAAATAAAAGGCGCAATAAAGATACAGAAGGATCAGCTAAATAATTAGAAATTCAACAGCCCATAATCAAGAAAAACTTGAATGTTAGCTATCCAGGTGATTAAGTGAGTTGAGTAAGCAATCTTTAAAAGAATGACACTAGGTGCACTTATCTTCTGCAGAGGGCAATTCAAGGCAAAATTTATTTTGAGATGCTGATAAATGATTTAGACCAATGTAAGAAATAATTCTTCTCAAGGATGTTAATTAAATGAAGCTTACCCAGGTTGCTTCTGGGGTAGGGTATTTATGTTTCTTAATTCTAGAATGATTTGAATATAGTTTTTTTCCCCAGACTGTATGCCTGTGACATCTGCATTTTCTAACTTCACTTTTGCCCACTGCTTGTTCTTTTGTTCTTTCTAAATGAATTTGGGTTTGGGTCCAAGATGGTGATGTTAGGACAGCCTGAACTCACTTCCTCCACAGAACATACAAAATTATACCTATTTACAGAGCAATTCTTCTTAAAGAAGAACTGAAGGCCCACTGAACCGCTTCTGCACAACAAAAGAGAGAGAATGGCAAAGGGAATTCCAAGAGAGACAGACACTCTGTAACAAAGGGAACCCCCACACCCAACATTTTAAACTGCAGCAGGGAGGGACAGTACTGAGGAACATAGTTCTCTGTTTTAGGCACAGGAAACAAGCCTTTATAAAAGAATAACTAGCATATAAATGAGTCAGCTCTACAACTCCACCAAATGGCAAGGAAGATGCTAGAACTCTCTGTACATGGGAGGTCCTAACAGAGGTGGTCTTAACTCCCCTTCCACCTTGAAAGCACATACCAGTGCACTGTCTGGGTGCCCTATCCAGCCTGCTACCTCAGAGTCCTGGCCCCTACCCCACACCAGCCTTAGACATTCCACTAGGGTGGCCAGGGGCCAGCGTACACCCAAACACCCCTTGTTAGTGCTCACTACAGTTCCAGCCTTTATGCCAAGGTGACACAGGTGCAAACCACACTAGAACACTCTGACAGACTAACCCCCGCACTGAGTGCCCCAGGACACCCTAGCTTGCATCCAGTTCAGCTTTCGGTGTCCCACCAGCTCATCCTCAGTGGGAAGAGCCTTGGAAACCCCTAGCCTGCAACCACATTAGCTTCGGTTGTCCTATCAGGGCATATTTTGTGCAGAGGGCCCAGAACTCACACTGGTGTACATCCATTTTGGCTTTACTTGTCCTGCCAGGGTGCTCCTTGTGCAGAGTACCTCAGGACACCCCAGTCTGTACCCTGCCTTAGTTCCAGCCACCCCACCAGGGCATCCTCTGTGCGTAGAGCCCCAGGTCCCTGTGGCTTGCATCCCTTTAGTTTCAGTTATCCTGCCAGGGCACCCTCTGCAGAGAGAGCCCAGGGACCTCCTGGCTGGCACACCACCTCATCTCCAGAGGCCCCATCAGGGCACACCCTCCACTGAATGCCCCAAGACACTCCAGCGTGCACCCATTTCAGCTTCAGCTGTCCTGCCAGGGTGGACTCAGTATGCAGAACCCCAGGATACCCCTGCCTGCATCAGCTTCAGTTTTAGTTCTTCTGACAGGGCACCCACTGCACAGATAGCCACAGGATCCCCTGGCTTGCACTCACTTCGGCTCCAGCTATCCTAAAGGTACTTTCTCTGAGTAGTGTGTCGGGACACCCCAACCTGCACCCACTTTAGCTTCGGCTGTCCTGCCAGGGCATCCACTGCATGGAGAGCTCAGGGACCGTACTGGCATCTGCCCGCCAGGACTTTAGTGGTCAAGGAGTTTATCAACACTAAACCAGCCTTACAAGAAATGGTAGAGGGATTTCTTTAAATGGAAAAGAATTAGCCATAATTAGATGTAAGAAAATTATGAATAAAAGATGTAAAATAAGACAGTATATATATAAAATGTGGAGGAGGGAGTAAAAAGAAATGAGAAAAGTTTGTTTTTTTTTAATGTGTTTAAACTTAAATGACCATCAACTTAATATAGACGGCGATATTCTTAGGATGTTAAATATGAACCTCATGATAACACAAACCCAAAATCTATTATAGATACACAAAAAAATAAAGAAAAGGAAAATCAAACATTAGACCAGAAACTCACTGACTGCAAGGACAGAGAGCAAAAGACAAAGAAAGGAACGTGGAAGAACTAGAAAAACAAGCAGAAATAATGAACAAAATGGTAACAAGTATATCCCTATCAATAATTCCTTTAAATGTAAATGACCTAAATAATCCAATCAATAGACATAGAGAATGGATTAAAAAACAAGACACATCTATATGCTGCTGCAGGAGGTTCATCTCAGATATAAAGACAAATATAGACTGAAAGTGAAGAGATGGAAAAATATCAACCATGAAAATGGAAGCAAAAAAAGAAAAAAACTAGGGTAGCAATACTTCTATCAGACTTTCAAACAAAGACTGCAACAAGAGATGAAGGCCATTACATAATGATAAAAATCCAACAGAGGATATAATAATTGTAAATATTTATGCACCCAACATTGCAGCACCTCAATACAGACAGCAAATAATAGTACACATAACAAGAGAAACCAATGGTAATACAATAATAGTAGGGAAACTTGACACTCTAATTATGTCAGGGGATAGATCACACAGGCATAAAAATCATTAAGGAAACAATGTCTTTTAATGACATGTTAGACCAGATGGATAATAATAGATACATACAGAACAGTCCATCCCTAAACAACAAAATACACATTCTTTTAATGTGCACATGAAACATTCTTCAGAATAGATCTTACATTATATCACAAAACAAGCCTCAATAAATTTTATTTTTTATAACAGTTTATTTATTTGTCAGGGAGAGAGAGAGAGAGAGAGCATGTGCACAAGCAGGGACAGCAGCAGGTAGAGGAAGAAACAGGAGCCCAATGTGAGACTTGATCCCTGGGATCACGACCTGAGCCGAAGGCAGACACTTAACCAACTGAGCCACCCAGGTGTCCCAACAAGTCTCAATAAATTTTAAAAGACTGAGATCATATCATGCATCTCTTCCGACTACAACAGTATTAAACTAGAAATAAATCAAGAAAAAAACAAATAAACACAAACATGTGGAGACTAAACAAATGATACTAAACAACCAATGGGTAAATGAAGAAATCAAAGAAAAATAATATTAAAAAAAAATTCATGGAGGCAAATGAAAATGAAAATACAGTGGTCCAAACTCTTTGGAAAGCAGCAAAAGCAGTTCTAAGAGGGAAATATATAGCAATACAGGCCTACCTCAAAAAATAAGAAAAAGCTCAAGGAAATAGTCCAACTTTTCACCTAAAGGAGCCAGCAAAACCACAAACAAAACCCAAGGTGAGTAGAAAGAAATAATAAAAACCAGGGCAGAAATAAATGACAGAGACTTAAAAAAAGCAGTAGAAAAAAAAATCAATGAAACCAAGTGCTGGTTCTTTGAAACCATGAACAAAATTGATCAACCCTTATCCAGACTCATCAAGAAAGAGAGAGAGAACCCAAATAAAATCAGAAACAAAAGAGAAATAATAATAAACACCACAGAAATATAAAGGATTATAAGAGAATACTACAAAAAATTATATGCTAAATTGGACAACATAGAAGAAATAAATAAATTCTTAGAAACATACAATCGTTCAAAAATGAATCAGGAAGAAATAGAAAATCTAAAGAGACTAATAACATAAATTGAATTAGTAATCAAAAAACTACCAAAAAATAGAAGTCCAGAAGGATATGGTTTCACACGTGAATTCTACCAAATATTTAAAGAAGAGTTAATATCTGATCTCCTAAAACTATTACAAAAAAATAAATAAAAGAAAAAGGAAAGCTTCCAAGTTCATTATATGAGGCCAAAATTACCCTAATACCAAAATGAAAGACGCCACCAAAAAAAAAAAAAGAAAAGAAAAGAAAGAAAAGAATAAAAAGAAAGAAAACCACAGGCCAATATTCCTGATGAGCACAGATGCAAAAATCCTCACAAAATATTAACAAACTGAATTCAACTATACATTGAAAGGATCATTCACTATGATCAAATGGAATTTATTCTGGATATGTGAGGCTGGCTCACTATTTGCATATCAATCAACATGATATACTACATCAACAAAAGGAGGGATAAAAATCATACGATCATCTCAATAGGTGCAGAAAAAACATTAAAAAAAATTCAACATCTGTTCATGAAAAAAACTCTCAACAAAGTGGGTTTAGAGGAAATGTATCTCACCATAGGAAGGATCATATATGAAAAACTTATAGCTAACATCATACTCAATGGTGAAAAACTGAGAGCTTTTTCTTTAAGATGAAGGACAAGATATGGATGTCCACTCTTGCCACTTTTATTCAACACAGTACTGGAAGTCCTAGCCACAGCATTCCGACAACACAGAGAAATTAGAGGCATCCATATTGGTAAAGAAGAAGCTAAACTGTCACTATTTGCAGATGACAAGATAGTATTTATAGAAAACCTTAGAGTACAAAACAAAACTACTAGAACTGATAAATGATTTCAGTAAACTGCAGGATACAAAATTAATAATCATATATTGGTTGTGTTTCTATACACTAATAACAAAGAGGCAGAAAGAGAAATTAAGAAAATTCCATTTCCAATTGCACAAAAAGAATCAAATATCTAAGAATAAACTTAAGCAAGGAGGTAAAAGACCTGTACTCTGAAACCCATAAACACTGACGAAAAACTGAAGATGATACAAACAAATGGAAAGATACACTATGCTCATGGGTTAGAAGAATTAATAGTTAAAATGTTCATACTACCAAAAGCAGTCTACAGAGTCAATGAAATCCTATCAAGTACCATTAGCATTTTTCATGGAACCAGAACAAATAATACTGAAATTTGTATGGAAGCACAAAACACTTCAAACAGCCAAAGCAATCTTGAGAAAGAAAAACAAAGCTGGGAGGTACCACATTCCAGATTTCAAGATATGCTACAAAGCTGTAATCAAAATAGTATAGTATAGACACAAAAACAGACACACAGATCAGTAAGATAGAATAGAGAGCCCAGAAATAAACCCATGCTTATATGGTCAACTAAACTATGCCAAAGGAGGCAAGAATACATCATGGGGAAAAAACAGTCTCTTCAAAAAATTGTGCTGGGATAAATGGATGGCTAGATGTAAAGAAATGAAACTGGACCACTTTCTAACACCATACACACACAAAAAAATCTCAAAATGAATTAAAAACCTAAATGTGGGGCGCCTGGGTGGCTCGGTCGTTGAGCGTCTGCCTTCGCCTCAGGTTGTGATCCCAGGATCCTGGGATCGAGCCCCGCTTTGTAACCATCCCTCAAAATAATACACTCTTGAAAATATAACCAGGAGGAGTTGTGCTGGTCATGCAAGCATGCTTAAAGATAACCTTGAGAAAAACATGGTAGTCCAGCAGGCCTCAGGTGGAGGGGAAGATACACGATCTTGAAGCCGAGCAGCTGGGGAGGCCCGGCTCGCTCAGGGTGGAACACCGCCTGCTTCAAGGAAGCC
>CM052899.1:5898901-5927874 GCA_028534135.1 Potos flavus | reverse complement strand
AGCTTTATCAGTATCTGAAGACAAATATGGCAAACTGATGAAATATGAGTAGAAGGACAGCAAGAAGCATAACAGACCCAGAGAGCCAGTATCCCCAAAACATCTCAACGTGCTGTGATCTTGGGCTGACTCACTGAGTGGACAGAACATAATAAAGAAAAATAACAGAGCTCAAATCTTGGGCACAGTAAACCAACTTCACAAATGCAGAGTAATGTACGTGGGACTGAACAGCAATACACATGAAAAATTCTTGAGGAATTTAGTTGATTTTAATCGTAGTGTGAGTCAACACTCATTTGACTGCCAGAAAATAAACTCCGTTCGAGGCTGTGTCAACAAATACACAATGGCTGGACAAGGAAGACCCTTTCTACATGCTCGTAGAGCGATTTCAGTACTGAGCCTTGTTCTGAGCAGTATACTATATGAAGAACATGGAAAATTAGATTAAGGCTGATGAGGGAACGCAGAGCTGTCATTTTCCTAAAAAAGGATATTTAGCTGGGAGGAAAGCTAGCATATGGAGAACATGACAGATGTTTTCAAAATATTCCAAGAACTCACATGTGGAAGTTAGATTAGATTTATTGTGTAAAGTCCAGAAGTCTAAAGCAATGGATACGTGGAAGGAAATGCTTTTTGGCAATGTTGGTTTTCAAAAAGCACAGAGGACTCGAGTCCCTGGAGATATTTGAGCCTTCTCCTATGTAATGGGTGGGGGGAATTTCAGAACTTGAAAAGAGTTGAATCAGGTAACAAAGTCTCTTCGCCCTCGAAGATTTTATGATCAGTGTATTTAAAACTAGCTCGGGCTTCCCATGTTCTGTACATCGTTGAAACCCTGCAGCTAGGTCACCGGCGACTCTTCCAGTCAGCCCCAAAGAGGGAGACGGCCAGGGCAATCGGCGCCACTACGTGACCTTCCAATGGGGAAATGCAGTGACTTTTCTGCAGATGTCACTTTCTACGCTGTGAACAGCACACGTGTCTCTTGATCACTCCCTTTCTTACGGAAACCCAACTTTCCTGCCTTAAGTGACACTGTGTGTCTTTCCTCTCCGTGACGATTCTGGCTCTTCATCCCCACCCGCCAGAAGGCTGGGATTCCAAGGGGATCGTGAGCTTTCATCCCAACAGCCCGCACTGCACTCTGAGCTCGCCCGAGGTCCTGGGCTGCACACGAAGTTACCCACAGGCAGGGAAAGAGGGGCCCGCGGCGGGCTCTCCGCCATTGTGATGACTTTCTGTCGGACCCTCTGAAACTCCGGGACAGTTGGCAAACCTCGAGCTGGGGCGCAGAGGGCGAGGCGCGCCGGGCACAGGGCAGGAGCCCGGGAGCCGCCGAGGACAAAGGGTCGGCCGGCCTTCCCCAGGACGCCGACTCAGTCGCGCTCGGCGCGGCCCGGCGCGGCCCGCCTGCCCCCGCTGAACCTGCCCCTCGGGCCGCGCTCCCGGGCGGGGGAGGGAAGAGGGGTGGGGACGCGGGGCGCCGGGGCGGAGGCGCGGGCCGCGGGGAGCGCGAGGAGCGCTTCCGAGGGAAAGTGAGAGGGGAGGGCGGCCGGGCTCGGCACGCTCCCTCCCTCGGCCGCTTTCTCTCACATAAGCGCAGGCAGAGGGCGCGTCAGCCATGCCCTGCCCCTGCGCCCGCCGCCGCCGCCGCTCGCCCCGCGCTCCGGAGCCGCCCGCGCCGCCGAGCTCCCCGGCCTGGCCGCGCGGCGCCCCGCCGCCCTCCTCCCGGCCGCCGCTCGCTGCACCCGGGCAGGGGAGGGGAGGGAGGAGGGGGCCGCGGGCTCGGGGGGGTCGGAGGGGCCGAGCAGCGCCGAGGGGGTCGGCTTTGCCCCCCTCTTGCCAGAAAGCGAAAACAGAAAGGCGAACCGCGGAGCCGTCCCCCCGCGCCCGCGCCCGCGCCTCACCTCGCCGGCCCCGAATGCCGGGAGCTCGGACGTCCGGTTTCCTGTGAGGCTTCTACCTGACCCCGCGCCCCTCCCCGGCCCTGGCCAGGAGCGCGACGCGCAGCGTTGGGAGCGCCGCGCCGCGGACCGCTGCCGCCGCCTCCGGCCGCCCTCGGGGGTCGCCCGCGCCTCTCTGCCGAGGGAGCGCAGCGTCGCGGGGGCGCCGCGCGCCCACCCCGCCCCCAGCGCGGACGGGCCGCCGCGCTCCCGGTCCTTCCACCATGCACTTGCTGGGCTTCTTCTCTCTGGCGTGTTCCCTGCTCGCCGCTGCGCTGCTCCCGGGTCCGCGCGACGCGCCCGCCGCCGCCGCCGCCTTCGAATCGGGACTCGGCTTCTCCGACGCGGAGCCGGACGCGGACGAGGCCCAGGTAGGTGCGGGGCCGCGCGCTGCGGGGCCGGGCTGGGGGCGACTGCGGGGCCGCTGCGGTGGTGGGGGTCCCGGGGACCCGGGAGCCGCGCCGAGGGTGCGGTGCTGTTTCACCTTCTGGACGTTGCATCCCGAGTTAGCCAGGCTGACCGCCCGCTTCCTGGGAGAAAAGTTTTCTTCTTGTTTTTTTTGTTTTGTTTTGTTTTGTTTTGTTTTTTGCAATACAGTTGTTACTAAGTAGGAAAGCAAGTCAGGAGAAAGCCAGACAGAACCAGCCACGGAGGCGGCTGGTGATACAGATCACAACCTGCTGGGGAGCCGTCCCCGCGGGTGCGCCCAGCGGGCTTGACCCCTCCCGGGGCGCG
This sequence comes from Potos flavus, assembly GCA_028534135.1. Lineage (NCBI taxonomy): Eukaryota > Metazoa > Chordata > Mammalia > Carnivora > Procyonidae > Potos > Potos flavus. Next base: position 5,925,187 of record CM052899.1, on the reverse strand, counting down.
CGGCTCCGGAGAGCCCGGCTTCGTCCCGGTCGGGAGTGCTCTTTTCTTCCCCTATCAGATCAGTGGGAGTCCACACAGCTTCAGGGGCTAGACGACCAGTCAACCGAGGTTTGTTTTCCCGGAGCGTTGCTCTTACTCGGAGCACTAGGCGATTTTAGGGAAAGTGTAAAAGAAATGTAGTCACCGGCTTGAGGGCTTTAGACTTCAGATTCACTTGGAGAAGTTGGCCAAAGTTGGGCTGCAGCAGGATCTCATGTAAATCACCATCAGGCATGACTTTTCAACTTCATAAACTCTGCGTTTCTGAAATCTCCTAAAATACTGAAAAGTAAGGTGGATTGTTTTGTTTTTTTGTTTAAGTAACAGATGGTTTAACCCTTTGCCAGAAAATGTTGCCAAGGTACTTTTGAGATATTCTGATGTTCAAACAGGGGTGAATGTATTTGTGCCTGCTTCTGACTTGCTCTTCCAAAACGTGTGCCTAAAACGTTCAGATCTGACGTAAGGATGGATAGTATGCTTCATAGAGTTTGGGAACTCCTGAAGAAGTTTTATATTCAACATCCTATGGGATGCCTCCTTTCAAAGACTTGCAGTACCCCTGACTGGGTCCAGAATGTAATGCTTTATTTCAACCCTTGGCCAGTGGTGTCTGACTGCCAACTGGGAGGTGACTTGATTTACATACCTTGAATGAGTAGAAATTGAATTGCCTTCACAGTTATATCTTGAAATACGTTTTACGATGGAGAAGACTAATTTTTGAAAAAACCAAACTACCTTTAAACTTTAAATTTGGGGGACAAATTATTTTAAAAAAAACAGAATTTATAATTATATAGGGGTGAAGGGAAAGAAAACCTTGTGAGAAAAAAAGTGTTAAATTGCAGAAAGAGTGTATTATGTGATTTGTGAAATAATTTTCAGCACAAATGCTAAATATTGGTAGAACTGTTATCATGAGAATGTCTCCCTGTGCTTAAATGCCACAAAAACGTAGCATTAGACCCACTAATACTTCATGTAATTTGAATGCCTTGGATTTCATCATATCTATTCACTTTCTGTCTCTGCAAAGTCAAATTATTAAAAGTATGACTTAGTAAGGCAACACCTAGAGAGTTGGCTGGTGAAAGAGATCAGGTAACCTCTTTGAGAGCAGGTTATTACCTGTGGTAACTTACTTGAGTTTGCAGGAGGAAAGTGTGAAGAAGGAAGTAAAATGAGAAGTCTTTCCCGATAAGCCAAAAGCCTGTGTGGGAGTCATCACTGCTAGGTCAGCTTTGAATGAATGTGCCCATGTGTGCACATGCATGTGTGTTTCACATGGGTGTGGGTTTGGAGGTTAAAGTTATTTTTCATTTTCAAAATCATCTTCTTTGATGATGTAATCAAAGCTTGCTTTTGCTGTAAAAATCTTCATGTATTTTTATTTGCTTTTCATAGTTAGCCATCTTTTATATCCTGTATGGCGAACATGAGTTGATATTCTGTACGTGATAGAGACTCTTTCTCACTTGATGAACCATCACCTTAGGTCTCTGAGTTCCGCAGCCCCTAAGACAGTATATTATTTCTGCACCAAAGTGTTCCTCATTGGTTGAGTGGAGGCTTGACAGGGCAAGTGTCCTGAATGCCTTTTGTGAAATTGCTATGTCCTTGCCATGAGATTCCCAAGAGACATGGTCCAAAGACTCCATGTCTCTCCCTAGTGGCCTAAACAAGTGACTCATGAGGAGGTAAAGCTTGGAGAGGAACTGATTGTTAATTTCCTGTGCACTACAGAAACCCCAGGAAGAGATTTCAGAAAGTAAATAAAAGACACTAAATATACAAAATCTTCGACAAATGAAGTTTGGTAATTTACACTTAGGAAGTATTTTTATAATGTTTAAAAAAATACAAAACAGCTCACAAACTATAAACCAAGCTTAGCCTTCCAGTCCTTCACCACATCCCCCCCCAAAGCCATAAAAAAAATGGAAGGTAAAATCACAAATACAAACAAGATTTCCTTGTTCCTTATATTTACATTTATTAGGTTCCTCTTTCTAATTATTTGTGGTTATACGACTTACTAAAAGATCCCACAGTGTTTCGCTGAAGGATATTAGTGCAAGCAAGCCAACATGAGAAAAGTAAGGCAAGCAAAGTACTGCCTATTATATAATTAAGTAGGCATGATGGGAAAAAGAGGAACTATTTAAAATTATCATCTAACTAAAAAACCTGCAAAACCTAGAAAGAGCACTAGATTGCTAAATACAATTGCTAGATTTGCCAACATGAGATTGTGTAGCGTTCACTCTGATTGGTTGGAGTTGAAGAGTTTTGATTTTAAAAGAAAAAAATTGTTTATCATAAAAAAAGAGAAAATTACATGTAGTATGCTTTTATTCCAAAAAGTGGGTTAGCAGGGAGTATAAATACCTAGATCCTTATATATTTTAGAGCAATAAATTCAAGGAGAACATGTCTTACATTGCACATGCCTGTGTTAAAGATCAAAGTCAACAAAAGAAAGCTTGAAGATTTATAATCTTGTATCAATTAAGGGAATAATCTAGATCAAGTATTATTGAATGAGCAAATATAACTTATTTTCTGTTTTACATAAATAACTTTAAATAACCCTACTTTACAGTTTAAATGCAAAAAAAAAAAAGATTATTTTAATTTTAGCACTAATTGCTTTAATGAGAATAGCTATTTTAAATTAAAACAGTAAAAGAGCATATGATTTACGGTTACTATCACAAAAACTTCCTAATAATGGCAACTAGTTTGCAACATGCCAGATTTTCTTTTTCCACTATTTATAATTCTGCATACTTTTGTACTTGTTTTATTTGTATTTACTGTTTCAAATTAATCAGTGATGATGTTTTTCAACACACCATGTGTGTGTTAACTGCATTGGAATTCCCTAGAGGTCTTTAATTTTTTTCCCTTAACTGAGACCAACCAAATCTCTAGGTTTGGGCCTTAGAATATACATTTATAGCTAACATCCTAAGTCATTCTCATGGACAATGACAGTTTTAGAATCACTGATCTATGGTATGTACCAATGACTAATTTCATGGGTTTTGCCATGTTCGTTATATAACTATTGAGTTTGCAGGGTAATCTGTTAGGCAGGAGGCATCTTAAAAGACATAAGCCATTTTTCCTCCTTTCGAGGAGCATATAGCTCAGATAGAAAAAATAAAGGCTTAAGCACAAAAATACTTTGAGGTATTAGGGAAATAGTCCAATGCATCTTCTGTGTCCTGAAATTTGCACAAGAGAGTCATCCATGTGGCTTAGTTGGTATGTGTGCCTTGACAAGAGGCAGAACTTGGGCTGTACTTGGGTGAGAATTTCCAGCACATGACTAGACTATATCAAGCACAGGAATCCCATTCGTGTCGTGGATGGGATGAGAAGGTAAGAAGGCAAGGGGTTATATAGAGTAACAGTGAGTAATCTTAACTATGAATAAGTTTTTAGAAATGGTTGGGGTTGCATTGCATATGACCCAAGCCACTTTAAGATGAGTTATGGAGGGTGATTCATGCTCTGAGCACCTGAAAGACACAGGTAATAAGAAAAGTATTGAAATCATTTCTGGGACTGATTAGAAGTCATAAAGACTTGCTGGGGGCATGGTCTAGTGAAGAAGCAACAACAGGATTCTAGAAGGGAAGTGATGTGTAGAGCAGAGTTGAGGCAGTGGGAGCAGAAGTCAAAGCTGTCACAGAGAAAGAACCCATAGATGTGTTGACTAATTCATGAGACAGATTAGGGAGTAGAAGAAATGAACCTTGGCATCAATACTTTAATCATAGGACAACGTGGGCCCTACTTGCAGGTTTAGGGAATTGCGGAGAAGAGCAGAGGCTGGTTTTCATGGATCATTGATGGATGATGACGGCATCATTCTGTAAATCACTTAAGATTTTACTAGTCTAAAAAACTCTTTGGAGGAGCAAAATAAGCTTTACCAGTTTACATCCCGTTAGAGGAAAATAATTGCCCAGGACTTAAACTGTATAATATCCTTAAAGTATTTGAGCATTTGACAAGTACTATTACAATCCCGAAAGGAAAATTAACAGTCTGCATATCCTACCACTCTGCATTGAAAAGGGAGAGGTAAATTTTATTCCACTAAATTAGGCCATAAGTGCAAATTGCTAAATTTGCGGCCTTTTCTGTGCTTCATGTCGCAGGACCCGTGACATTTCTCTGAGGTACTGCAAATGTCCATGCTTTCTGGCAGCAGTCTTTAGAAAGGAGGTTCAATAGTAGGGAAATATGAAATGTCTGTGAAAGTGGAAACCTGTGAACTTCTAGTCTTCACCTCACTCTGCATCAATTTATGTTGGAGGCCCAGAGTTTCACTCTCTAAGAGCCCCTTTCTGAGGAGGGCAAAGGATTACATAATGGAAGGGTTGGATTCTTGTCCCCTTTTCCTAAGCATCTACACTTTAATGGCACATCTACAGTTTTTATGATTATGAACGGCCTTCGAGTATATGATTAAGTATTTTTTAAGCCTCCTCTCTTGGAAGAGATTTCTGACCCAACTCTGGGTGATGCTATGGTTTGGGACATAAAAAGCTCAATTCACCCTTCATTTGGGTTTCTACTTCTTTGTATTCTTTCTTCTGAATTAAGGATACCTGATGGGCCATCATTGTTCGAGGATTGATTATCATCAAAATTGCTTTGTAGGAAGCAGTTCCTGCTATCAGTGGCATGGCTTTAGGGCCCGTGGTGCTCTTTTCTTGTCTGTCCAAGTTGATCTGAGAAGGTGGAGGGTGGTGGGCTGGGGAGACTGCTTTCTGGCCTTCCAGTTCTGGGGCTCTTGAGACGGAGGTCTTGGCCTCCTTATCAACACAGGACCAACCAGTTCTGTCTCACAGCTCTTTCTAGGATGTTTTGGGACTCAGAGGCTGGTGGGAGAGCAAAGAAGGTTGCCTGTGCCTCTGGCACTGGTGTTTTTGGCAGCTCTCAAGGTATTTACAGGTTCAGACCACTCCCTGGGGACCTTCCAGACCTCTGCATACTGAGTAGGCGCTCACATGATAATTAGGTCTTCTCTGTAACATCCTAAGCATCTCTGTGTGCCCGGCACTGTGCCGAGAGCTTTACAAGTTAAGTTTGTGTTTCACGACATCTTTCTGAGATGGATGTTATTTTATTTCGTTCAAGATAATAAACCCAAGACTCGAATGACTTAGCCAGGAGCGAGGACAGAGCTTGCTTTCTTTAGTTTCTCTTTTTAAAAAAACTTTTGCAGCATGTATTTTAGAAAAGCGTGATCATGGGTTTGGACCTTCTGAGTTTGTGAAAGACCCATGACCATATATATTCTTTTCTTCCTACAAGTGGTAGCTGTGGGCAAGGAGGCAGAGAGAAGAAGTACTGTGCACGTGGGGCCTATCCAGTTACATTTATTTAAGTCCCAATTCTCTTACAATTGGGCAACTCTGAAATAAACTTGTACTTTCTTCCAAGCCTTACCATATGGTACCCTCCTGATGAAAGGGTAGTCCTAAATGGCCTAAATCCATAGTAGCATTGCAAGAATGAGTGCATAACGGGAATTCTAACCAGAATTCCTGACCATCACACAGTTTTTCTAAGTTGCACTAATACAACTTCAGTGGCAAGATTATGGTTTTTACCTATGCCCAGTGACCTTTCAGGAATAACTGGATTTGGAAAGAACAAACTGTGGTTGGTAGAAGCCATTACAGGTCCTCGGACTTCCAGGCATACATTGTTTCATCTTGTACCAGTTACATTATTTCCGGTAGATGTTCATTCTATAAATACTCCCTAGTCCTACAGTTGTTGCAGAAGGCGCATTTGCGAGTTCAGATCTGTATAAATTGTGAATTAAGGTATCACAGATGTAGCAGAGAACTTTGAACAAGGGATGATAGTTCATTTAACTTACAACGTAAGTCTAAAATTTACAGTAAATATTATAGATTTGTCTGTGTAATTGTTTCTTCTGAAATTCCCTCATGTAAATTATTCAGGTGCTTCTTATTGTTAGTAGATTTACTCTTTTTCAGAGTTTGTAGTTTAACGTAAGCGAAAGAAGACATTGTCTTTATTACTGGGCATCCGTCATAAAGTCAATCAAATGGATGCCTTGAAATGCCTTCACTGGTAGATTCTTGGCGTTTCCTGGTATTGATCTTGTGCCAGTGGCTTTCAAGTGTGAGGAGGCATTGGTGCGGTTCGGAAATCCAAAAGCTCATTTTCATAAATTACTTGGTGCTGTAACCCTGATCTGATCTAACAAAAGGCTGTTTATAGTATTTGTCCTCTAAATTTGCATTCCTAAGTTTCATTAAAGAAATAGGAATGTATTTACTGATGAGATCAGCCCTGCCAGGGTTGGTTATATGTTGGCTACATATAAGATATACATATAGGCTCTGGGTTTCCTGAAGGATTCTGTGATCTGAAGTTATCACAGCCCCCAGGCCAGGGGTACGGGATTGGGTGGTAGAGCGGTTCTTTTCCAAAGGTTCCCCCAATCCCCTGATCACCTCAGTGGCCACCTGGAGGGGAAACTGAGGGACTCGGGAAGGAGGCCATGGTGATGCTGCTAACTCCACTTAATGTTAGGATCAGATTTATGGATTTCTGACTCCAAATTCTCCAATTTGATTCTACTTCAATTCAGGAGCATTTTAATGGATTCTTACCCGCGGCAGCTTCAACCCTAATAAGCAGGAAATGACAATGCGGTGAGTGAGGCACACAGTGTAGAGTGAGTGATTCCTTTCTATAACGAGCATGTGATCCTTTGTGCGGAACAAGAAGCTTACTCACTTAAAATACCAGAAATGGGCTACACCGTAAATGCAGACAGTGTCAGAGCTGTTGTAAGCAAGTCTCCTGATTTACCAGAAGTTGTTGGGGAAGCCCCTGGCGGCTGCATGGACAAGCATGGAAAGGCTGGACTGGCGTTTGGTCAGCTGCGGAAAACAAGTCGAAGCTGGTTATAGAAACAAAGAAGGGAGGATATCTGGGATATTGAAGTGTGAGAGCAAGCAAAGAGGCAGGAAGGTCAGTGCAGTCAAGAGGGGCTTTGGGGAGCCGAGCAGGGAGTAGACCGCTTTGGCTGAGGAGTCCACAGCTATACGGGAAACAGAGGGGAATCTTATAAAGGGTGCAAGAAACCAAGGAGCAGGACCTAACTTTGGAACTTGGTTGAAAGCAACAGGAGCCACTGAGGATTCTTGAGCGATAGGCTGAGATTGGTGTCTTAAGGAGCTTAATTTGGCATCATTGTGCAGAAGTATCTAAAAAAGAGAACTAGAAGCTGGCCACAAGCTTCCCCGAAGCCGTTGTCAACTGCAGCCTTCCTTGAAGCGTCTGTCACTGACTGCTCTGCCCATTCCATGGGCCACCCATATATGGTATTTGAGCTCCACTATATGCTCCTGATTATTTCTGATGGGTAGTCATCACCACTGCAGACTTATGTAAGCACCCATCACTGCACTATCTGGAAACATTTATAAAATATATTAATAACAGACATTTTTTCGATTATGGCTCACATTCCAAACAGAGCAAGCAGTGTAAACAGTGGTCATGATTAGATACACACACACACACACACACACACACACACACACACACACACACACATTCTGCCCTCCTTTCTGTCCTCTCCCCCCACCTTAGTCACTCTTCAAACTGCCAGCCATGGCTTATGTATTCTTTCTCGCCTAGCTAATTATTTTTGAACATCCATTGAAAGAAAATCAGAAAAAAAATCGGAGTATATATTATATTCTCTATAGCCTATACACTGATTTGTAGTTCAACTAGCAATTAAAGAGCTAGAAAGTGAGAGCAAGAGAGAGACTGATAATCCTGAAGTGTCTAGCAGTTTCTCCTTTTTTTTTTTTTTAAAGAAGCCTCTAGGCCAAATGTGGGGCTTGAACTCAAGACCTGAGATCAAGAGTCACGTGCTCCACCAACTAAGCCAGCCAGGCACCCTAGCAATTCCTTCTTTTTAAAATCTGCTTACAAATATTCCTGCCAACAGTAAGACTGGGGGAGGGGGCGCAGAAATAAGTTATCAAATTCTGTAAATTTTTGTTAAATAGATAGGTTTCATCATCAGAAAAACATCACAGACCTAAAGTACTGTTGTGCTAGGCATTTGAAGTAACTGTGATAGTCTTCAGAGTAATTCTCCAGCATCTTCCACCTAATTTATTCCATTTGTACTATAAGCTTACTGACAATTTGCATGATTTCTGAAATATGGAAAGGGAGATAATATTGATATTTGATTTTGAGAAAGTTCGGAAAAATCCATGGTGTTAAATCACTCAGTGTATGGAGGCTACGTATTATAGATTGGCTTAGAATATGTTTCCACGTCTCCTGTGTGCCGGGGTTTGTGTCTTTCCTTGAGTGCGACAGCCCTGGTAGGGGATGGTGGTCATCCCCTGAAGTGCCCTGTACTGAAGTCATTGGTTGAAAAGGATTTTGGTACACACAGAAGTTTTATAATGCCTTGTAATTTCATATGAACTCATCCTGAAAACTTCAAAGCTTAAATACTTTATATTTTTTAAGATTTTATTTATTTATTTTAGAGAGAGAGAGCATGAGCCTGGGGGGGGGCGGGCAGAGGGAGAGGGAGAAGCAGACCCCCCGCCAAGCAGGGAACCCGATGTCCCTGATGCAGGGCTCCATCCTAGGACCCCAGAATGATGAGCTGAGCTGAAGGCAGACGCTTGACAGACTGAGACACCGAGGCAGCCCAAAGCTTAAATACTTTAAAGTTGAAATCTCTATTAAAGAAACGGACTGATGTTGCTACTTCAGTGTGTAAACGTCTCAAGTCTTTATATTATTAATTGGCATAAGAGAAATAAAAATATACACTCTAAATTTACAGGGAAACCATTCCAGAAGATCTAAAATATTAAAAATACCATTTCAACAAATAAAATATAAAGAAATATAATGGTAGAATGTTATACGCAAGAGGTAAACTTGTGTAAATTTGTTTAGAAAAATGTAATTGCCCTGCATCTTTGGGGCACTCTTCCAGAATGGGAACCAGTAAAGTCTGTGCTGTCATTGAGATGAATCATGGAGTAGATCCTTTACTTCTAGGGTAAGTCTGATTTACTCGAGTGCCCTAATTTGCTCATAGTAGTTGATTTTGTTTGACAGTCCTATTTACTGGTTTGCCAGACAGTCAGTAAACACTGTGAATTTCTTGGTGCAGAAACTTGATGGCTATGGGGGTGGGCAGTGTTGGAAGTGTGCAAGCAGACAGGGAAGAGGAAATTCAAAATGAATGGTAAATGCAGATGCTGGCTCTTCAAGATTTAAGAGTATATTATTTCTTCAATAACATCTTGAAAGTTCACTTCCTTAGGATTCAAATACAGATGTTAGTTGAAGTATTTTAGGAACTTTTGGTCAGAAACCATATTTCTAAACTGAGAATGTATTCCTAACTCAATCTGGACCAAAAGATAAGACAGACACTAGATTTTCAGCCTATTTGTAAATAAATAAAGAATTAGATAATAAATCATCTATACAAATCCATACATATCCATGTAGATTATCTATACAAATCCATATGCAGATACTGCTGTCATCTTTTTTTAAACTGATTTTCCTTATCTTTATTTTAGGACTGGAACTGTATGCCGTGATACAAAATGCGCTTTATATTTTAAGTGCCGTTCCATTTTCAAATTTAAATTTTAATGTAATTTTCCTCAAAGTCATTTTTATTCTTATACTATTTTTTTCTGTTAAAAGTGCCATACTTATATTTTTGGTCAGAAACAGGATTAAAATAACATTGCATATTTAATATTCCTTTCTTTGTGGAGGAAACATTCGTGAAATTAATAAGACTTCCAACTTGAACTACTTGAAATAGATGAAAAGTTTCTAAAAGGAAAGAACACATTTGACATTGTGGTTGTTCTGGAAGCTTCCCACATACATGAGTGGGTGCCCCTCGGAGAATGGCCACACTCCTGGGAGCTGGCTGGGAGCGGGGGAGGCTGACTGCTTATCTCCTTCTCAGCCAACTAGTGTTCAAAGGTTTAATGCCTTTTTTTCTGATAGCACAAATAATTACCTTACTAAAAGAGATGTGTTGATAAGAGCCCTATAACCTTTCCTGAAGATAATAGTGCATTTTCTTCTCTTTGTTTACATTGTTGCATGGAGTCTTTTCTTCCAGTGCTCCCATCCCTCCCCTCAAAACAAATTGGGGATAAACTTGACAAATTAACTCAGACTCAAGTCAGACTCAAGTCTTTTTTTTTTTTTTTTAAGATTTTATTCATTTATTTGACACAGAGAGAGAGATCACAAGTAGGCAGAGAGGCAGGCAGAGAGAGAAGGGGAAGCAGGCTCCCCGCTGAGCAGAGAGCCCCATGCGGGGCTCGATCCCAGGACCCTGAGATCATGACCTGAGCCGAAGGCAGAGGCTTTAACCACTGAGCCACCCAGGCGCCCCTCAGACTCAAGTCTTAAAGAAAACGGCCCCAATTCTCTTTAACCCGAGTGACCACACAGCTGCCATGAATCTTAGGATGGAATTCCTATAATCTGGAAAGAGAGATTGTTATGTCCTCTCACTTAGATTCCTTAGAAGTAGCCGGTTAATATCAAATACCAGATGTGAGGCTCTTTTAAACCACCACGGTTTACTTTACTACAGTATCATTGCCTCCATGGAATACTTTTAATTCTTTCTTTTTGTTTGTGTCTGTTCGGTGTATTTAGTTATTTTATCCATCGTAATGCCCTCTTCCAAGTTTATGTTTTGAAAAATGGAATACTTATTTAGATCCACGTTTGCTTATGGGTCATGACACTTAAGACTTCCCTAAAAAACAAACTAATCCTTTTGTCTCAGAGCCAAATTTAAATTTGGGGATGATAGTGAATCATTATTTGTTCTCTTTGAATCCTAGGGCTTTAAAAAAAAAAAAAAAATTGGTGCCATCCATGCCGAATTAGAATTTTACTAAGGTCAGAATTACTCATGAGTCATGACCATCACACTTAAAATTGAGTAATTTGAAGCTGCTTTAGATACACAGATTAAGCAAATAATGATGTCATAAAATTTTGTGCAAATTTTTTTTTTCCTCCTAAACATTGGTAGCAGCAGAGCCTGCTGTTTGGGAGATCAATTCTGTTTTACTTTAGAAAAACGCACCCTTGTGTCATGGCCACGGGAGCATAGCATAATTATATTACCATAATGTAGCATATGGAGACACCTAACTTAGTGAAGGAGAGATGAAAATATTTAAAATCAGTGTTAACTTTCTCTGCCATGCTTATTTGACCGTGCTAGCTCTTCTGCATTCTTAAACTGGGGGTGATGTTAGTGTGACTGCCTCAAGCTTCTTCTAGCAGAAAATATCTAAAATTTTGCCTTCGTATGCCAAGTTGTTTTTTTTTTTTTTTAACTCGATTTTAACTTTATTACACCTCTGTAAAGTGTCTGCGGTATGACAGGAAGGAGAACAAACATGCCTGATTTGCCTTCACTAATAGCTCTGCCCCTCTCAGGGCTGACTGGGGGGTTTCTCACCCCAGGATTGTTGCAGATCTATATATATGACTTTCTGCCCCAAACTTAAAATGGTAACTTAAAAACTAAGATATTTTTGTGTGCTAAAGTTAAATCTGTGCTATTCAGACGAACTGTAGGCAATGCCATACGCACTGTGTGTGGCACGTTAAGTACTAAAAAGCTTGCTTTGGGTGCCTGAGTGGCTCAGTTAGTTAAGCGTCTGCCTTCCACTCAGGTCGTGGTCCCGGAGTCCTGGGATGGAGTCCCGCATCGGGCTCCCTGCTCAGCAGGAGCCTGCTTCTCCCTCCGACCCTCCCCCCTCTTGTGCGCACACTGTCTCTCTCTCTCTCTTTTTCTCTCTCACTCAAATAAATAAAATCTTAAAACAATAAATGCTTGCATAGCGAATGGGTTTTAAATGAGTTTTAATAGATATATCTGTGAAGGCCAAACCATTGCCATTCATCGCAACTTTAAGAGTTCCAGTTAAATATTTATGTTTAAAACCTTTCAATTTTTCACAAAACGTCACCAACCTATAAACATGGATTTCAATACCCGTTACTATGGGCGTCATTTAGACCGGCTGGTACGTGACTCTCTTAAGTTGCATGATTTGGTGAGCGGTACACTGAACATTGCTTTCCATACTTATGTGTAGTCTTTTCCAGAACAGTTCCTAGTTTTCTAAGCCTAAGCTTAAACTCTTACCAATTCAGTTAATTAAATCCATTTTTTTTCCCCATCTGGGTGTTTCGCTTTCCCCCTGACATGAGTAGGTCTGTCCTATGTGCAGTAGGAAAAATGTGCAGTAATTCCAGGATCATGGTCTCCCTTGAAGGTTACCAAGACTCCGGATTAAGGATTACTATTTCACTCCAGTGCAAAGTATCCCACTTGATAATGTGCCCTTGGGTGCCGATAGACATCGTAACATTCTTTTATACACCAAAATTTCAGACACGTGACACATACTCTTTCTGATAAGTTATACAATCTTTTCCTTTTTCCTTTTCCTTTTCCTTTTTCCATCTTTCTACTCTAGTATATTTTGCAGTTAAATATTTTTAAACACTTTAAACAACCTTTGCTCATTACAAAATAACTACATCTGCCACTTGCCGAGAGTTATTCATTGTTTATACCACCTTGTACTACAGTATATAAATGGCATTCTATGAAGAATGTTAACATTTTAGTAAGGGTAGATCTTCTTAGAATAGATTTAAATTTGAACTTCAGTGTTTTGGAAAACCAGGTTCCTGGTTCTATTGTCTTTGCACCTCAACACATCTTCCCACTATTTTGATGCACGAATGATGCTGTTACATCACAATCGCTTCAATTTTCATGTAACATTAGCTGGTGTGTGGCTCGGAAAACTTAGTACATATACTGCATTCATAAATACAGACGTGTAAACAGCATGTAGATGATATGTGCATTTAGAGTGAAGAACCAGAATTTTTTCCAGACTTCCAGTGCTTTTTTTGTGTGTGTGTGTGTCTGGCAACATGTATAAATTTATCATAGTTTTGTTAAGCCGATTTATGCTCTTGCTGCAATTTGAAATCAGAAAATTTTCGAGGGTGTATCTAGGGTTTTTGAGGACAAGATTATTTGAAAATGAGACACTCAGGACATTGAGAAGGTAAGTTCCTACACATGTGGAACTGAGGTTGCTTTGGATCACACCAGATGTTTTGCAGCAGGGAGTTGGAGCATGGCTAAAATATAACGGCGTCATGCTTAGTTATCAAAAGTTGACTTAAATGAGACTGGTAATTAAAGAGGAGTATAGTTTACATTAGCCTTTGTAATGCTTTGGTTGTCAGCAAAATAACTTACTCTTAGGGCCAGGTGGTTTAGTCAAAATTATTTAATTAGGTAGTTCCTACTTGGATCAACATCTGATTATAGTAGATGTCATAGCACTAAATACTGGCTTAATGATTTTTGGAGGAAAAAATGCTTGTTTCCTTTGATTTAGGTCATCTTAAGATCTTAAGGAACAGTTTTCCCTCCGGTAGCATTCTTTTCTAGAAAAGGGTCCTGTTCACTTGCTTTCTTCGTGTGTGTGTGTGTGTGTGTGTGTGTGTGTGTGTGTGTGTAGGTATATGACATTTTCTTTATCACTTCCCAATTATAATTGTAAACAAATATCAATAGAAATTCTTTGTAACCTAGCATGGTTTAATCATCAAACTCACCAGCAAATATGTCTACTGTGAGGAAACAGAGTCGGCCACAACTAAATCACCAACATGTGAAGTCATACTGTCCTCTGCTCCCCACTCCTTTTTTTGTTTCTTATTTACGTACTATTCTGGTTCAAGTTCAGTATTTTGGTGATTATAATTGTGGGCAGAATAAAAATGTATGTCATTCTGAACTGTACACAGAAGACATCAAGTTCTTAGATTTCAAGAGTTATTTAGAATATGATTATAACTGCAAGCAGAGTTAACTCAAAGAACTGGATTTCTAGACACATTCTGCCTATAAATGGATACCTTATGTATACTGAGAGTAACTGTTAGATCTGTATCTGTCTCTTTATAAAATTGATTAATTGGTTCACCAAGTAGTTATTGCCTTCCGTGTGTCAGTAGTTAAGATATTAAGTAAAATCTGAGGAAAACAATTCTATAAAATTCTAAGATGTAAGCTTTTATATGCTTAAAGGTGTATATAATAGTGACTCATTTTTTTATGGGACAGTTTTCGTGTAGTCAGTTAAGATTTATAAACTTATTTCCTATCTTTCTTTGCAGCTAGCATTGCCATAGGGTAGTTCTGGCCAATGAAGTATAAGACAGACTCTAGTAAAGATTTATGGGAAAACTTTTACTTTTCTAATAAGACACTGCTTTTCTTCCTATTTTTCTTCCCTGGGAATCAGAAAATATCGCTTATAATTAAAAAATACTTTATGCTTATCAAAAGAACACTTTTGGACTTCTGTGGACTAAATTTTTTATAATTATTAATGTAAACATGTGGCCATGGAGTGACTTTTCTAAGTTTGTATGGTGTCTTCCATCTGTTGCCCCTAGAGTTAAAATATTTTGTATCTTTATTTCCAACATTTTTTGCATGGTGGATAGATTCTCTTAAAATGTTATTTGTGTTCATATTTTGTAAATACTCTAAGAAACCACATTTCAAATAAATAATTCTGTCTATGGAGAAGTCTGTATGACTTGTACCATCTCACCGTTAGAAGTGTTACTAGCTTGGGGGTGACTCCTAACCAACTCTAAGTGTTTGGAAGATGGTAGTTAGAGAGAAGAGAGAGAGAAAATTCTCCTGGGATTTAGAGGGAGGGAGGGAGAGAGAGAGAGAGAGAGAGAGAGAGTGTTGGATAAGAAGTCTCAGAAGTGACAGGGAAAAAAAATGTGCAAACAAGAAAATATTTTCATATCTTCCTTCAGATTAATGAATAAACAAACACCTGGACTGTGCAAAAGTTGTGTTTGATTCCAGGCCTCTACAAGCCTGAATTTGACATCATTGCATTGAGATGGGAAATTAGGAAAGCATGCTAATTTAAATTTAAAGCAGCTGGAAATATAATACATTGCATAGAGACCCATCTTCTCATCTGTCAACAAGTGCTTACACATGCCACATGGACGGTTTTAACCGCAATTATAAAACTCAGTGGAATGTTTAGAGGTGAGTCCAAGAATATGATTGGCCAACGTACAGGGTACTCATTCTTAAGGAAAGCTCTAACACAAATTTTAAATGTATACAATCCCTTCTAGATAGGTGAAGAGTTTCAGCTTAACATTTGGGGGGAGAATACCATCAAATGGTAAGAGACGTAGAACCTTAGTTTACTTTTTCTAATAATGGCTTATTTATAAACACAATACACTTCTCTTTCAGTTAGGGTTTTTTTTCCTTAGCTGTAAAATTACGGAGCTGGAGCCCACAGGCCAAACTGTAGTAATCTGAAATGATTGAAGATTTTATACTTGACAAGCCTTCTCCCTGAAGGTTGCTTGCTTCCCTTTGGAGCTGTGGATTTATTATCCTCCACTCCAGGGTAGGTAAATGTCTTAAATTCACTTCTGCGATGTTATTTGCCATCTGGGGGATTGTTAGGCGGTGAATTAGCTGTATTTGTACAGTGGACTGCCTCTCTATGCTCAAGGTACTTTGACCATATCTGGTCATTAAAATCTGACTGATTGTGGTTCTACTCTGAGGCTGAACCAATTGAATTCTAAAATATTCTTACCTGACAGTCTAGAGACTACAAATCAAGACATGTCATTTGCAGGAAGCAACATTAAATAAAGCATGTGTTCTAATGTATTCCTTCAAGACTTCATCTGGACCATGAAGTGTATTTTTACTTACTGAGCTTTGATTGGGATATTTTTTTAATTTCTAGAATTGGTCATATTTTCCCATTTCTTGCTTCTTTGATATTTAAATTTGCAGTTTCATATTCTTCATTTTACATGGTATAGCCATTTTATGTCAGGATAATTTTTTTGCCATAAGAATAAATGTTTGACACACCCCACACATGTAGACTACTAGCATAACTAGATATAGTAACTGAGTCTCAAGCAAAAGTGATTCTTTGATTTTGGTTTCTAAAGTTACTAACTATATATTACTTTCTGGCATATTTAAAACCTAACACTTATAAAGTTAATTTTCACAATTATTAGTGAATTTAATTCATAATATCAACCAGAATTCATATTTAACGTTCAGCTTCATCCTATTAAAAATCATTTGATTAATTATATATTAAGTAGTCCTATGCCATAAATTATTCAAGAATTATAACTATTTGCATGTCATAAATCAACTGTATATTATGTAGTACTGATTTTATTTTTATTTTCTTTTTTCCTAGCAGCATGCTGGGAACAAGTGAATTCCACAAGCAGAGTATACACACTTGTCAGTTATTGAATATTGTAAAGAAATGAGGTTGTTTTCGTAAGTGAATTTTCTGGACTCCTGCAAATTAGCCCTTTTAAGTATAATACCTCATATTTTTATTGTGCTAATTAAAGCCAGTTAAACATAACCTCATTTTAATAATTTGGCTCTAAAATAAGAATTCAGGCTGCTTCCCATTGGTGTTCCTACCACCATTACTTACCACTTCTATTTGCAGTGGCCTTTGTACTTTTTTAAAAATTTGCTTTTATACTTGTCTTTTTTATTTCCTTCTCCTAATGCTTCTGTACTTCTGTTCTTTGATGCTGAGGAGGTATTTTTTGTTTTTCAGTTTTTACATTCTTTTCTTTTTTTTTTTTATTGCTACGGCCACACCATAAAAGAATTTTATTTCAGCCTCTGGTGATCTCACCAGCTACTTTAAGAGTATCCATTAAAGTAGGATTTGGCTGTATGTAACAAAAATCTAGCTGCAGTGGCTTAAGCAAACTAGAGTTTATTTTTGTCCCCAATGGGCAGTTGAGGACTGGTGCAGCGTGGAGCTCCATTATGCTGTCAAAGTGTCCGACTCCTCTGTTTTTCTCCACTGGTAGCTGCAATCAAACTGCTTCCTCTCCAGCGCCATGTCTCATGCCCAGGAAAGAATAAGGAGACAGGAAGTGGGTGCCTTAACAGAAAAGCAGTAGCTTTCTCAGAAATCCCTAGTACATTTGCACTTATTAGAACTCTTTTGGCCGTGTCTAGCTGCAGGAAATAGAGCACATGCAACTTCAAACAATAGTAGAACTCTCCAAGGAAGAAAAGTATGGATTTTGAGTAGCAGTGTTTGTAACACTGTGTCAATATGATTTTTAGATTTTTTTCCCCCAAAATTTCTCACTTTTCCCCCTCATGCCTGCAGTGTTGCTGTGTCCCTTTTATACTTATCTGAAAGGTTAATGTTACTGAAGTACTGATTTTTAAGTAATATGAATATCACATAAGACCTTTTGATTCTTCAAAAGGTTTAAAAATCTAGTTTGGAGAGAGTGCTTATATGAAACATTTATAGAACGTGAGAACTTAAATTTGCTAATTGTATTGTGTCAAAAGTAAGTGCAATAGCAGAGAAGGGAAAAACTTGGAGAAGCTAATGTTCTTGAAAGATACGTAGTAATGTAGATTTCAGTACAAGACAATAATGGATTCATTTCCATTGCTTAATGCATAGACTTACCGGGCTCATTGTTTCCTCTCCATCGAGCTGTATTTGTGAGACCAGTTTGGTATTGCTGGAGATTTCCACTCTTCCTTGCCCTCACACAGATCTGTTTGAAGAGTAGAGAACAGCTATTGCTGGATGACGACTTCTCTGATAAGAGAGAATGCCATAATCCCAATTGGACTGTGTTGATTTACAGATAGCACACCACGAGATAAGGATAAAAAACTAGCCCTAAGACGGAGATGGATGATTCAGATGGCTTCACACCACCAATAAAGCAAGTGGTACAGACAGAGGAAAAGATGAAGTGAGCACAGCCTCACTACCAGATATGAGCATCTTCCCCTATGTTCTACAGTGCTGCTCTGTGGATAGCAGAAGGGCAGCGGGAAGGTACTCCTCATATGCAAAAAAACAAGATTATATAATAGGCCTTCATGTGCACCACCTTCAATGGAATTCCCAGAGCTTTTAGTTGAACTCTGTATCCTAATTGCTTTAAACCAACTCAAGAGAATGTTGCTAAAGTAAGAGCCCAGTGATTTTTCAGGGGCAGTGGTCCAGAGGACACTATATGAGGAATAGATCGTTTCAAAGATGAAAACATATTAGATGCATTCTTATTCTCTGTTTGGAAAGTCTGCATTGAAACTTTATGCCATTCTGCTCTCTCAGGGAAATACCCTATTCAGGTCACTGGAAATAACATGTCAGGTTTGAAAAGAGACTTCGTATGTAGCCAAACAAACCTGCTAAATATATTTAGAAAATCATTCTAGTGACTAATATATTAAACTTTTTCCACAATAATAATGTTGGTTAATATTAGGATTTACCCTTTTTCATTGGAAATGACTTGTCATATTTGGAGAGAGACTTTGTGGGTAGCCGAATATACTCGCTAAATGTGTTTAGAAAAGATTTTTACTAACAAAGTTTAAAAAAAATAGCCTGTTGATTTTAAGCAATAATACTGATTGAAGTCTTGAGGTAGCTGGTTTTTTGTTAGTTTAACTTCTCTAAATATTTTCAGTGTAATGGGAAAAGAGGAATAAAATCAGTTATAACTGGAAATTTGAATGTTAAAGCTAGTTGAATTTTGTTTTTCAGAATTACTGTTTTCAAGATCATGTATAGTTATCAGATATTTTTTAAGTTGTCTGAAAACTTCTTTCTAATTAAGTAGATGTTTCTTCCCAAGCCTTGTAGGAATATGTTTCATGGATTTTTTTTTTTTTTTTAAGCCTAGGTTACCAGGAAATAGTATTTTGGGAAAGTGCAGGGACCCAGATTTGATTCTCAAATAATTCGAGTGTGCCTTCTGAAATCATTTTATTTCGTTTTATTGTTGGAGAGCATAGGGTAATATAACAACTTGGACTTTGGGATCAGAATTGAATTAGAATTTAGCGCTGCACTTAAGTAGCTGTAGGATCTTAACACTTCTGGGTCAGGTTCTCCACAATAAATTGGGGGAAATAGTGTATACCTTACACATGGATGAGAGCTCATTTAAACCACTGCGTCATGTTAACTACTGATAAAACACTGGTTCCCCCTCTAGGGCCTGTCAAAGTCTTTACCGCCATCCCTGTAATTCACACTCTTGCCTTCAGGGTCCTTAATTAAAGTTTTGTCATCAAAGGCCCACAAATAGAATAACGCTTATCTCAATATCTGTTTATTAATGTAATATCTACTGGCTAAATACATATTAATTAAATATAAATAATACATTGCTGTTTTCAAGATAGCAGTGACCTCCATGTTGTTAAAGCCAATGCACCGTTATTAGACCTTTTTGTTCTGTGTGCCTTTCTGTGATGGTCAGCCAGCTGTGGCCACAAGAGGAGTCACAAGAGAAACACAATAAAACAAAGTCTGTTATACTCAGCTTGCCTTGCATGGCCACAGGGGAAGATTTTGGTGAGGAGGCTGAAAGCAGGAGTGAGGGGAAAGCAGGGACTAAGACCCTTTACGGGAATTTCCAAAGGAAAGCCATGGCATGGTAGGGGGGACAGGTTAGGATTGGCTGGTCTTAAAAACATCGGTGGGCTCTAAACTGGAGGGGTGGTCCCTGGCTGCCTGGTAACTGGCCTTGGGATGATGAAGACAAAGGAGTAGTGCCTCAAGAGGTGAAAGTGGGGGGATAGAGGAGGTTTGGGTCTGGACTTGTTAGTTTGCATATCAAAAGAGTGTTCCACATTGTGCTCTTTGAACCTCAAAGGGCGGACTGGGAGGGACACTCTCTTACCTCCAGCCGGCGCACAAGTGCAGAACAGAGTTAGAACCTTAACTGCTACCCATTCTTCTTCCTGAATTTTTTTTTCATCTTCTTCCAGAATTTTTGATATTGAAGTGCCCACGGCTCCACGTCCTGCCCCTTGGTCTGCTATCTACTCACTCTATTGGTGATGCACTCCAGTCCCATGGCTCCAGATATCCCCCAATTTATGTCTTCAGTCCAGATCCTTCTTTTTAACTTTAGAACATAACCAACTCTCTTTTCAACTCCCTATTTGACATTTCCACTCGGATGGGTGAGAGACATTTCAGATTTCGCACATTCAAAGACCGAACTTCTGATCTCCCTCGCCTCCCATTGACGTGGTCTAGCCGCAGCTTTCCCAAACTCAGTCAGTGGCAACAAAGTACTTTCAGCTGGACAAGTCAAAATCCAGCGAGCCATCCCTGACTTCCTTCTTTCCAAAATATATTTGGGAATGGCATCTGCTTGGCTAAGCCTTCCAAGTCTATCTGGAATCTAACCACCACGTCTCACCACATCTACTGTTCCGCGTCCTGATCTGAGCCACGATTGGGTCTCACAGGGATTGCAGTAGTGATCTGGTCACTGGTCCTACCCTTAACCCCCTGAGTGTTCTCAGCAGAGCAGAAAAAATAAGCCTTTTAGAAAGCAAGTCACACCACAGCCCTCTTCTCCTGAAGGCCCTGGAGTTGCTCTCTATTTTGCATGGAGTAGAAACCAAAATCTCTACAAAGGAATAGCAATGAGGATTCTGAAGATGTTCTAATCTAAAAGAATTTAGTGACTGGTCTATTTTAAGGAGGTGTGGTATTCATGAAACACCCAGGGACTTAGCAATGGTGGAGAAGTCCTAACTACCTCGATCTTGCATGGGCAGGGTGAGGAAATGGTGTTATCCATCCTGAAAATTGCTGGCACCACGACAGAGGGGCTGCCCAGCAGGATCTGGAGTGTGGAATGGGCACGCTTTCATATTTATGGTGAGGCAAGGAAGGGAGTGAAGAGAATAAATGTCCCATCCCATTTTTTGTTCATATCCCAGTCAAATACTTGATATTATCAGCCTTTTCCATTTTAGCCATTCTGGTCGTTATGTAATAGTATTTCATTGTGGTTTTATTTTGCCTTTCCATGGTGACTATAATGAAGTTGGACACATTTTTATAAGGTTTTTGCCCATTTGGATAACCTCTTTGTAAAATGCTCAACTATTTTGCTCATTTTTCTTTTTGGCTGTATATCTTTTTTTTTTCAATTGATTTTTAGAATTTCTTTACATGATTTGGATACCAGACTTTTATAAGATCTATATTGCAAGTTATTTCCTTCCACCTACTGCTGGCCTTTTTTTTTCTTTTATTTAATGGCTATAGTTTCTAAATTTTAATGTAGAGTGACTTTTCTTTTTTTTCTTTTATGGTGAATGCCTTTGTCATGAGCATGCTATGAAGGCGCACACTCGACTTGTGTCTTTCCACAGTGTCAGCTTTAGTCACCATAAAGCAAAGTTAATCACCATTATAAAGCAGGTTCAGGATTCCAAACGCAATGACGTTTGACCACGTGATTGAATTTGCGTCTTACACAGCACACAGAGCAGGACAGAAGACAAACCACACAACAAACAAGATGACAGGAGGATGTAGAAAGTTAAGGAACCAAACACGAATCAGTCTGTGGGCACATAGTTGAGACACAGCCTGGGTCTGGTCCGGTCGGGATCTGGTCTCGTTGGGATCTGGTCTCGGCACCTACTGCTTATTTTGTCGGAGCAGGGAAGGATCTCGGTTCTGTTCGGAGATCCATCAGCAGAGCTTCCCAGGTGGCCGCCTTCTCTAAGTGGTCAGACACAGAGGGGTCCTGTCTGAAGACTCTGGCAGTTTGCTGCCCAAATCCTCCCCCTTTTAAAGGGATTTAATCGGTCCTGGGCCCCCGCAGACCTCCTCTGCTCCTACTTTACCAGTTCTGGGGCGTCCGCGGATGCTGGTCCCCGCGATATGTCCTAGCTGCCGTACCTTTCACTGCTTGGTCATTGCTTGACACGGGCTCCTGGGGGACAGGAGGGACTCCGTTATGCTCTCTGCAGCTTTTTGTATCTTGTTTAAGAAATCTTTGTCTATGTGGTGTCATAAAGGTAGTCTTCAAGAAGCTTTATTGTTTTACCTTTCACAGATTTATAATCAACCTAGAATTGATATTGTATAACAAGAAGAGTATGCATCAGGATAAATATTTTCTATTTAGATATCTAATTTTGTATTATGTTCATGTTCTCTCTATACGTATGCAGTTCCTTCCTGGGTTGTCTGTTTTATTATTTTACTCTGTCTTGTGCCAGTGTTAACATTGTCCTAAATTTTGTAGTTTCATAGGAAGACTTGATACATGGCACAAATACTTCTGGTTCGTTCTTTAATATTGTCTGGGCTACATGTGCTGGGATTGCATTGAATCCAGAGATCGATGTAAGGAAAACTGGCATATATAGCAATATTGAGCCTTCTATTTAGGTCTTTTAAACTTTCTTTCAGGTATATAAAAACTTTCTTTTTTCTTTTTGTGGAGAGGTCTCACATAGCTTCCTTGTTGGTACCCAAATATTTGACATCGTTGATGCCATCGCAAAGGGTATTTGCCTTGCATTTCATTGTCTAACTTTTTTTTCTGGAAATAGCACTCTACGTTGGTATTTATTTTCTTTCCATATTTTTTTTTTTAAAAGATTTTTTATTTATTTATTTGACAGAGAGAGAGAGATCACAAGTAGGCAGAGAGGCAGGCAGAGAGAGAGGGGGAAGCAGGCTCCCCGCTGAGCAGAGAGCCCGATGCGGGGCTCGATCCCAGGACCCCGAGACCACGACCCGAGCCGAAGGCAGAGGCTTAACCCACTGAGCCACCCAGGCGCCCCTTCTTTCCATATTTTAAAGATTTTTTTTCCCCATCTTGTTCTGATTTGCATTGTTTCCAATGTCAATCTTATTATTACTCCTTTGAACAAGAAATGATTTTCCTTGTTGGCTTTTCAGGTTTTCTGTCTTTGGATTTCAATAGTCCTATTACACTATTAGGGATAGCTTCTTTTGGGTTTAATATGCTTGGAATTCATGGCAATTCTTCAATCTATAGCTTGATATTTCTTTTTTAATAATTTCAGAAAATTCTAGATTCTCTCTTCAAATATGCCTTCTGCCCTATAGTCTCCCTCCTCCAGTTGAATGTATGTTAGACCTCCTCACTGTCTCCTCTGTCTCTGCATCGCATCTCTGTATTGTCTGTGTCTATTATGCTTTTCTTCTAGTTTCCTCTGGGTGTTGTCTACTGATCTATCTTCCAGTGCACCAGTCCCTTCTTTGTCCTAATGCCATTAATCCAATCTCTTGAGATCTTATTTCCAGTTACTGTGTTGTGTAGTTCTCAAATTTCTATGTGTTTTTCTTTTAATAAGTTCAGTTTCCCTGATAACATTCTTCACCTTGCCTTCTGTTTTCTTAAACATACTAGTCACAGCATATTACAGTACCCATTTCAATATCTGATTTATCTGTGGTTTATCTTTATCGTCTACTTTTTCTGTGTTTTTGTTTCATTGGTTTAATTAATAAGTATGATTGAAAATTTTTGACGAAGTGCTTGACATAATATATGAGGAATTATAACTGAATTAAGCTTGTTCTTTCAGAGAAGGTTTACTTCGTCCTCTGGTAGTCAGCTAAAATGGGGACAGGTCGCTGCAGTGCAATGACAGTGTGACATGCCTAGTGGCTTGTCTGCAGTCTGTGTGTGGGTCGGGCTGCTCTGGTTTACCCATGTTCCAGTGGCGTTCGCTCAGGAGATTTATTGGAGAGCAATCCTACCTCCTCGGTAGGTCCTGACCTCCAGTTATGGTTTCCTCAGCGCTGTGCTACTGCTGAAAACATCCTGTACTTTTCAGACTTTTTGCTTGGCTGCTTTGCTTCTTGCCCTGAACCAGTTTGAAAATTTAGCAAGTGCAAGAGGAAAGCTGTAAATGTCAGACTGCTTCTCTTATCTTACCTTCTCTCAGGATCTGAGTCCCTCAAACCCTGACTTCCCCTGCAGTGCCAAACCTCAGGGTTTCATCTTTCCAACACAACAGAACGGGTTGGAAAGACCTAAAAGTCCCCACTTTTAATCTCTTTTTGGCCTGGATACCAGTCAGGGACTGGCATATATGTCCAAGGGTAGTGCTCAATTGTCAGCCCACCTCTCTGAACTTTTTCTATCCAAGATCTTGGCACCCGAAGCCTTGACTGCCTCTACAGTTAGATATTCAGCTAGGTGTTTGCTGTTTTAAATTTTATCTCGTGTGTTCTAGTTCTGGGCAGAAGCACCATTTTGTCACTGTTGCTCCAACATGGTTGGAAATGGCATTCCCTGTATAAAGCATCTTAATAATTATCTGGTTAGGATGGCGTAGTGACTAAGGGAACACAGTTTTGGATAGGCTTGCGGTTTGAATTCCACTTACTCTGTTTGAAACACTTATCTATTGAAAGCTCAGTTTTATCATCTGTAATTAGAAAATCAGACCTTTTTTGTAAGATATTTATTCCCTTAATGTCAAGTGTCCGTAGTTCATGTTAATATTTCGTACCTGTGTACCTGTAGTTCCTTCAACCCCTTCATTTTCCAGTATAGTGAGACTGTGTTGTAAAAATATCCCCCATAAATATGTGTTTTCCTATGAATGGACATATATTTTCTGATCTTTCACTTTGGGCTCTTTTTTTTTTTTTTTTTTGGAACAGCATTGAAGTGGGTTGAGGATGAGTTTCTGTGGAGCAGATTTGTGTTAGGCACCTGCAGACGCCATAAATACAGACCACGTTCAAAGGTAGTTTTGGTTAAAGGCTGCTTGAACGGCACCGGTAGATTATTTCTGAACACGGACCAGGATGAGAGCTTTTTTGTGATTATCGCACAAGGAAGAGATTTCTTCCCCTCTTACACTCAGAACAAATGGTGAGGTGGCAACTCCTGCTGTCTCCTGTGGACATAAGCTTTTTGTCCAGTTTGTCCTTGTATCGAGAGGACACTGTAGACTGCGGGGTTCTAGCTTAATACGGATTTTCTATTAGATTCCCAACCCTGGGAGAATTCTGGGCTCTGTCTCCTGTGACACAGTCAATTTCAAAGCCCAAGTTCATCGACCAAACCTGTTCCCAGAGTAAATATGACTTGAGTGCTTGCTTAGTCTGTGATTTCCCTCTTTCGCTTCATTTTTGGCTTCCTAGGAATCTTTACTTTCTTACCTGATTCTCATTCTATATGGAGATGCTCACACACACACACACACACACGTGCACTTTTATACATATGGAGGTAGGGAGATAGGTACGTAGGTAGGTAGCTAGATTGATAGATACCTTCTTAGAAAGAATCTCTTCTACCAAACTGTTAAAAGCAACTAATTCATTTTTATAAGAGCTTTTAGGATTGTCCTTAAGACTTGGTGATTTTAAGGACTTGTGTCTGTGTCTGCATCCGAGACCAACTTGCGATGGTACCAGCTGCACAGCCAGGGGCATCTTTAGTCATAGGTACGGGGCAAAACACATGCTTTTCACTTCCTTCCTGAGCTTAGCTGGTATAAAGGCATGGGGAAGTGCTTGGTCATAGTGAATAAACTTAGTATTCTAAATAAAACTAATTGCATAGGTCAGAGACAGCTGGGCTTTCCTTTTTTTTTTTTTCTTGTTTTATTTTATTAATTTTTTAAATTTTTTATTATTTTTTTTATTTTTTAATTAACACATAATGTATTATTTGCCCCAGGGTACATGTCTGTGGATCCTCAGGCTTACACATTTCGCAGCACTTAGTAAACTAGTAGCACATACCCTCCCCAATGTCCATAACTCAGCCACCCTATCCCTGCCTGCCCCTACCCCCCAGCCACCCTCGGTTTGTTTCATGAGTTTAGGAGTCTCTTATGGTTTGTCTCCTTCCTGATCCCCTCTTGTTTCATTTCCCTCTCCCACCCCCCACAAACTCCCACCCTGCCTCTCGAATTCTTCATATCAGAGAGATCATATGATAATTGTCTTTCTCTGATTGACTTATTTCACTTAGCATAATACCCTCCAGTTCCATCCACGTCGTTGCAAATGGCAAGATTTCATTTCTCTTGATGGCTGTATAGTATTCCACTGTATATATATACCACATCTTCTTTATCCCTTCATCTGTTGATGGACATCTAGGTTCTTTCCATGGTTTGGCTATTGTGGACATTGCTGCTATAAACATTCGGGTACATGTGCC
>CM052899.1:5767856-5898801 GCA_028534135.1 Potos flavus | reverse complement strand
TTTTCCAGAGTGGCTGCACCCAGCTGGGCTTTCCTTACTATCATTTTCTTATCTTTCTCTCTCTGACCAGATTTTCTTCTCAGGCTGATGATTTCTTCCAACTCTGAATTCTTATACTTTCTGTCATCCCATTTATACTCTATGTGTTTCTCTCTCCCTTTGATCCTTCCATCTGCATATGATGAGCCTGCAAGCACTTCCTCTGTATTATTTGTGTGTGCCATTAGATATAATTAACAAAAGTGCTAAGTATATGTTTCTTTTTCTAGTGTTACATGGGCATGTATATAATGTGCATGGGGAAGCTGTCTGACAAAGGCAGAGACCACACACACACACACACACACACACACACACTAATTCATTGTTATCCTCGATGCAGTATTCAACATTACACATTCCTATAATCTTAATAACTATGTGACACAGTTGTTTTCATTTTAAGGATCACCCATAAAAACTATATATTTGTTCCCCAGAAAACTCACATGTGTATCTAGACACCACAAATGATATCAGCTGTTTTTGCATTCACTGATACTAGATTAAAGATACTTATATTAGAATGTTCATGGATATTTGAGGGAAAATGTATAGCAAGAGGAGGTAAATATATTTCCTTCTCAATTGTGTTATTTAATTTCATAGCAATTTTAGGACAATTCCATAAAAGATCTGTAATTATACACTAGTTTTTATTTTTTCCAGAACTTGTCACTTGATTTTGTTAGTTCAATAGTGGGAAAATACAGAACTTTTTCACCTTAGGGAACAGATAACTTTAAATTCCTGGGAGCCCTAGTCTTGCTCATTGGGCAGGACTTGCAGCATGCCAGACTTGTTTATGCTGACTTTGAGTGATTTTACCATCAGCGAAACGACAATTGCTGGTACTGTGAGTCATAATAAGCTTAGACAACATCCTAACTGAGATTGATGCCATTTGGAGCTGTCTCAATGTGGTGTTTGTTCAATTCTTTAAAAAATAATTCTTTGTTTTGGAATCAGTAGATTGTTAATGAATGGCATATTTCTGGGGAATAAATAGAATTTTTCAAACCCTACGCATGGGAAAAAAAATTGGTCGGAGAAAATTGGCCAGAGAAAATGAAATTCTTTCATGCCTTGTTTCTCAGAGGACTTGAGGTTGTATGGAAAAGTGCTGGAGTACACTTCTGAGGGTGAGTGTGGGCTAAGAAAAGGAAACAGTAAAAGCTTGTTACAGAGTAGAATGCTAATTTCATTTCCTCTGTACCTGCCGCTTTGGAAAGTCTTCAGTCAGCAGGCTGATAAATATTTATTGCAAATATGTAGATAGTAGAGCCTAAAACATCTGAAGACATTTTAGCTAGTTTTAATTGAGTCTGCTTAAACCCACCAACCACTAAAAGATGGTTTTGCTTGGAGAATTTTTTTTTATTCCTTGGGAACAATTATAAAAGGAAAGACTATTGCTTGGTAACCTAGTTGAAATGTATGCATAAAATTAAATTAAAAATAACCTTATATTTTGAATTGTTTCTCTAAATATATACTAGATCTTTGTAGGTAATTTTTAAAAATCAGAAATATAACAAAATGACTATCTGTAACATTACCATCAGTGCTTAGCATGTTTTGCTTTATATTTTCCCAAGTTATATTTGGAAAAAATAAAACCATGCTTAAAATATGATTTCATAACTTAATTTTAAAACATAATCTCTATTTTTCATATCGTAAGCTATTCCATAAGAATATGATTTTAATAACTGCATTACCTCATTTTTTGTTTTGGTTCCTCCTTGCTGTTAACTATTTTCACTTTTCTGTGTGATAAATAAACAAATACACAAGTACCTTTTTCACCCCACTCTCCTAAATGAATTGGCTCCACCCAAGAAATGCCAGATCTAAGAAGTGTTTTCAAAAGGAAGCCTACTAAGTTTCATTTCTAAATATAAATTAAGAAAAATTTATCCTGCCAATTCTAAATTTCAGTAGGTGGTCCATTTACTGAGTTTTTACATTGGTCAGATGCTATTGTAGTGTCTCGTTTATTTATGAGTTTTTACAATTCATTTGTGACATTTTACTGGTTCTCTTTTAAAGGCAGCTAATTTTCATGACAGTGAAAATTGTCCTCCTAGAGAGAGTTTCTTAGCAAGTCTCCTGGTTCTTTCAATAGGAAACTCTTCTAGTCCAAGGAAAATATAATTCGGTAGCAATGAACCAGAAGATTAGTGCTCCTGGCTCTGCTATCCCTGGATGTGGATGCAGTGTGATGGGCTCAGGGGGGTTGGGATAGCACCCATGCAAGTGCCAGTCAAGACCAAGTCCATGAAAGAAACCACAGGTCTGTTCTTCTAGGAATGGCCATGTGAGACTGTGAGTGCAAAAAAGAGTTAGAACCTGAGCATCTAAGGAGAAAAGAGATTGGCAACTCGGGTATAACAAAAGTCTGGTATTTGAGCACAGTATGGGGCACGAGGCGGATGTCATGGCAAGGTTTCAGATTTTGGATACAAGACTTGGGATAAACTGTACTCCTAATAACCCGGGTTTGAGGAGGAGCCCATTTTCTGGGGAGAAGTTACACAGAGTGAGAAAAAGCAGAAAGTCCAGAATGCTGTCCATTTGGGAAGCTACTTACTGATGTACATTATATCCTCCCTGACTTGGATCAAGACCGCATGTAATTCAACTTTAGTCAGCAAGAAGGAGGTTTTCTAGCACCAGCTGGCAAGAGTAAAAGGATGTGCATGTGTTAGCACTACAAAGTGTTTAGTGTGACCGATGCTTGATACTTGTTCATCTAAATATGAATTTACTATTAGGAAATAGATTTAACTTCAGGATATTCAGTCAGTATTTCAGATCAGCAAGGTAACTAAAGTGTGGCATCTAAGAATGATGAGGAATAAACCTTAGTGAGAAAAATGGAAGCAATTACACTCTGTCCTCTAAAAATGGGACCTGAGCTATATAACGGGTTTTATTTGCTGCTGGTAACCAGCCTTTCCTTCCTTCTACTAATGGCTGTTATTTGGGAATATTTCTTATTTCTCACCCTAGCAGGACCATGCCTAAATCATTTACTTCCCTCCTAGAGTTTAAAAACAAAGAATTTTTGCACAAAATTGAGTGGTCAACAATGTATGTTATTGAGGGGCGCCTGGGTGGCTCAGTGGGTTAAGCCTCTGCCTTCGGCTCAGGTCACGATCTCAGAGTCCTGGGATCGAGTCCCACATCGGGCTCTCCAATCAGCGGGGAGCCTGCTTCCCCCTCTCCCTCTGCCTGCCTCTCTGCCTACTAGTGATCTCTCTCTCTGTCTGTCAAATAAATACATAAAATCTTAAAAAAAAAAGTATGTTATTGAATAAATGAGTGAGAAACTTACAAAAGATAGTACTAAGACATAGAACACATAATTTCATGAAATACAGAAAATTACCAGTGAAATTATGCTTTTTCACTCTTATGGAAATCTAGGAAAAGGCAATATATTGAATATAATAAGTTAATATTTCCTAAAATTATACTGAATCTATAATTAAGTTAATTTTCAGAGAAATCAAAGAGAATTGTTGCTCTTTATACAAAGGAGTAATTATACAAGAATGAGATGAGAAAAGAATTGAAACCTGATGAAAATACTGAAGAGCTGGTGGAATATATGTTCTACTAGAAGAAAGAATTTAAAAATTGAACTCAAATGATGACTAATCATAAGAAATGTTAACAAAGAGCATAAAATATGAAGTATTAAATGAGAAATTTTTTGTTTGCTTGATAGTCCATCAAGTCCTTGGGTCTTGGTAATACATGCCTTAGAATTTACATTAGAATGTAATTATCTGTGATTTATTAAAAGTGATACTAAATAAAAATTTAATCACGTTCACAAAAAAAAAGAACGTAATTATCTGTGATTTAATCTGGAGAACAGTGTGAGTCCTACTTTCTATTATTGTCTATTTAAAGTGGTTGTTAACACAGGGTGCCTGGGTAGCTCAGTCAGTTAACCATCTCACTTTTGATTTCAGCTCAGGTCATGATCTTAGGGTCCCAGGATCAAGCCCCGCATTGGGCTCCATGCTAAGCTGAGTCTGCATAAGGTTTTCTCTCTCTCCTTCTGCCCCTCCCTCAGCTTGCACTCTCTTTCTCTCTCTCTAAAATAAGTAAATAAATAATCTTAAAAAAATAAAAAAATTGTTAACAGATCAAGCTGTCCTTTACAGTTGAATTTCTTGTGCCTGGCATTGAATGACTTAGATTAGAAGTTGATAATGTTATTTCTCTATTGAAATTCTGAATTTATGTCACAGATCCAGAGGTCCTCTGTCTTCTGAACTCCTCTGTGGCCATCATTGCCTATTCCATTCATTTGGCATTTAATATATATTAACATCAAGACTGGTACTATATGCATGTCCCTTTACAACTCTTAACATTCAGTATCTAGTTATGTATGTGTGGATTATAAATGGTGCTCAGAAAAAAAAATGTATATTGTTAATGAATAATTATTCTATACATATACTTATTTCTGCTGCCTGTTAACATATTTTTTCCATTTATAGTCCTCATTTTACTGGTGTACATTTAAATTATCTTGTCTATCCATCAAGCCTTATCATGTAGCCACCATTTACTGAGTGCTCAATATGTGCTAGGCATCGAACAAAGCTCTTTATGCCTAGTTTATATAATGAATCTGAGAAATATCCCAGGTTTTTCATTTTACCTCATTGCCTAAACCTCCAGGAATCTATCAGCAACTCAAGGCTTCTCTTCCTCTAAAATCCATCCCCAATCCATCGATTTCTCTGTACTTCAGCCTCTATCCTGCAAACTTACGCCGTCATTATCCCTTGCTTAGATGATTGTAATAGATCCTAATTGTCCTATGTCCACTTTTTACTCTCTTTAAATCTAATCTACCCATGGCCACTAGGGTGTTTCTAAAATTGTAAATGAGATAATATCATTCCTAAATCTCAGTCCACCAATGGTTTTTTCCCATCACATTCAGACTACAATCCAAACTCCCTACCATGGACTATAAATAAGATCTGGCCCCTGACTACCCCTTCATCTTCACCCTCGCTACATCCCTTTTCAAAAGACTACATACCCCCCTCCACCCTTTTTTTGTCTACCTTGTAAACACATTCTTTCCAGAGAGCCTGGAATGTTATTCCCTAGAGAAGCATGGCTGGCTCTTTTGTTGTGATTGAGGTTGCAACTTCAATAGCAATTCTTTAGGAGTCCTCCGTCCTGGTTTTTATCATGACCCTCAGTTTACTGTCATCACCATTCGCTTTCCTTTGTATTTATTGCTCTATTTCTTAATTGATTCTATCTCTCTACTGGAAACTCTAAGGGCTTTGGCATGTTTTGTTCACAGCCAAATGCCTGGAACCTAGAATAACATCTGGCATTCAAAAAATGTTTATAAGCATTTAGTACATTTTATTAAATAAGAAAATATAATCCCACACAACTCTGAGATCCTTGTAAGTTTAATGCTGTTGTCATTTAAGTTTTTAAAAAAAACCCAAGATTTAAGAGGTAAGTACCTTGCCCCCAGCCATCCAGTAGGTTCAGTGGCAGAGGCAGAATTTGAACTCAGCTCTGTCAGACATTAGAACTTTACCTGTATTCTTCAATCTCTATGCCATGTTATGCCCTTGTGCCAAATTATTTTATTACGTTACGTTATCAAAGAATGTATCTACAAAATAATCTTTAGCATAGGAATATAGTCTTTATACAACAAATCATGCATAAATTAACTGGATACCTATGTGTTTACTTGAATTACCAAACTAAACATAGCAGACCGGTCTTACAGTAATGCAGTAATACGTTCATGATAAAGATATGAACTCATGGACTGGGAATTCATAGTTATATGACAATGATTATGTGTGTATCAATCGGATCATTAATTGGGTTTCCCTCGAGGTAGACACTGAGATGGGGATTTGAGGCAAGGAGTTTATTTGGGAGATGATTCCAGGGTACACTTATAAGGAAGTGATAAGATGAGACAGGATGGGAGAGGAGCCAATGAATAAAACCTTCTCAAGGAAGCTACTGCTGTAGGCATCTGGAGTTTCAGTCCACTGTGACACTCTGGGAATCAGTGTAGAACATGAACCTCGGGGTTAGCCCTGCCAAGGAGCAAGGGAACCGGGGTATGTATATTTGCACACAACTCCTTGTTAATCTTTGGTTGAGGACTTCTTTGGGGAGCACACTTCCCAGCATATCCTAACTGCCTTCAGTGGGCAGAATGAGTTCTAGCAGTAAAAACAAGCACCCAGCAATAAAATGCAGTTGCAGATGGAAGTGGGACAGGTATTTATTGAAATAGTGAGGACATGGACCTATAGGTAAGGTATTAACAGGGTCTTCTAAACTACCCATATGCATATGGTGATTTCTATGCATCCGTGTGTATCGTATATATGTCCATATGAATTGGGACCAACAGAAGTAGCTGAATGAAAACTAAAATATAGGAATGCCTTAGATGTAATTGCAGAGATAGAATATTCAGATAATACTCTAAATAAATTGGTTTCTCTCTGAATGTATATGCTGATGTAAACCATGTAATAGTCTGTGTTTTAGGAATTGTTGGTATAATATAGAACAGTCCTCTTTAGGATAAGATGTCAGTAGATAACCTAACAAACTTGTCAGTATTTCTCTATATATTTATCCACCCCCAAGCCCACTGGTATGAAAACATAGTTTTTTGATGACTCAGACCTACTTGTGGCTGGCAGAATAATGGCTTCCAAAGATGCCCACATCGTAATCCCTGGAATTTTACTTTACATGGCAGAGGGGACTTTGCAGATTTGGTGAAATTAAGGAACCTGAGATGGGAAGATTATTATCCTGGATCATCTCAGTGGGTCCAATCACAAGAGTCTTCATAAGTGAAAGGAGGCAGGAGAGTCAGGTTCAGAGTGATGTGGTATGAAAAAGACTCTACTGACCATTGCTGTCTTTGAAGGTGGAATGGGGACATGAGCCAAGGGATGTGGGCAGCTTCTAAAAGCTGGAAAAGGCAAGACAATGAATTCCCTTGTAGAGCCTCTTGAAAATAACCACAGCCCTTGATTGTAGCCCAGTGAGAACCACTTTGGACTTCCTATCTCCAAAACTGTAAACTAATGCAGTTGCATTGTGTCACATGATTTACTCCAGCAGCTGTGGGAAACTAATATGCTACCTAATCAAACATAAATGTAAGGTCACCTGAAGTAAGAAAAAATGTTGACCAAAATGTATTTTGTACATCATAGCAATTTTCATACAGGTAGATAGATAGATGAATATGGTCAAGAATGCTGTGCTTTGAGTAAAGAAGATCAGGTATTAGTTGAAATACGAGCAAGGTGGTTTTCTCATACATTTTAGTGTATATTTCGGTAAAAGTATGGATAGTACAAAATCTACCTAATAACTTTTTTCTGTTGTATTAAAAATTGTAATCTCCCTCTCCCTCTGCCACTGCCCCCTAGTCATGCTCTCTCTCTCTCAAATAAATAAATACATCTTTAAAAAAAAGTTTAAAAAAATAAAAAGTGTTTTAATCAGCGATTGCTTTGGGGTGGTAGGTTGGTGTTTTATGCAGTGGTCATGTCTCCCCTTCTGGGTTCTCCTCTCCTGCCAACTCTAGCTTCCGTCACATACATCTTGCTTCTAGGATTCAGAATACCACACTCATTTCCCCTCTTGCTGTAGCGGTGACAGTGGCTTCCTGCTTTCGCTAACACCTGCGTTAATGATTCCCTGCGTTTGTCTTCATGACTGTTCCGTCGTTTTTGTCATCAGGGCCACAAATTTAATCCCTTCCGTGGAAACCATCTAGTGTGGATTCTGTTTTCATGACGGGACCCTGACTCATACGGTGACTTTTTGCATCTAAAGGCTGGCTCCATCGGGAGAGCATGTGACTCTTGATCTCGGGTTTATGAGTTCAAGCCCCATGTTGGGTGTGGAACCTACTTAAAAATAAATAAATAAAATTAAAGACAAAGAATAAAAAAAGAATGCTGTGCTTTGAACACTGGAAAGAATTTGGAATTTGAAAAAAGAACTGGTCTGGAATTCTGCCTCATTATTGTCTCTTTCAGTTAACATTTCATTTCTCTTAGCTTTAAGTTTGTCCTCTGGAATGTAGGGACAGCATTAACATTCTTGCTTCTTTCAGGAGTTTATTGAAAGTTCAGGGTAGATAACCCACGTGAAAGTCCTTTCTAGACTCCAAGATGGTTTAGGCAGTCTCGCTTGGCTTTGTTAGCAAATGCTAGTGCAAAAGAGTTAATCTCAGAAATCAAAAAATACAAATTAAGCCACATACTTCTGGCCCCTTGATAGATTTCTTAGTGTTTCTGAATCAAATGAAGGAGTATTATATTTACAGCCAACAAGTCCTAAGTCTGTGTAACGTGACTGAATGTTTAGAGTGACAACGTCGTTGTTATTGTTTTGTCCTACATTTTAAGTCGCCTTTTTCTGTCCCTCAATTAGAAGGGTTTTTACCTAGTTCACCCACATGGGAATAAAACATTTCGGTAGACTGTCAGACACTGAACTCTGCCTCATCTGCTTCAGCATGGTTTATAAAACTGTGTTCTCGTTCTAGCTTTTCTGAAACTTTGGCAAAATAGAGTTCTGAGTCTTCCTTTGCCTCTGTCTTAATATTAGCAAAGACTCCTTGGGGGCACAGAAAAGGACAAACCGGCTCTGATGAAAGGGTCATCCTCGCTGTAACCAGACCAGCCGCCTGCCCAGCCACGCCTGCCCAGGCTGCCCTGGGCTCATGGGGGAGGCATCCACACAGCTAATGAATTCCATAAGGTGGAGTTGCGGCCCTCTCTCTTCTTAAGCCTAACAAGTGAGGCGCTGGTGCGCGGGTTTTTTATCCTGTGGCCCATACATCACTCTTTGACACCCTCTGCCTTTTCGTGCCCCTACCAAAAATAAGCTCAGAGCAAAACAATAATAAACAATTTGCTGTTTGATTACGGATGGCACAGCCATCAAACAGCCCTTAAGAATGTCACAGCTGCACCCTGTCAGTGTTTCAGCAGGATCAGCCTGGAGGTAGAAGAGAAAGGCAGGAGGGCCCCCGGGTTTGTCGGAGTTTCTCTTCTGGATTTCAGGTCTTTGCTGAAAGCTTGTTGTTTTGGACCTGTTCCCTGCACTTAGTTCCCGCCCTTCATCAGTAAATCATAATGTGCTCCATTCATTGAACAAACCGTATGCCGTCAACTATTGTTCTGGCCTTTAAACTCACGTCAGACCATAGGTACTCAGGTTTTCACTTTACGCAGGAGGAAGCTGAGAGGGCCAGCAGCCCTCTAACTGGTAAGGAGCCCAGCCCGTGAGCTTGGAAGCTGAAGCCCTCTGGCCAGCCGGCCTCCCTTCTTGCTGGCCACGTTCCAGCTGTCCTGTGGGAAAGTCATGCTCCCGAGTTTTGTGTGAGAAGCACCCTTTCTGGTGAAATCGTGTGTGCACATTACATCTTACCTGGAAAACGTTCGTGAGAGGATGTGCTTGTCTCTGTGAAATGACTGAAACTCCCAAAAGACTCAGATGAAATTTCCCTTTTAATAGGCAGTAGAAGGAATGATTCTTTGTGCATTTCATCCCTTCATATCTAAATGCCTCTGTGCCATCCTAAAGTGGCAGAGTGAAGGGGAAGGTGATTTTGTTGGTGGTGGTGGTGGTGGTGGTGTCATTAAAAAAATAACATTTTTATATTTCATAATCATTTTTGTATCAAACTTTATAGAAGGTAAATAGGGCTTATCTTGTTAGTCTATTTTATAGATAAGGAAAAGGAAACAAAAAGAATTAACATGAAATGTGAAGGTATTCATCTAATTGCTCTCTCTTTCTTTCAATCTATACTTATGCCATTTATCTCATATCTACATGTCCAGCCACTGTACTCATTGTTTTTTTACATTTAATTCACAGACCAACCAAATATATGGATATTATTGTTCTCGTTTTATAACTGAAGAAATGGAAACTTTATGAAGTTGGTAACAGCCAAGTATAGATTTTATAGCACTAACCTCATAAAGCTCAGATTTCGGTTCAGATATTTCTTTGTTCCAGAACCATGCTCTAACTTTTATGTTGATTTGCCTTGTGTGTGTTTCTTTTACTAAAGTAATAATTCATCACCTCAGCAATTATCTATGAGCTGTTACTAAAACACACAAAAAATTTCTCGTAGTTTAAAATGAATTTTATCTAGGTAATCATATAGTAAGGTGACCCATCACATAATAAAGGGATCCATACAAAACTGAGCTGGTGCATTCCTAGTATAATCTAAAATTTCCAGGATTTTTGGTTCACATATTGAATGCCTCAACACATATTTAAAAAGCCTTTGCCAATCCCAAAGGAATTGTTTTTACTATTTTTATAAAAATGAGGATAAACTCATGGTAGATCAAAGCCAAGTAAATAATGCTTGGTCTAAGCCAGCTTCTCCCTTCCTCCTGGCCCTCATGTCATCTTCCTGTATCATAAGCTCTTTAATAAAGCTTTATCGTAAGCTTTGCATGATATACTTGTCCAATCTTTGCTTCTGTCCCAGCGTTTGCAATCACCTTCAATATAGTTCTGAATGAATACTGACTGATATTTCCTTTAAAAATAGTGGAGTTGTTTTTATCTAATTTATCTCTGTCTTTATTTTTACTATTCAAAAAAAGATTGGCATCATCATTTATGTATAAATAATTCAAATCAGTATATTTTAATACAGTGCCCTAAAAGAAGAACATAATCGGTTCAAAACTTCGATTTGTTTCCATCTTGAGTGGTTTTTAAATGCATCTCATTTCCCTTTGCTCCCATTTTCAAAGCTTATAGAACCTCACTGTTAGGTTTCATATGCCAGGTCGCAGGATACGATCCCATGACATCTTTTCATGATGTCAGATCTTTGAATTATGCAATGGGAACAGAAGGGTACCGCTCATTGAGCGTGCACGCTCACACAGCATAATGTATAGAGGATGCTGTTTATCTCCCTGTCCGCATATTCCTAAAGTGCACGTCTCAGTGGTTTCCAAGCACTCGAGCAGTAAGTAAATTTCTGCATCTGGTTAATAAATTAAGCAAACAAGAGTTTATCAACATCTGGCATCTGCCTTACTTTAGTGGTTTTCTGTGAATAACTGATGCCGG
The DNA here is from genome assembly GCA_028534135.1 of Potos flavus. Taxonomy (NCBI): domain Eukaryota; kingdom Metazoa; phylum Chordata; class Mammalia; order Carnivora; family Procyonidae; genus Potos; species Potos flavus. The sequence continues at coordinate 5,887,581 of CM052899.1, read as the reverse complement.
TGACCTTTGATCATTTTTGCGGTTGCTTGGAATTTCAGTAGTGGCTGGATGTTGTGTGTGTGCTATTGTGAATGTTCGTATGGTAACCAACTTCCTCTCAGTGGCTTTACACTGCCTAGAAATCACGGCATCAACCAGCCAATGTCTCTGTAGCCTTCAGTCTTATCACTTGTACCTTAACTTGAAGAACCTTCCAAAACACAAGCACCAAGAGAAAAAAAAAAACAAACACAATATTTAGGAATTATATTTTATGAGGGAGGGGGGAGATTTTCAAAAGTATGTTATTAGCAAGTAAAAGACACTGATTCCTACCAACTGCTAATTTTAAAGGGATTTTTTTTTCCTTTAAAAAAAATGGTACTCTTTTAGTGCAGAGCACCAAGACTGCAAAGCCAAGACTCTGGAGGGTTCCTGACTGGTCCTGGATCTCAGCAGTAAAATTTCACACCTTTCTCTCAGACATATTTACACTCACGTGTCCAGTTCCAAAGATCATCTCCCTCTGTATTGGATGAGTTTGGAACAGAAGAGTGAACATCATTGGCCTAGCATGGGTTAATGTTCTCCAGGCACAGAGCTGAAGAGTAGCAGAGACTTTAGTTGGGGGAGGGACATTAGTTTTGTGAACTAGAGACATGGTACTTGTCTGTTTATAAATGGTGGGGGAAAAAAAAAAACCCTAGTGACTACTAAATAGAAAATACCTTCTAGTCTCATCTTCTGGTGTCAATGGGTTCTCCAGCATACTCTGGCCAAGTACCATCCCTCACAAGTTACTTTGCTTCTGTTTGGTAGTGTCCTCACTACTTTACATTATGGGAAAGCTCTAGATGTTAGAAAATTATTTCTTAAGATGAACCATAAATTTGTCTTTGCACACTGGTTCTAGTTTTGTTCCCTGGGTAACAGAAAATGTCTTCCAAATCTGAACACAGTAAGTATGTGGAAAAAGATATGTTTTCCTTTGAATTTATATTTCTCACCCTGTTCATCTCTAGTGCTCCTAAGAATCCCTTCCTTGGCCTTTCAGAATGCTAACTGTCCCTATCGTCCTCATCTGGATCATTGTCTTCCATCTTGGAATGAGGTGCCAACAGTTGGAAACAGTGCTCCAGCTGTGATCTGTGACCAAGCAGGCTTCCATGCCACTTGAGTGAGACATCACAGTTCTGGTGTTGGATGAACTTATAAATACCTGAAATACCCAGACTTTTCCACATGAGCTGTTAGGCCAGGATGTTTGCTGTGTTATTTGAGACGTGGTCTAACATGATAGCTCCTGGAACTAGATCTGACTTCTGTAGCTGAGAAGTCAGCCAGCCCCACAGTTCCTGGCTGGTTCAGACTGGCCACACTGCAGGGCCTGCTGTGGGAAGAGTAGTCCAGAGATCCAGATCACATGCAGTGATGCCCAGTGATAAAGAATAAATAAATCGGTATCTATAGGAGGCAGACCCAGGAACTTATATTTTTAACACAAAGAAATACATATGTTTGTAAATTTGCACATTCATTAACAAAAGCTTTGGAATCACTGGGAGAGTAAGGGTAGGCAATGGATGTTCCAGCTACTGTACCCAAGCAACTGGGTGACTGCAAGGAATCAATAACCCTTCCCAAAGCACTCAAGGGAAAGGTGACATTCGGAAATCCGCAAGGATAAGAGGCTGGTGTCTGACTCAGGGCTATCTGTCTTTAAAACCTTGGTCCTTGTTACTAACACTTAACAAAGTCAGTACGTCTTCACCAGCAAAAAAGCTGGTTGTCAGGGGACGGACTGAAACAGAAAGGGTAAGATGCACCCAATTCCCCATGTGCGCTGCTACTGGGGAGTATAAAGTTATACAATTTACAGATTTATAGAATTACATAGACATACTGAACTACAGTGCAAATAGCACAGGCTGTGACATCATAGGAATATGGATTTGAATCTTGTCTCCCTGTTCCTGGCTACATACCCTCGGCAAGTTATTTAACTTCTCTAAACTTCAGTTTCCAGCTATAAAATAAGGTTAATATCCTCTGCCTTGTGGAGAAGTACTGTTATAGGAGAAGCAATAATGTATCTTTTAAACAACTAGTGCAGATTCTAGTTATTAAGAATTTTAATAACTACTGCTATTATAAGAAACTTATACAAGTTGATTACCATCCTTCCCATCAACACCTGTATATCATTACATGAGGATTACGAAAATATTGGGGCAGATGTGCTGAAATCTTTCCTGCTGATCATACTTAACCCTAAGGCCCTAAAGAAAGAGGTAACATCTTCCTGAGCTCTGTCCCTGTGGGCCCATCACGTATGGACCCTATGCTGTGAAGGGAATGGACAGTTACCTTTTCATTTAGAAAAGGACCTTGATATTTCATAAGGAAATGTTTGCCGTGGGCCCTTCTGGCATTCTGAGAAAATAAGGTATTTCTTTCTGTTTCCCTTGTGTGTATGCGGCTCTGAATTCTCTAGATGTTCTGAGCATTCTCTTTATTCTGGCTCAGAACCCAACTCATCACAGATTCCATTCACACAACAAATTGTATTTATAAAATAGAGGCTGGTATCATACCCCTTAGCTCACTGAAATGGTTATGTAACCAACGACTTTATGGCAAGGTGGAGTCAATGAATTCATAGGAATGAGTATCCGGGATTAATCACTGACAAACATTTTCAACATAAAGTGATTTTTCTTACTGAGGATGGGGATTCTTACTACATTCAAGTTTCATTAATGCTGTAAGCAAGAAAAGTTTTGAGTCAGATAATGGCTTTAAGAATAGATAGCTAAAGTTAAAATAGAAGAACAAAGGTTTCTTGAAACCCAATATTTTGGTAATCCTCATGTAATGATATCAGCATGATTGCAAATTTTTCCTTTCAGAGTGATGACCAGCCTTTTTGGAAATCAAAATTTTGTTAAGTTTATGTGGCCTGAAGCATGGGGTGGAGATGTGAGTCATTGGTCAGAAATGGTCTTGTTGCACGCTTACATTGTTGCTGTATTATGAAGCTTAGAAAGTTGCTATTACTTAGCTTGCAGAGTAAATGTTTTAAAATTACTGAATAATATATATTATTAAATGCCTACATGCATTTGTCATTCATATGAATAAAACAGTGGAAAGAGAAATAAAGGGGCACCTGGGTGGCTCAGTGGGTTAAGCATCTGCCTTAGGCTCAGGTCATGCTCCCAGGATCCTGGGATCGAGTCCCACATAGACTCCCACCGGCAGGGAGTCTACATCTCCCTCTGTGCTCTCCCTCTCTTTCTGTCTCTCTCTCTCTCAAATAAATAAATAAAATCTTTTTTAAAAAAGAAAAAAGAGAAATATAAAATAATATTCCATTGCTACTGGAAAGACCTAAGTATCCTCAACCCTGGAGCACTATATTTATACATATATAATATTGATACCTATATTATGTAATATATATATTATTTGTATATCATTGTAATATATATTGCCTTATATACTATATACTTATACATATGTGATGACTACATAATTGTGCATGCTACATCCTATTTCTAGTCTATTGTCAGAGAAGGCTTTTAATCATTTACCCTCATTTTATGATTCTGTGGTGTGACTTTTTTATTGGATATTATTTTCATTTATTTTTTTTCAAAGATTTTATTTATTTATTTGACAGAGAGAGACACAGCGAGAGAGGGAACACAAGCAGGGGGAGTGGGAGAGGGAGAAGCAGGCTTCCCACTGAGCAGGACCCTGGGATCATGACCTGAGCCGAAGGCCGACGCTTAATGACTGAGCCACCCAGCCACACTTCATTTATTTAAATAAGCAGAGCATATCAAATAGCTACATACAAAATTTATTCATTTTTCTTGTCCCAAATATTTTCAGCATTTGTATTCTATATGAATATAAATGAAAATAAATTAATAATAACGAAATAAAATAAATGAAAATAAATACTTTGAAAACAAACTCTTACTGTCTGCTCTATTCGGAGGACTTGGAGTTCACAGGTCCCTTCCAGGGACAGGAAAGGAGAGAATGTAGGATCAGAGTGGAAGGCAGTGCTCAACAAGGGTGTTTGCCCAGTGGCCCATGTCTACCTTTTCACTTCCTTCTTGAGTTCCCTCTTAATCTTCTTATTCCCCTGGGTTGCTAGTCCTTTCTTGAATATATCTGGCCTTCAGTATCTGATTCTTCCTCTTCCCTTGATCCAACACCCAAATGGGCTCGCCTGTGTGGTTAGCTGACTATGTGGTTGCTTTGACATCAGCATCACTGCCGTCTCAAGTTAGGGGACGTTTTCCACCTGCCATCTCTAGCACCTGGCCCATTTCCTGCCAAATAAATATTTTTGGGGGGATAAATTTAATTTCTGACCTTTCACATCATTATGGACAAGAGTAAACCACCAACCATAGAAGAATTTGAACAGAATTCATTAAGAATAGAGTTGTTTTCAGAATTTTACAACTTAAAAACTAGTGCCAACAAAATGCATGAAGATGGTGATATGTAGTTATTGAACACATTGAACACTTTAATCTTCAGAATGACCAAAAGATAGTTATTATGAAATACACTTAAATGTAATAAAATTGAGACTCAGAATTATTATGAATAATTATTTGAAGGTAAGTGAAAAAATTAATAGAAGAACTAGGATTTGAACCAGGGTCTATCTGGTCCCAAACTCATGATCTTCCCTTAAGCCATGCCCTTGAACTGTATGAAGAAGGAGAACAACAACATTAACTAAATAAGATAATTAATTTAATACTGTATCATTTATGGTTTTTCTTCTTAAATGTGGTAGCTGCCAAGAAAAAGCATAATCACTCTCACACCCCTTTCCTTTCCCTAATGTAGATCTTGGGTATAGTCCAGAATATTTTTTCTTAATGAACAGTGCAATCAATAACAGTTGCGCCGTACAGTTCAATTTAAAATACCCATTAAATCGTTTTCCAACTAAAGGTTACACTTTATCTTTTTTTATCATTCACAGCAGAATGTGTTTTAGGACGTATGGGACACCGTGTACTCTAGTAGTTTAAAATTAGGAACTAGAGGTCCAAGACTCACATACATAGCATAAGTCAGTAGCAATTTGGCGGTTTCCCAATTGCTATGATACTAAAGATAACCGTACCAGATAAATCAAGCCCCAAACTAGACTCTGGCCTGGATTTCTCACATTTTCAAGTGCCTGCAGGGCGTCCCAATATAATCTTCATCAATGTTGATTGTCCAGCTGGCACAATCCTGAGTACACACATGATTTACATGAAACAAGTCATTATTCCAACAATTAAACCAGCTGGAATTAACATAGTCTTTTTCTTTTTTGTGTTTCTTATATTAAGAATGCTTTCATAAAAAAAAAAAAAAGAATGCTTTCATGCTACAATGTTAGGATTTAAGTGAAACAAACACAAAACTTCCTGTGTTCTTTAACTTTCCAATTTACTATAAGATGATTTTACATAAAGACAAACTCAAAATGGAGCTTTAGCTTTAAAACTGAGCTCCACGTGGCACACACACAAAAATTTCCAATTCATAAGAGATGCTGGACGGTGACATTGGTAAATTAAGAATGTAAAACGAAATATTTATTCCTTAGGGTTTTTTTGTTGTTTCATCTCTCAAATTCAGGAAGTTCTCATTGGCCTCATTAATTAATGGATTAACAACTTTATGCAACAAACATCTTGTTGAGTACTTGCTATTCATTTCAATCAGTATTAGTTGAGGTCATACTATATGTAAAGAACTGTTTGAGGTGCAATGGAAAAAAATTACCTGAACTTGGGACAGAGGAGAAGTTTGCTTAAGATATTTTTGGAATATTGACTTTTGAAAATGTGTCCATTATCGGTAGCAGTTTTTTTTTTTCTCTTAAGAATAATCTAAAAAATTCCAAATATAATAACAGCTAAAATCATTTGAGGGCAAGTTCTGTAAATAATGTGAATTATTCCAATTGTTAGGGAAGGCTGGTTGTGATCAAAGTATCTATATAACTGTAAAAAGATAAGGGGTATGTGTGTGTATGTTCTGAAAACAGTTTCAAATCTGAAACCTATGGTTTTGGCACATTCCTAACCCTTTTTAACAGCCTCTGAACACAAAACCCCCAAGCAGCTAACAAGCAGAGAAACACAGATCCTAGCTGAAGGTTCCCTTAATTTAAAGGTTCCCTAGATTTAAAAGCTTCAACCTGTGACTTATCTTGTTTTATTTCTTAAAAAATTTCAAAGCCTTTCTCTCTGAATTTCAAGCTGTAGTTTCTTTCCACCTTTTGCCCAGACCTAGCATCTTATCCTGTCAAGTTGATATTAGAAATATTTTTCTTCACTTTATTATCATCCCCCAAACCAATACATTTTTATTTGGCAACTAAAGATATGAGGAAAAGTATCTCTCAGAGTTTGCATAACATATTCTGCTCATTTTGTGCTTTCTGCCTCTGCAGCTTATAGATTTGAAATAATTTATGGGAATCATGGATTATATTTAAATAGCCACTAAGGAATAAAATATGATAATATTATGAAGAGTTGCTGTGATTTTTCCAAGAAGAGTTTAATTGGGAAAAAAGCAAAGTTATGCTATAAAAGTTTTATAACTGGACTATCTTTATGATTATTCTGTTTACAACACTATATTGTTATTGGGGGCATTTTTTATAAAGTGAAGGAAAGTATTTCTCCTTCTCAAATAATTTTTAGCTATGAACATTACATGAACTATATGAACACTGAAAGACAATTTTTTTTAGAAACACTGAATAAATTCTGGGTTAATCTCTATTTTTTTAACCTGAAAAAACATCTTAAATTTAACAGTTACAGAACATTTTTAGAATATTTTTAAACAAACATAATAATTCCCTCCTCCTTTAATGAATGAATTTTTATGGTAGTTCACCTTTCTTTTTCAGTGTTGGTTTACATTTTATTTTAGGGTGTTTATTAGTTAATACAACAAAGTGGGTGGTTTCTTAATTAATATTACCACTTAGGTTTATAAACAGTGCATGTTTTATATAACCATTTAAAATTTATACACTGATACATTAGATATTTTAAGAATGGTTTTTAAAAAACAATTATTATCATTTGTTGAACTAGAAAGATCACTTTTTTAAATGGATCCTTAAAAATAAAATGAATAATGTTCATTCATAGCTCATTGATAAATATTTACTCCATAGTTTTCTTCTATCTCTATGTGTTTAGCTAAGAATTGTTTTTAATTTAGTGAACAGCACCCTGTTTAGAAATATGGAAAATGCTGAAACAATTAGGAAATACTTAACAATAAAAGAAGAAACATTTTAAAAATCACTACAAGAGATGTTCTCATTGAAATGAATATATAGATCCAAGATGGAGTCTTTCATTCCTTAAATTTAACTTTAACATGTATACTTTCTGGGAGCCTCAGAAAATAATTTCACACTATGTGGTGTTCATTATGTATACCAAGAATTAAACTGAATTCTGTACACATATCATCTCTAATTTTTTATTTGAGTATGGTTAAGACAATGTTACATTAGTTTCAGATGTACAGCATAGTGATTGGACAAGTTTAGATTATGCTGTGTTCACCACAAGTGTAACTACCTTCTGTCCTATTACATTGTTTTTACAATATCATAGACTATATTCCTTATGCTGTGCCTTTTATTCCCATGATTTAGTCATCCTATAATGGAAGCCTGTTTTCCCTCTCTCCTTCATTCATTTTGCCCAACTCCGTAGCTCCCTTCCCCTCTGGCAACCATCAGTCTGTGTTCTGTTTTTGTAAGTTTAATTCTGCTTATTATTTGTTTCTTAATTTGTTTTTAGATTCCACTTAAGAATGAAATCATAGGGTCCTGGGATTGAGCCCCACATCGGACTCCAATAAGTAAAACCCTTAAAAAAAGGAAAAGAAAAGAAAGAAAATGATCCAGATGGCAGGCACCCCACTGAAGCTTTGTGATACTATTTGGTCAAGTGTCTCCTGGCACTTGAAGGTCAATTTTAGGTCCTCCAAGATTAAGTTTTGCATTATTCTATTCAAAGTGTCACCATTCAGAAATGTGCATTTGCAAGCTCTTGAATATGATGTTTTACAATCTCTTACTCCATTGAATTCTTCCTATACAACCAAATAGGCAAAGATAAGAATTTTGCTTCTGGGAAGATTTCCTCTAAGAGCCTCTGTCCAAAACATCCAGTGCTGAAAACAGAACAGGTAGTGGTGGTATATAGCTCCTAATATTTTGTTTCTTTTCCTTTTCATTCCTGTTTTATAATGTGTAAGGATTAGAACTGGGCCAAAGACCTGTAAGTCAGAATTCTGTCTTTCTAGATCCAAAAGGTGGACAGATTTACACTATTCTGAATCATGAGTTATTCTATACTGTCAAATTTAAAATTATTAAGATAAAAACACACATAATCACTAATTTTACCATGGTGAAATACTTTGCAATCTTGTATTTGATCCTAAAAGTATAGGTAAAAGTGCTGGAAAAAAGAATGTTTATAAAATTATCTATATTTATATATCTATAAAATTATCTGTTTATCTAAATTATTTATAAAAATATCTGAAGATAAAGAAGACAAGTTTTCACTTGTACCAGAAAGACTATTTTGGGAAATGTTAATAGAATGTGAGGATTTAAAAGGTGGTTTTGTTTTTGTTTTTGTTTTTAAGATTTTATGTAGTTATTTGTCAGAGAGAGAGAGAACACAACACAAGCAGGGGAGGGGCAGAGGCAGAGGGAGAAGCAGGCTCCCCACTGAGCAAGGAGCCCAACACAGGACTCGATCTCAGGCCCCTGGGATCATGATCTGAGCCAAAGGCAGACGCTTAACCAACTGAGCCAACCAAGCATCCCTTAAAAGGTGTTTTTGAATGTATTTACAGTCAGTAAGTCGTATAGAAAGGAGCTCCAAGGGAAGAGAGAACTGTACACTGCAAGAAAAAAAGATTGAGAATAAACAAAATTCCATTACAGAGAAATCCACTGGAAATACTTTCTTTCAAAGCAGGGAATGACTCCTCCAACAGCAGGAGATAACATCTTTAGCAAAATCAGAAATAGTTGCCTTGCCAGTCATTTAAATTAAAAAGAAAATATTGGAACCATGATCAAGTGGAATTTATTCCAGGGATGCAAGGGTGTATTAACGTTTCCAAGTCAATCAGCGTGATGCATCATACTAACAAGGGAAAGGATAAAAACAATGCAATCATCTCAATAGATGCTGAAAAAGCATTTGACAAAGTACAACATCTATTCATGTTAAAAATTCTTAATAAAGTAGGTTTAGAGAGAACATACCTTAACATAATAAAGCACATATATGAAAAACCCACAGCTAACATCATACTCAAATGTGAAAACCTAGAAGCTTTTCCTCTAAGATCAGGATAAGACAAGGATGTCCACTCTCACCACTTTTATTCAGCGTAGTATTGGAAGTCCTAGCCAGTGCAATCAGACAAAAAAGAAATAAAAGGCATTCGAATTGGTAGGGAAGAAGTAAAACTCACTATTTGTGGGTGACATGATACTATATATAGAAAATCTGAAAGACTTCACCAAAAATATGAATTCAGTAAAGTCACCAGATACAAAACTAGAGAAATATGTTGCATTTCTTTACACTAAAAATGAAGTAGCAGAAAAATAAATTAAGAAAACAATTCCATTTCCAACTGCACCAAAAAACAAAATAGCTAGGAATAAACTTAACCAAGGAGGTGAAAGACCTGCACTCTGAAAACTATAAAACATCAATGAAAAATATTGAAGATGACAAAAAAATGGAAAGATATTCTATGCTAATGGATTAGAAGAATCAATATTGTTAAAATGTTTATATTACCCCAAACAGGCTACAGATTTAATGTAGTCCCTATCAAAATATGAACAACATTTTTCAGAGAACTAGAACAAATAATCCTAAAAATTTGTATGGAACCACAAAAGACCTCAAATAGCCAAAGCAGTCTTGAGAAAGAATGATTTCAAGATACAATACACAGCTGAAGTAATCAAACAGTATGGTACTGGCCCAAAAAATAGATCAATGGAACAGAATAGAGAGCTCAGAAATAAACCAACACCTACATGGTCAGTCTACAACAAAGGAAACAGTAATATACAATGGGGAAAAAAATAGTCTCTTCAACAAATGATTTTGGGGAACTAGACAGCTACATGCAAAAGAGCGAAACTGGGCCTCTTTCTTACACCACATACAAAAAGAAATTCGAAGTAGGTTAGAGACCTGAATTTGAAACCTGAAATCAAAAAACTCCCAGAAGAAAACATAGGTAGTAATTTCTTTGACATTGGCCATAGAAATATTTTTCTAGCTATGTATTCTCTGGCAAGGGAAACAAAAGCAAAATTAAATTATTAGGACTATACCAAAATAAAAAACTTTTACATAGCTAAAGACACTATCAGTAAAACAACAAGGTAACCTACTGTATAGGAGAAGATATTTGCAAATTATATATCTACCAAAGGGTTAATATCCAAAATATATAAAGAACTTCTGCAACTCAGTACCAAAAAAATAAATAATCCAATTAAAAAATGGGCAGAGGACCTGAATAGGTATTTTTCCAAAGAAGATGTACAGATGGCCAACAGACATGAAAAGATGCTCAACATCACTAATCATCAGGGAAATTCAAACCAAAACCCCAATGAGATACCGCCTTACACCAGTTAGAATGGCTAAAATCATGATATCAGGAGCACAGGGGAAGGGTAGAGGGAGAAGCAGACTCCTCACTGAGCAGGGAACCCGATGCGGGGCTCGATCCCAGGACCCTGGAATTATGACCTGAGCCGAAGGCAGAAGCTTAACCCACTGAGCTACCCAGGCACCCATATTATAATGATTATAATATTATCCCTTGTTAGCACTTAGTATTGTATTTTGAATTTTATCCATTCTAACTGATGTGAAGTAGTATCTCATTAAATCCATAGTGAGCATTTCCCTAATAATCAGTAACGTTGAGCATTGTTTCATGTGCTTATTTGCCAGCTTTTTATCTTCTTTGGTGAAATAGCTGATCAGATCTTTTGCCCATTTTTGTATACTGTATCATTCAGTTTTGAGAGTTCATTTCTATTTTGGAAACAAGTGTTTATCAGATTAGTGCTTTGTGAATATCTTCTCTCAGTGTGTGGCTTCTGTGTCTTTCCAGAAGCATACATCCCAGTTTTCTTCAAATATACAATTTGTATTTTGTTTTATTTTACTTTATTTTAGGTATCCTGTTATTGGTATTAAATTTTAAAACACTTTGCTTCACTCAAGAGCACAAAGATTTTCTTCTAGAAATTTTTATGGGGTTTATACATTTAAGTCTCTGAGACCTTTTTTTTTTTAATATATATGTTTTGTGTTTATTCTCTCCATGCTTCACCTCCTGGCTATCTGCGCAGTTTCAAAGCTATTTATGCATACCTTTTCCTTCTACTTTCATAAATTCCATGAAAAGATGAGGTGGTTTTGAAATCTGTTCTCGAAAACTGGCAAGTCACACATTTTGTGAGTGACGTTTTCCGGCTCCCCTAAGAACCTACTCGGGGTTCCTCAAAACAACCCAAACCTCCAAACTTCAGTTTATTCTTTTAACAAATGAGTAAGAACTGGTTAGGAGAAGCCCCATTCTCCTGGGCAATTCATCCATCAGCGAATCGACACCTTTTGATTTTTCTGCCCGTTCTCCGCCCTGCACTCGGCTAGGGATCACTGCCCTTGCTCCGGGCCTTTTGATGGCTTGGGTTGTCATCTTACAAAGTATGCAGAAGAATTTCACTTTCGCTTTAAACCATTCCCTCCTTTCAGAAACACTCTCTTACCTTAAATTAAATTTCATGACCCCGGCTCCTCCAAACTGTGTCCTTGTGCTGTTTCGCTGGTTCATGGCTCTGGGATCTGAATGCCGGCTCTGGGAGCTCCCAGGCCAAGTTCTCTGTGGCGCTCTGCTCACCCTGTACTTTCCTCTGGGGCCATCTCATCCACACACGTGGTTTCATTTTCCATGTAGACACATAGACAACTGTCAAATTTATATTTTACAGGATAGGCTGCTTCTGATTGGTAGAGTCACAGTTCTACTGTCAACTCAGAATGTCCAAAATGAACCGTCATGTGCCCCCCCAGCAGCCAGCTGCTCCTCCCATAGTATTCTATATTCACCTTCTGTCACTCGTGCCAGAAACTCCATATTCACACAGACATTTCCCTCTCTCTCGCTTCGCTAATATAAACCAAGTATTCTACATTTCAGCACTCAACAGCCCTCCCATCTATTTACCAATATCCGTGTCCACAAACAGAATAGTTTTTTGTACAGAAAGAGAACTCAGCACGTACAAGGACTACAGTTGCCCCACATCGAAAGAGTGAATAATCACAAGCCGAGATGTGAAGTTTGTTTAAATGGCTAAAGAAAAATGCAGGGTGAAATTAATAGGTAAACGTGGTCTTGACCAATGGGTACTATATTCATGGATGAGAAAAGGAAAGAAATAATTTGAGGAGAGACAGAGAGACTGCATTATGAAGCAAGTTAAACCTGGGCACGAGGAGAATTATTTGGTACAGATTCGTGTTGGGCAACAGCAGGGAGAGAAGTTGTGTGAAAAGTTGGATGTGAATTATGATTTTAAAACTCCTGAACTATTGTGGGATTCATATGCTAAGGGATTGGGTTTTACATTTCAACCAAATTCTTGAATGATGGCAAGTGTAACTTTTTATTAAATGATCCATGGGAATAGTTAACAGTAAAATGGTATCACAGTATGCTGATGAAAAAGGGTTCTCTGCCACAGCCTTTCGTATCCCTAAATCCTGTTCTCCAGGTACAACCTCTTTCAAGTCTTTTGATGGTTGCTGTTGGTAGTTAACCTCCATATTTCAGTGCTCTCGCTTGATTTTTTGCATTCAGATTTTATTTATAGGCTTGTTATTTAGAAGATAAGGATCTGGTCAGTATCCCGCCTTTTATCGACTCATCCTCTGCATCTCATACACACACTTCTTATCTTTTCATCTTCTTGGATGGATGAACAGTATATCTGAATTCGGGGGTAGACATACATTATTTTATCATGCTCTGCACTATTTACTGTTGAGTAACTTTTCTTCTTGTACAAGTTCTTGGGGATTTTTAGAACTAATAATTATTTATTTTTGTTTGCTTGGCCCTGCCACGAATGTTCTACAGACCTTCCAAAATAAATATAAAAGTCCACTGAAAATTGGTAACAAAACATAGCAGTTAATTTAGAAATTATATATTTATTTCTTTTTTCCCTCCTGGAGGTCTCTTCTGCCACTAGTTAAGTTTCAAGTCCTATGCACATCTCTTCATGTCTTTCCAGTATGAGAATGCTAATTTCCTGGGTTGTATGTCTTTTTTGTGGCTTATCATTTTGGTGAAGAATCTCATTTTTTTTAAGTGTTTCTTTAAATTCCAGTTAGTTAATGTACAGTGTAATATTGGTTTCAGGTGTAGTGATTCAACACTTCCAGATAAAATCCCGTGCTCATCACAAGTGGGGGATTGAGAAGAATCTCAGTTTTTAACAGCTTTATTACAGTATAATTCACATACTATAAAATTTGTTCACTGTAAATAGATAATGATTTATAGACATACAACAACCATCATGGTCCAGTTTTATAGTATCTTTACTACCCCAAAAAGTACCCTTGTGCTCAATCCCTGGTCCCACCTTCAAGCAATCACCAATCTGTATTTCCTTCCTATAGTTTTGCAATTTCCAGAAATTCTTTATAAATGGGATTATATCATGCATAGTCTTTTGGGTCTGGCTCTTTTCACTTAGATGTTATTTTTGAGGTTCATTCATCCATCAGTAGTTTATTCCTTTTAATTGCTGAATGGTGTCCCATTATATAATATAACACATTTTGCTCATGTTCAGCCAGTTGTTAGGTTTGTAAAATTTTTTCCAGTTTTGGGCTATTATGAATAATGTGACTATGAACATTCACATACAAATCTTTGTGTGGACATATCACTAGCAGTGGAATTATTGGGCCATATAAGTATACGTTTAATTATTTAAGAAACTGTCACACTAGCTCCCAAAGTGTATATTTTACATTCATGTCAACAAAATGGGGGGTTATATAATTTCTCCTCCTCCTCACCAATACTTGGTATGTTATTCTTTTGGATTATAGTCATTCTCGTGGGTGTGTGTAATGATAACTTGTGGTTTAATTTGCATAATTTACCTTAATAACTAGTGATGTTGAACATTTTTTCAGGTACCTATTAGCCATCTGAATATCTTTTTTGGAGGAACATCTATTCAAGTCTTCTGCCTCCCAACTTTTTTGAACTTGGGTTGTCTTTCTTTTTTTATTTGGAAGACTGTATATTTTGGATACAAATTCTTTATCAGAATTATGATGTTCAAACAGCTTACCTCCATGTTTTGCTTGTCTTTTAATTTTCTTACTGATGTCTTTAGAACAAAAGTTTCTATTTTGATGAAGTCCAGCCTACAATTTTTCTTTTATAAATCATGTTTTTGATGTCATATCTAAGATACTGTGGCCTAATCCAACTTCACAAAGGTGAAACTACATTTTGTCTTAAAAGGTTTATAGTTGTAATGCTTACCTTGAGGTATGTGATCTATTTTGTATTAGTTTATGAGTCTGTGAGAAGAAAGGGTCTAAGTTGTTTTGTTCTCTGGTTTGGTTTTTGTTTTTTGTTTTTTGGGTGTTTTTGGTTTCTTGGTTGTTTGGTAATTTTTTGCTCTGTTTCTGTTTTGGCACATGATTAACTGATCGTTATAGCACCTTTTATTGAATAGACTACCCCTTCTGCATTTATTTGCCTTGGCACCTTCGTCAAAAATCTATTGGTCATCAGTCTAGATGTTTTTTATTTGTTTCTTTCTGCATTCTGTATTCTAATATATCAGTCTAGTTTTAAGCCAACATCAGACTGTCTTGATTACTGCAAAGAGTTTGAGACTTGATAATATGAGTCCTCCAAATTAGTTATTCTAGATTATATTAATTAAATTAGTTATTCTAAATTAGTTATTAAAATTAAATAAAATTAGTTATTCTAAATAAAATTAGTTATTCTAGATTCTTTACACACATTTCTAGCATCAGCTTGAAATTTCTATAAGAAATTCTACTGGAATTGCATTGAATTTAGAAATCAACATGGGAAGGATTGTCAATAATAGTGTTCCAGTCTGCAAACATGATTAAGTCTCTTCATTTATGTGGATTTTCTTTAATTTCTCTTAGCAAACACCACTGAGAGAGAATATGAGTTTCATACTGGAAGAAGATGCTTATAATCCACATATTTGATAGAGGACTTATATCGAGTACATTAAAAACTCTTACAAATCAATGATAAGACAGCCAACAGGGATGAATAAAAAGCTTTTAATTGGCAGCTTTTAAAAGAGAATAACCCAGTGTCCAAATAACATGATAGTGCTCAATATCATCAGTACATCGAGGTGTACATTAAAACCACAACGAGTGTTATCGCAACCCCACCAGAATGGCTAAAATGAAAAACCAAACACTGCTAATTGTTGGCAAAGATATGGAGCCAGGGATTCTTGTAGACAGCCCTCAGGAGTATTAATTGGCACAATTACTTGAGAAAACATTTGGCCGTATCTATAAGCTCTCTATATATGCATACCTCATGAAGCACCAATCGTATTTCTAGTTCTAGACCCCCCGCAAATTCATATTATGTCCGTTGAAAGACATGCTGAGCATAGATTAGATTAATAAATTACGGTAGTTTATACAATGAGAAACAAGACACCAGGGAAACTATCTGCTTCAGACGACAAATATGAATGTCACCAACAAAAGGGTGAGAAAAGGACCCAACAGAAAATACTATATGTTCTTGGATACCAATTATGAAAAATTTGAAAAAGACTAAAAACTATGTTGGTCGAAAACAGAAATGCAGAAATATAACGAAATGGCAATATTAGGTAGAGAATAATCACTGAGGAGAAAAAAAAGTTTTTGGACTGTGGTTGATACTCTGTATCGTTGATCTGGGTGCAATTACAGTGGGTTCAATTTGTAACAATTTATGAAACCGTGTCCTATGATTTGTTCACTTTCTTTGTGAATATTATTGAATTAAGGACTTTTTAAAGTATTATTAGTATTATTTCCAGAATTAGGTAGCATTAACATAAATTAGCCTTTAAAATATCAAAGAGAACATTTTACTGAAAAGAAATATTATAATAACCTATTATATTCTGTAATTTCAAAATAACCTTCTAAAAGAGCATCATTGAAAAAATGTGTAAGGTGATACTGAAATTAGTTTAATCTTCAAAAAAAAGTGAAAGCAATCAAAGGAAAATAATTATGAAATGTTTTGATTTGCTTACCTAGGAAGTCTGTGTCTAAACTTCTACATTCTCTTCTCCTTAGGAAACAAAGGTGTTGAGAAATGCCTGTGTAAAAAGAAAAATAAGATGTTACCCCGGAAGATACAAAAGTATCTCTAAGAATGTTACAATTACTAAGTCCACCTGCTGGGATAGTTTAAAACCACTCATTTACTCAATTAGTGGTTCTGAGGACTCTAGGGATTTTAAAAAGTAAAATTCATGCAAATTTTAACCTTCTGACATATTTTTAAGAGGCTAATATATGGCAAAGCCCACTCTTACTCAGCTGCAGTTTCCCAGCAACAGCATCAGTGAGTGTTGGCCTGGATAATTCTTTTTTTTTTTTTTTTTTTTTTTTTTTGTAGGAAGCTGTCTTAGGCATTTTAGAATGGTTGGCAAGGTTCTTGGCCATCACTTAACTAGTGCCAGTAGCATCACCCCATAGTTGTGAAAAGTGAAAATGTCTGCAGATGTTGCCAAATGACCCAAGGGGCAATCATCCCTGGTTTAAAGCCATTGCTCTACAATATGTAAATATTGGAATATTAGAGGAATACATTTCAGTTCCTTGGTATTTCCCTTGTTGTCAGTAAAAACATTCATGATTTGTAGCTTCATCTATCTGGTGCTATTTTTGCCATCATACATGGACAAAGGTTGGAATTAATAGTTCTGAGATCATTTTGCCATTCTATAAGGAAGGAAAACCAATTCCATTCAAAAATAAGAAGCGAGTGGTTTTCAGTGTTAGGTGCAAGAAATCAGTGTATATAGAGCTATCTTGTCCATTGTGTGGATTATGCAAATATGACTGTGTACTTCGGCATTAAATTTAGAAAGACAATTGAAAGTGAATATTTAAAAAATCTATGAATCTACTTAGATAATGAGATCAATTTTTGATTTTTAAATTTAATTCATATATGTGGTAAGCTAAAAAAGTGACTTTTCTTTTTTGAAAAAAAAATCCATGCTATTCATAATAGACATAAATAAAAATAAATAAAATAATAATAAATAATAAAATAAATAATAAATAATAATAATAATAATAAATAAATAAATAAAAAATAAATAAAAAAAGATTCCATTCTTTATTATGGCCTTATTTTCAAAATTTACAATAAATTATTTCAGGGGATTAGGAAAAAAGTTGAAGCTTAAAATTTCCAATAACAGACTTGCAATATTAAACTGAAATGTAAATGTCTGCTTCCCGGGCATATCTGTCTATGTGGCACATCGGGTTGGTGTAGACCTGGGTGATGGTAACCTGTGGGGGAAAGAAAGACTCTGACACCATCCCTGAAACTAGGTAAAATGACTTGCTAAGGTTATATAAAACATTTACAAGTTTCTATCCCTTAGAAGGATATCATTTGATCTTATATATTTATTTATGACTCTCCACTAAAGGGTGATTTTTAAAATGAATCTTGCAACTGTGTATTGGGTGATTTTTCAAATCCAAAACCCAAAATTCAGCCACCTTGCCCAGATCTTGCTTTAAAGAGGTATTTTTCATTAACCAGAATATACTTTTAAAATTTACAAATTTGCCTAGCATGGATAGTTATCTGAAGGAAACAGAACAACCCACAGATCACCAGTCATACAACTGCCCCTGTTAAGTAAGAAGGACTGAATAAGCAAGTTCCTCTGCTGTGTTAGGGAAACAATAATTTCAGCAACTACTTATTCTAATGATTGAATCTGACCCTATTTTCAAAGAAAGAAAGAAAACCCAATGGTAATACAGAATTATTGATCTTGATAATTGCCTTATAATAGATTGATCCCTACTGATAATTCGGTTTCATAGGACAAAAGAATAATGTATGTGATGGGAATAATATGAAAAACATTTTCTTTTCAACTTTTTAGTAATTTTCTTGTTTTATTAAACTGAAAATTTGACCAAAAAATTTTCTTTTTTGCTTTATCTTATGAAATTGTCCATGAAAATATATATTTTTCAAATATAAAGTATCTGAGCCAGACTTTTTTTTTTTTTTTAAAGATTTTATTTATTTATTTGAGAGAGAGAGACAGTGAGAGAGAGCATGAGATGGGAGAAGGTCAGAGGGAGAAGCAGACTCCCCATGGAGCTGGGAGCCCGATGCGGGACTCGATCCCGGGACTCCCGGGACTCCGGGATCATGACCCGAGCTGAAGGCAGTTGCTTAACCAACTGAGCCACCCAGGCACCCTGAGCCAGACTTTTAAAGATAGCATATACACAGTTTAAGAAAAAAAATGCAAACATCTCTTATTTTCCAGTTTGAATAAAAAGTTATTTACCTCCTCTTCCCCAAAATATAGATATATTGGACAACTAAAGAGATTTGCCTATGACGTTTTTGGCCACTTCATGAAAATACAATAGTGTGATCAAACCTGTCTTTGATGGACTCTTGCCTACTCTTTCAATTCTGATTATTACTATTTGGTAAAAGTATATGCTTCTAAGTGAAAGAAAATTTTCCATAATTAAATTATATGCATTTCCTCATGAATTTTCAACTTCATAAAAGTATCAAATGAGTGTCATGTTTATATATATAGCATAGCAATTAACTTAAGATTGTCGTTTGAAGAGATTATTGACTTTGGATTTGTAGGGTTTTCTAAAAACTAATTTTCCATTCATTGGCTATTACTAACATTAATCCTAAATGACTTGCTACTTATCATTGACTCTCTGGGTTGTCACAGTTTAGGGGAGGAAGGACAACCTATGTGGACTCATGATTTGTCCCTAGGAGGCATCTGAACAACCTCTAGTCAACAAAGAGAAGCAAGAGGAAACCTAGGTTTTGCAAGCTAGGTGTGTAAAATGGGGGTGATTAGGATCCATAGTCAATGCCACCTCAAGTGTTCACTTTATGCCATGATTCTTCATAATTAGGGGAATTACAGATTGTAGGCAAATCCCCAAAATTCTTTCTCATCATGTAACTTCTAGAATCATCATTCTTCTGTTAGAGTAAAAAGGGAATGTGTTTCAGGTATATGAATTATCAAGGAAGGGGTTTGTTCCTGATTATAGCTCCCTGCCTTTGACGTTGCACACTCAGCTTGACTTCCATAGCACTCAGAATCCTCCACTGAATGTCACATAGTTTGTTGTTTGCAAATGCCAAACGTTACATAAGAGTCATCACTGGACCTTGTAATTGATCTCTCCAAGGTAGAGTACAAAATTAGATTCATCTTTAGATTACTTGAAGGTTTTTATTACAGTTGAATATCCATTTTTAAGACACTTCCTATTGTAAGATGTACTAAATTCCTTTGGAAAATAAAAGGAATATATCAACATTCAAGCTAAGGATCTCAATGTGCTGGAAAACATTGGTGAACATGAAGACTCAAGAAAGCATTTAGATATAGCAATGCGGTCCTACCACCTCAAGAAACAAGAATATTCTCAAATAAACGACCTAACCTTATACCTAAAGGAGCTAGAAAAAGAACACACAAAGGTCAAAGCTAGTAGAAGGAAGGAAATAATAAACATTAGAAAGGAAATAAATGAAAAAAAAGACAAAAGAAAACAATAATACAGTTAATGAAACTAAGAGCTGGATCTTGAAAAGATAAACAAAACTGAAAACAGCCAGACTCATCAAGAGAAAGTACTCAAATAAATAAAATCAGAAATGAAGGAGGAGAAATAAAAACCAATACCACAGAAATACAAAGATTTATAAGAGGATATTATAAAAAATTATTTGCCAACAAATTGGACAGCCCAGAAGAAATGGATAAATTCCTAGAAATATGCATCTTCCAGAATTAAATAAGAAATAGGAAATTTGAACACAGAGATTGCTAGTAATGAAATTAAATTAGTAATCAAAAGGCTCCCAACAAACAAAAGCCCAGGGCCAGATGGCTTCACAAATGAATTCTACCAAACCTTTAAAGAGTTAATACCTATTCTCAAACTACTCAAAAAAAAAAAAAAAAAAAAAAAAAAACAGAAAAGGAAGGAAAACTTCCAAATTTGTTCTACAAGGTCAGCATCACCCTGATTATAGAGATACTACAAAAAAAGAAAACTACAGATCAATATCTGACCTAGATACCAAGCATAGATGCAAAATTCCTCAACAAAACATTAGCAAACTAAATTCAGCAACACAATAAAAGGATAATTCACCATAATCAGGTGGGATTTATTTCAAGGATTCAAGAGTGTTTCAGTATTCACAAATCTACTGATGTGATAGGCCACATTAACAAGAGGAAGGATTAAAACTGTATGATCACCTCCATAGATACCGGAAAAGCATGTGACATAATACAACATCCATTCATGATAAAAACTCAACAAAATGCGTTTAAAGGGAACATACCTCAACCTAACAAAGGCTATATATGTAAAACCCACAGCTAACATACTCAGTGGTGAAAAGCTGAGAGCTTTTCTCTAAGATCAAGGACAAGGATGTCTCTCGACACTTGTATTCTACATAGTAATGGAAGCACTACCCAGTGCAATCAGACAAGAGAAAGAAACAAGGGTATCCAAATTGGTAAGGAAGAAATATCACAATTTGCAGATGACATATTATATATAGAACCTCCCCCAAAAGTAAACCCTAAAGACTCCACCAAAAACTACTAGAACTGATATCAAAATTAGTAAAACCACAGGATACAAAATTAATATACAGAAACCTGTTGCATTTCTATACACTAATAACAAAATAGCAGAAAGGGAAATTAAGAAAATAATCCCATTTGCAATTGCACCAAAAAGAAATTAAATACCGAGGAATAAATTAAACTAAGGCGAAGACCTGTATTCTATAAACTATGACATTGATGAAAGAAAGTGAAGATGACACAAATAGAAAGACACTCCATGGTCATGTGTTGGAAACATTAATATTGTTGAAAATGTCTATATTACCTAGCAGTCTACAGATTCAATTCAATCCCTATCAAAATACCAATAACATTTTTCACAGAACTACAGCAAATAATCCTAAAATTTATATGGAACCACAAAAGACCTAAAATAGCCTAAGCAGTCTTGAGAAACAAGAACAGACCTAGAGGTATCATAATCCCAGGTTTCAAGATGTACTACAAAGCAGTAGTAATCAAAACAGTATGGTACTGGCACAAAAAGAAATACATGGATCAATAGAACAGAATAGAGTCCAGAAATAAACCGACACCCTATATGGTCAATTAATCTATGACAAAAGAGGCAAAAATATACAATGGTGAAAAAAAATCTCTTCAACAAATGGTGTTGGGAAAACTGGACAGCTACGTGCAAAGAATGAAGCTCGACCACTTTCTTACACCCCACACAAAAAAATAAATTCAAAATGGATTAGAGACTTAGGTGTAAGACCTAAAACCATAAAACTCCAAAAAGAAAAGATAGGCAGTAGTCTCTTAGATGTCAGCCATAGCAACGTATTTATGGACGTGTCTCCTCAAGCAAGAGAAACAAAAGAAAAAGTAAACTATTGGGACAACAGCAAAATAAAAAGCTATGGCACAGCAAAGAAAGTCATGAACAGAATGAAAATGCAACTTACTGAGTGGGGGAAGATACTTGCAAATGATATATATTTGATAAGGAATTAATATTCAATTCTATAAACAACTTCTACAACACCAGAAAAGAGCAGACAATCCAATTAATAAATAGGCAGAGGACCTGAATAGACATTTTTCTAAAGACATACAAATGGCCATCAGACACATGAAAAGATGCTCAACGTCACTAATCATCAAAGAAATGCAAATTAAAACCACAATGAGATACTGCCCCATACCAGTCAGAATAGCTAGTTTCAAAAAGACAAATAACAAGTGTTGGTGAGGTTGTGGAGAAAAGGAACCCTCGTGCACTATTGGTGGGAATGTAAATTGGTGCAGCCACTGTGGAAAACAGTATGGAGATTCCTCAAATAATTAAAAATGGAAATACCGTATGATCCAGTAATTCTACTACTTTACCCAAAGAAAACAAAAACACCAATTTGAAAAGATATATGCGCCCCTATGTTTATTGTAGCATTATTTACAATGGCCGAATTATGGAAGCAGGACAAGTGTTACACACACACAACACACCCAACTACACACAATGGAATATTCCCGAACCATAAAAAAGAATGAGATCTTGCCATTTGCGACAACATGGATAGACCTACAGGGCATTACGCTGAATGCCTTAAGTCAGAGAAAGACAAATACCATACGATTTTGCTTACATGGAAATGTGGAATCTGAAAAAACAAAACAGAACAAAGAGACTCTTAAATACAGAGAACAAGCTGATAGTTGCCTGGGGGAAGTGGGTACGCAGATAGTTGAAATGGGGATTAAGAGGTACAGATTTCCAGTTATGAAATAAATAAGTCATGGAGATAGAAACCCTAGCATGGGGAATATGGTCAGTAATACTATAATAAAGTTGTACAGTGACAGGTGGTGGTGACTACATTTACCATGGTGACCGCTGAGAAATGTATAGAATTGTTGAATCAATATGTTGTACACCTAAAACTAATATAACATTGGGAGTTAATTATATCGCAACAAGGAAAAAAAAAAGCTTTGAGAAGGAACCTTTCGCATGGATAGCACCTCTCCTTGAAAGAATTGAGTGTGTTCCTGGTTCAGAACTCCTTCTAGGTTTACTGGGACCCTTTCTAATTCCTCAAAAGTAGAATGTGAATGTGAATGTGCCATGGTTAACTGGCAGTAGCTTATCTTTAAGATTGGGGTCTCCTCCGGATTCACTCAATAGCCCTATCACTTAGCTGACAATGCTGAATTCCTAGGTTGCTACTCATTTAGAACAAAAGTGCAGAAGACAGGTTAAAAGAAATACGATCCCAGAACTGGTGCAATACTGAGAGTTACAGTTCAAGATTGAGTAAAAATTTCAATTTATCTAAAAAACAATCTCTGTACTGTGCATTTGCTGTCTAAAGATGTTATAATGACAAGTAATTCCCCCCTTACCTATAAGACGTGTAACATACTTCTATATCAAATGTCTATTTGGATCATCACAAAGATGCTATGAGAAAAATACTATGATTTCCATTTTATAAAGTAAAGAGAGACTTGAAGAAATGAAGTCTAATTTTCCTCAATTAAATAGGTCTTTAGCCAAGCTGGAAATCTGGTCTTTTGATATTAAAGCTGCTTTTTCTTTCTAGACAAATTAAAGTCTAATGGGAATAAGTAAATTAATTGCTCAGTATCAAGCTATTTTTTTACCATTTTGTCTATGATGGCTTCTGCTTTTGCCAGTGGTTGCTATAAATTAATATGTCAAAGGCATGCTCTATACAGACATAAGGAGAGTAAAGCAAATGAAGGCTGCCAATACACTTAGAGACAATTACTTTCAAATTTTCATTCTGTTGGTAAAAATTATATATGTGCATTATTTAAAATTTAAAGTACATGGTGCCTGGGTGGCTCAGTTGGTTAAGTGTCTGCCTTCAGCTCAGGTCATGATCTCAGGGTCCTGGGATCGAGCCTGAGTTGGGCTCCCTGCTCAGCAGGGAGTCTGCTTCTCCCTCTCCCTCTGTTCCTTCTCCCTCTCGTTCATACGTTCTCTCTCTTTCAAATAAATAAAACCTTAAAAAAAATAAAATTTAAAGTACAAAAATTTATAAAGAAGGACATAATAATTACCTTACTTCTGCAATTTGAAGATATATATACATGAATATATATATATCTTTTTTTTGCTGCATATGTTTTACTCTTGTCTATATACACAAATGTATGTATACAATATGTGAATTTGGTTTTATGAAAAGATTTACTACATATATAAACATCTTGTGTACTGCGTCTAAATTGTATACTTCTTCATAAAGCATTTATGAACCTGTTTACATGTCTCAATTATTGTATTATTACATTTGTTTGTACTGTATATTAATGAATCAATTCTTTATTATTGTCTGTATAGATTGTTTTTTAAGTTCATTATGATGGTTCCATGATGAGTTTGTACATCTGTCTGGCCTGATAATAGTCTCACTTCTGTTGGATGGAAAATTTAATTCGAAAGTGAATTTGCTGTGTAAAATGGAGCTTGTTTTTAACTCCCTTCAATTTGAAATAACACATTTGCCTTAAATAGCTTTACAAATTTATATTCCCACCACGATTGAAATTATGGTTTCCTTCACTTTTACTATCACCAAATACATACTAACATATTCTCAGTGAATATTCAGTTTAAGATCTTTGCCCATTTTTCTATTGAAGTACCTGTTTATTTTTTGTCATTAACATGTTCATGAGATATTTTAAGAATATTAGTCCTTTTCCATCTGTCATGTATATTGCAAATAATTTTCCTGCTTTATTGTCTTTTAGTTTTCAGTATTTTCTATCAAACAGTTTACATAAAAAGCCTTTTTTCAGCCTAAGAATATAACTTTTATTTTCTATTCCGATGTTGTAGTTTGGCTTTGGCACTTCTTTTTTTTTTCAGTTTTTTATATTGCATTTTTTCTATTGTGAATTGTATGCTTATATTTTTCTATTTATCTGCTGAGTAACAGCATTTTCTGTCATAGATACAATTATTGTTACTTTCCCTTTCTAGTTTTGAAGTACAAAATTGGAAGTACAATTTTGATTTGTGTTAAAATTTCAAATGATACCTCATTGAAAGCCCCGCTTCCCCACTGTCTTTTTTCCTGTACGGCTTGGCGTGTACTCTTCCTTGTGTCTTGTAACACTGGCGGGTGTGGTCCTGACGCTCTTCCTGGCAGAGCGAACACTCATGCCTGTTCCTGTGAGTTTCGTGTGATCAGCTGAGGTCACAACCTGACTTTAATTCCAGCTGAATTATGGGGAAAAGAATCCCAGGGACCCACCGGTCACACAGTCCCATGGTGTTCCTGCTGGTTCGAGGGCTATTCAAGCTAGCAGAGACAGATGGAAACCCATCCGTGACATTGCATGTTAGGTAGCGATGACCAAAAATTTACCCATGTACTTTTACAGCCTTTCTCTCCACTTGCAGTCCTTTTAGATTCCGAGACGTTTTTGGTTCTTGAACTTTGTGTCATAGATGAGATTTTCCTGAGACAAATATTTCATAAACAATTGGGAAACTGTGTGAGGAGATGTTGTCACTTTCATTTAAGCTGGGATCTCTCCATCCCCACCCTCCATCTAGTCAAGGGAATTATATTTTGTATAGCCATATGGCATATCAGGAATCACCCTATATATCCAGAAGGTAATGGGTTAATATCCATATTTTCAGAACACAGACCTAAAGAGATTAAGTGATATACCCCATTGACACAATAAATGAAGGAAGGGGAAATCCTAAAATTAATAACCAATTTTAGTATCCAGTAGAAAGGAACACCTCTTATAATCTACTGCTTACGAGGCTCTAGAATGATAAAAGAAATATTAGATTACATTTGTCAAAATAAAGTACAAATAGCACCTACCTCAGAATAACTTTGATTATTCAAAATAATGGTGAAAAGACTTTAAATAGTATTTTGACTTTTAAAGCAAATATGTTAACTTTGTACATCAAGAATTAGGAGAAAACTCCAACTTGTTAGAATGTAGACTATTGCTCTCCATCCAAGACCCCCCCGGTGGGGATGGTTACTTTTTTTAACAGGTCTCTAGCGTGATTCCACGCTAAACTGTAAGAACCAGTGTCCGAAGCGTTTCCTCCCACATTTAGACTTAAAAACTGGCATAAGCGTGACAGTATAAAATAAACATTTGATGTTGTATTTCACTTTGTATATAAAGTTAAACAATGTCCCATTTCCCCTTAATTTCAAAGAATAATTCAGAAAACTGTATTTTTCGTAACTATGGTAACTACCTGAATATAACTTGGGACGGTCTACTTAATTGGACACACTAATATAGACAGTTATTTATGAGCAGAATTAATGTTCTCCAAACTGATTCATGTCTTTTTCATAGCAAAATAAATCTTGACAATCAGGTTTTTTGGAAATACTTGGGAGGTTCTGCCAGAATATAAACCTGTGATACTCTTGTTGAAATCCCATTCTTCATGGAATTATTCATTCTAAAATAGCTTCCGTAAAACAGAATTTCCTAATTTCAAGCATCCTGCTTAATTATATTTTGTTGACGCTGATAACTAAAAGTGAAGCAAAGCATTAGAGTGGACTTCACTTTATATGTCTTGGAGGGTAATACAGGCTTGAATAAATTCTCAAACTTAAAAATTTGCCAGTTATGTAAAACTATAAATCCAACAAACTACTTTGGAAATTATTTTTAAAATTATGTCTCACAAAATTCTTGTCTTAAAAACCAAATACGTATTTTACAGATTGGGTTGTGGGTATTTAACTTCATTGTTAATCATGGTATTGATTCAAATTAAAATATGAATATAATTTTACCAACTAAGTAATTTGGGGATACTTAATAGTATTTTTAATAAGGATCTGGCATATATAACATTAAGCCTAGAGGGTTTTTTAGTGCATTTGCTTTCAAATCTCTTAATCTGATAACTGATTGATCTGGCATGTTTCTTTGTTAGGCGTATGCAGGCAAAGATCTGGAGGGACAGTTGCGGTCGGTGTCTAGTGTGGATGAGCTCATGACTGTACTCTACCCGGAATATTGGAAAATGTACAAGTGTCAATTAAGGAAAGGCGGCTGGCAGCATTATAAAGAACAGCCCAACACCAATGCAAGAACAGAAGAGACTGTCAAATTTGCTGCAGCACATTATAATGCAGAGATCTTGAAAAGTAAGTATGGGAAAGAAAATATATGATAAGCTTTATAGATCAACCCAGTGAAATCTGCCAGCCTGTTGTTGTTTTGTTTTTGTTTTTAATTTCAGTATTTGTACCACTAAATGCCTTGAGGGCTGAAAGCAAACAAATTAGGAATAAAGATTTTCAAAATAGAGCATTTTATAACTTCACTGTGAGGGGTTAAGAGCATTTCCCGAAATATAAAAATAGAAAAGTACAGGCCTACCAACACGTTTTTTTTTTTTTTATTAAGGTGATATTCCATTGCAAAATTTTAAAAACCTGAAGATATATTTTCCACAATGTTTCAGTTTAACCATTCAAACATTCTATATCTTACAAAATAATTGCACGTCCATTTTCTGATTCGGATTCAGAAATGCTTAATTTCTAAGTCACCCCAAATCATCTTTTCCATGACTTCTTATTGCCTTGTTGTTTCACAGGTAACTGGCTTGGGAGCTGGACTTTTGGAAAGCTACTAAAAGGTCTAGCAGAGAGCATCACAAAAAATTATGATGCTGCATAAGATGGCATAGTATAAATTGGTGGACTACTTTTAAATAAATAACTCCTTCAGTTGTGAGATAGTAATCGCTATCATGGTTTGCAATTGCCAATTATTTTGAAAACACATGCAAGCCAAATGGCTTCAAGGTTGAATAGCCCATAGTTTATATCCTTTTTTCTAAAAATTTTACTTGAGGGAGAAGATGGGGAAAAGAAGCTAGAACATTTGAGAAGTACATCATCTGTAATGCAGTATTTAAAGAGTCCACAGTGTTAGAGCTAAACCCGTAACTCACTGGACACAGAATTCCAAGAGAGAGCATAAAAGGAACAGGAAAATTTGAGTTTCCTGAAGACACTTAGTTCCTGACTAACTTAGTTCAGTTAGTCCCAGTGGATGGAAAATACCCTTGCATTTCAAGTGACGTTACCCAAAGCTGCCAGATAGACTGCCTGAAAATGATCTTTGAATTCAGTCCAAACCCATAGCAATTTCCTCATTTACACCTCAGTTTACAAAGAAAAATTAAATCATGTTGTTTATCTTTGCTTTGAAACCGCAAAAATAGTACACACTATAGCAAATGAGCGTGACTCTCTCTGCAGGTCCTGCAAACATCTATATAATAAATTTTCATTTTCTTAAGCAAAAAAAAACAAACCTAAATGCTACAGAAAAATTGGTGTTGTTTTAAGAAAGCACAATCCTAATTTAGCTTGTTACCCGACTACAGAAATTCGTTTTTTAAGAAAATATCCTTCACTGCTCTGTTCAATATTAAATAAATATTATATTGCATTCCAATCCTCAGGGCCATTTAGGATCCTGTCAACTATTTCTTTTTTTAACTTTATGTATCATACTTCAGTCTGAAAATCTGAGATCAAATGCGACTTCCAACTTGCTGCGGGCTTTGCCCCCTCGCTGGCTTCTGTGTAACTTACGGCCTTCCCTGTGACTCGACAGGTATTGATAATGAGTGGAGAAAAACTCAGTGCATACCACGTGAGGTGTGTGTAGATGTGGGGAAGGAGTTTGGAGCAGCCACAAACACCTTCTTTAAACCTCCATGTGTGTCCGTCTACAGATGTGGAGGTTGCTGTAACAGCGAGGGCCTACAGTGTATGAACACCAGCATAAGCCATCTCAGCAAGACGGTAGGTGCCCTGGCCCCAAACGGCCGCCATCTCAGTCCCTGACCTCAGGCCCTGGCCGCGGCTGGGGGAGGCCCCCTGCCCTAACTCTGTGTCCTTCTGAGCGGCTTATATTGTCTTTGGGGAATGAAGGGAATTTCTCAGTATTCTGTGGTGTTGAGGCTGGAATCTCACAAAGAAAGTTACTCTTGCTTTATGAACTCTGACATCCAAGCCAAGTGAAGCAAATCGTAAGTGTATGTATGTATGTGTGTGTGTGTGTGTGATATCTAAATATTGTCATTTGGCAATTGATTACTTCTAAACGGTTAAGTCTTCTGATTCTCGAGCTACTGCACAAATCACAGATTCAAAGCGCGGGACCAGACGTCTGTGTTCTGGGAAACAGTGATAGGGTATTGAAATAAGCCAACACGCGGAGCGTATTCATTGTGTCCACTTAGAAAGCCAAGAAAATATTCTGACACTAAATCTCAAGTAGTTTGAGTTACCCGTAAAGTCCCATCACATTAGATGCGAAGCTTTTAATATAATAACCAAGAAACTTATGTCAAGGTCCGGTCTGGATCCGGGGTTTTCCGGTCTGGGCTAACCTGCACTGAGGTCCTCTGTGGGAGAGGGGGCCGGCTCCCAGCGGGCACATTTACGAGCTGGCGATAACCATCGGGTGAGGTTTAAGGGGCCGTGTGCCACTGGCCTCCGCACGGAGATGTGTGGAGAAGCCCAGGCAGGGGGCTAAGCTTATGCCAACTTCCCGAAAGTCAAACCTGTGTTCGCTTGAGAGGCTTTTCCAGTCAGTTCTGAGAGCTGAAAGGTCACAGGTAACCTGGCTTCATTCAGAACTGCACTTTGACCTTCAAAATGAAAAGTAATTTCAAAAATGTGATGTGAGGTTTACTTGATACAGTGTGGAATGACAAAAAATTAACATTTTTAGTCAAATGATGTCTATACTTGGAATCCATATCATGAAAGCTTCTCACACAAACTTGAGCCTGACTGAAAGCTTGGATCCCATTAATAAAATCTACTCCTCTTTTAATACGACCAAGTGGAAATGAAAATTAAGATTACCTGAGTTTCTTCAACTGCGCTTTCTCATCTGGTTAGAAATTTCTGAGATTTTTACTCTAATGATCACTTGGGCTCTGCGTTTGGAGACACTGTCCTATTATACAATCCAGACTGCTTTTTGGGGGGGAAAATATTGTATTTCTTTGTATTGTGCATATGCTTGATGAAGGAATAAGCCATTTCAGATACTAAGACTTGCAAGAGGAAATAAAAAATAAACTTACCTGTGCCTAAACTCTAAAGATTAAAAAAAAAAAAAAAAATTGAAAGGTGGTGCTTTGGGGCTTGATATCATTCCTGTTATCATCAGAGGTAAGCACAGCCAGAAGGAGTTTATTTAGTCTTGATTACCTTCTAGAATCCAGCACAATGACAGTGGTCCTGACAAGCGTTAGCAAGAGACGTAGCACAATTCTAAATATATTCATGCATTTAGAAACTTAATCAGTAGAATATATGTTTGTGGGTCATGGGAGAACATTTCTGTGCTTGATAAAATTCTAATATGTTATTTATTTATTTATTTATTTTTAATATTTTATTAATTTATTTGACAGAGAGATAGAGAGATCAAAAGTAGGCAGAGAGGCAGGCAGAGAGAGAGGGGGAAGCAGGCTCCCTGCTGAGCAGAGAGCCCGACGCGGGGCTTGATCCCAGGACCCCGAGATCATGACCCGAGCCGAAGGCAGAGGCTTTAACCCACTGAGCCACCCAGGCGCCCCAAAATTCTAATATTTTAATAGAATAACATATAATTGTAGTACTTGAGCACAGCGAAACTCCTCCTTTGTGGGCTCGCCCTTACCTCTCCATCTTAATCAAACAGTAATTAGGAATTTGTTAGCTAAGAAACTGTAGACTTAGTGTACACTCTTCTGAATAAAATACTACTAATTCAACAGGTTTTACTGGATAATATGTGTTTGTCTTATCTTAACCCTGAAGTAAAACATGATTTTAAAAATCCTTTAATAAATGTTGGAACTTAATACTTTTTTTTAAATCAAAATAAATACTTATTCCCGTAGGATGGCCTCCAAAAAACTAACATTCATTTTTAAAAAGATGTTAATATTAAAAATGTTACTGCTTTTATATTTAAGCCAAATTCCATAAAAGGATTTTTTTGGCCTTCTGAGTTTCTTGAAATGTCATTTTTTAAAAGTTAGAGAAAATAAAGTGAGTGAGGAAATTACATTTTCGGAATGCCTTTAATAGCATATGTTTTTAAATATTTCAGTTAAGCAATATGATATGTATCCTAGGTTATTTTATTATTATGGGGTTAAATCAGTATCAATTTGGTTGATCTTCAAAAGGTCTAGATAGACCAGTTACATTTTCCAAAGACCAAAAGGCTCTATCTTTTTTTTTTTAAATGGGATGACATAGAATAGCCTCAAAAGACAGATCTTGAAGAATTATTTCACCAAATAAAATGTATCTACTAAAAGCCCATTATTTATCATCTCAAAAATACCTTATTGGATTTGGTTGTTAGATGAAACTTTATTTTCAAAGTGCTCATATTGTGAAAGTATAAAGTTGCACAATAGCTGCTTTAGCATTGGGATTTTGTTTTGTTGGAGTTAGTTTATTTCCTTGGTGAAAATCAGTTGCCAGTTGACAATATGTAAAGCTATTGTTCATTGCTAATTGCTTCCACAGATTTTTCTATTATGCCTTGTTAAGTTGTTAGAAAAAAATGATTTAAAATGAGTTTTCTTTAAAAAACGTCTCATGCTTTACGGTGTAACATTTATTATTTTAATACTGAAATTACATATTTCAAAATATATCTTCTTCAGATACGGATGCTCCAATGTTTTGGGCAGTAGTTCCTTAGACAAACTTTCCGTCCCCGGCGCCACACTCAGCCCAAACAACACGCTGGCCTTGTGGTTTCCCCTCCTGATGTGTGACCTCACCTCTCGTCAGAAACACAGGGGTCTTCCCTGATGTCTCCCTTCTCTTGTCACACATCCAGCCTGTCACCAAATCAGGTGTTCGTTTTGTCCCCTAAGTATCTTGACTCATGTCGACCACCATCACTATAGTCCAACATGCTTTTCATGCTCTTTCCAGCTAATGCAAAACCAAGCCCCTCTGCGCTCCTGCTTCCATTTCCCCTCGTCCCCACGCGTTCTCTTAATGGCCCCCAAATGTGATATTTTTAAAACACAAATCTGGTGGTGTCCGTCTCCAGCATAAAGACCCTCCAATGATTTCCCACTGCTGTTAGAATAAGACCTAAATCTTTATCACAGCCTTCAATGTCTGCCTTCCTCCACAGCACCGTCTGACGTAACCGTCCCTTGTCCTTAACCTGTTGTGCTCCCGAATGCTGCAGACTTCCTCGAGTCCCTGGGAGCCTCTGTGTCCCCTCTGGCCCGCCATCTGTGCTCACACTTGTCAGTCAGCCTCACCTGCTGGTCTCCTCCTTGCTGAGGTACCAGTTCTTCAGATCTCTGTCACGTGGCTCAAGAAGTCCTTGGGGGAGACTTTTCTGACCTCCTTGATTGGATCCTGTATTTCTTTTAAATGCTTTACAGTTTCCCATACTTTTCTCTCCTAGCACTTCCTACATCTTACAATCCTAGTTTATAACAATAGAGCTATTATTATTTGATTAATGTCCCTCCCCTCCATAAAGCCAAGGACAGATCTGTGTTGCTCATCAGTTCCCTGAGTGTCGGGCACAGAATTAGCACACATCCCCTTCTGGAAGCACATTAAAACTGACCCTCTCACCAGAAAAAAAAAAAATGAAGATATGGACACATCCACAGCGCTTACCCCACAGTTCCAGGGAGAGGGGTCCTTATCCTAGTCCTTATCTGTCGAAACAGATTTTAAAACTACTGCCTTGAAGGCCAATAATAATAAAATAGTTGATTAACTCATGTGGGTAATTTTTAAATAAACTGATCGCATTGCCTAATCAAAGTATGGGCTATAAATTTCAGATATTTTTAAAATGTCTGTTTTTGAACAAATGGATGAGAAAATGCTCCTTGTTTTCCTATTCATAGTTGATATGAGCAGAAGTCACCTTTCTATTCCTCGTACTACTGTCTTACTAAATACACACTTTACACATGTGCCAAATGATACCTGGAGTGCCTTAGGTAAACATCTAAACTTCGAAAACAGAAAAATCATTGTTAGTAAACAAAATGAATGAATGTAGTCTTCTGTTCACCATCGGTTTCTCTGGGACCACTGCATATTTACTCCCTCCGGTGCCCTGATGAGGTCCCACGTGGATCTAATGGGTGCCAGAGGGAAAGCATTTATTCTAGGATAAGTGTGTATGCACAACAGCACACGAACTCCTCTGCCAGGTTGGAGGGTTAGAGGGTTGTAGGCTTCAGAAAGTAGAAGGCTTCCAGGCTAAGAAGATCATTTAGTGCTCAATTTAAGGTATATGAAGGTAAAATAGAATTTGGTCTGGTAACCCCAAATACGATATTTTTTCGAAGAGAAAACTAAGTCTATGTGAGATCATATGGAATCAGTTCTCACTGAATTTCACCCTCTTTCACCTCCAAGCTTCCGAGAATTTAGGAAGGCTTTTATAACAGATTTATGATGTTGAAATCATTCATTTTGCCTGCTTCCTCCTAGTCATCTGCTCATAGGAAAAATCAGAATTTACCTATAAAATTTTTGAGGTCTGGTTTCTTTTTGTTGGTTTGTGTTATTTTCACGTTTTATTTTGATCCTTTTTGATAGGCTTGACACGTGCAATAATCACCATTCTTAACAATGCTGATCTGCGAAGTGGTAGTGTTTTTAAATATATGTATCCTTATAACAACAGACGAGTCTCATTTTAGCACTTCAATTTTCCAAAGGTTTGCAGAGTTTGGATTAAAAAGTTGAAGTGCATTGAAAATCAGGTACTTAGTGCCCAGGACACCTTCTTTCCTGGCTCCACACCCTGTCCTTATCTGGTTCATCTACACTGTTTTGCTCTTCATGGGGATTACCCAAATCCTTGTCTCCAGCTCAGACGTCTCTCATGGCTCTCCTGCTCCAGCCTGGGGCTTGCTTCCCCTCTGGTGGGTCGTGGTTCATGTGTGCCATGCTGGAGTTATGACCTGTTCCCCCACGCCTCCCCCCACCCACACAGATAGACAAGCAAGTAAATAACCCTTTTTCTTCTTCCAGTATTCTCTTTGTAAATGACACCACTCATCTTGTTGGTTAATCCCAGTTATTCTTCCTTTCACTAAAAGCCGAATCAATAATTCCAGTTAAATCTCCCTTCCAAACATGGCTAGAATCCACCCACTGTCTTCATCCTGCTGATCTCATCTGATGTCGGCCACATTCATTCGTCGCCAGGGCCAGCCTCGTGACCGGTCCCGTATCTCCCTATCTCCCTCCTATCCATTGGCCACGTGATAGCAGGGAGTTTTTGTTTTCTAAATGAGAAGTCAGCCTCTGCCCAAGCCAGCATGTGTTCTTAGCGGTGGATGCACATGTTCTAAGCTGTTAACGGCTGTTCTAAGTGGAACGGCACTGTCCCTGAGGTGCCTTCTTTAGCTGAAATCCTTCAGCGGGGTTTACTAGGCCCTCCATGATTTGGCTGCTGCCTAAATCTGCAGTCCCAGTTGTCACTGCTTTCTCCCAAATACTACTTTCCACAAGGACTCCAATTCACCTACTCCTTAAATGTTGTCAATAGCTCCTACCTCAGAGTCACTACAATACTCTGTTTGAACCATCTCCTTACACACCTCCTGATATCCTTTCATTGAGTTAATTTCTGCTCATCTTTAGGCCTAGATA
Organism: Potos flavus; assembly: GCA_028534135.1. Lineage (NCBI taxonomy): Eukaryota > Metazoa > Chordata > Mammalia > Carnivora > Procyonidae > Potos > Potos flavus. Next base: position 5,852,775 of record CM052899.1, on the reverse strand, counting down.
TGAACGTCACCTCTAAGGCATCCTGTCGTGTGGTCCACAGCACCCTTTATTGCCCATACTCTAGCATCGTTACTTCATCTGTCAGATTGTTTTAGTCTCTAAGCTCTAAACTCCGTGACAGCGGAGAGTGTAATCCTGGATCGTAGCACAGTTGTTGGCACATAGTAAACACTAGGCACTAAATTACATGAATAAAAAGAAGGGAATAGATTTAGGGTCAAAGGGTAGAGCCGTGAATTTGTTGATTCTGAAAAATCGGAGTGATATTTGGGTAGAGATACCTGAAGAAGATCGGGCATGTGATTACTAGAATTCTGCCACGGTGATTAGAGCCATAGCTGTAGATATGAGAGGAAACATCATATTGATAAGTGCTGTTTCAAGCCCTCGTGTACTTGTTACTACCTAGAGAGTTCATGTATCAGGAGAGAAGAGCGAAAGCCAATGCCAAGGGAAGGCCAACATTCAGTCATTGATAGTCCCCTCCATTTCTCCTTTTGATGTCTTAATATCATGCTCTTCCACCTGAAAAACCACTTTTAATAGTAAAAGCAATTATTTTAACTTAAATTCAATTAATCAAGTGGGGGAGGCACCCACCATGTGGTGTTCGTACTCTGCCATATAAAAGGTATACGGTGATGTACGGATCCTGCCCTCATAGAGCTCACAGGTTAGCAGGGAAAGGCAGTCAACATCATCAAGTAAATAAAAGTAGTCTAAGTGTTGTGAAAGAGAAATGCAAGGCCTTATGGAAATGCACATCAAGGACAGCCAGACCTGAAACTCCTAAAGGCAAGGTTTTTGTGTGTGTTTAACATTTTTGCTAATATTGCAACTTGTAAAAGCTTACACCTAAGTAGTACCTTTCCTAAGTATATTTTTTATTATATTTGCAATATACTGTAAATGGGAACATGTGAGGATCTCTTTCAAACATAAAAGGAAGTTCCCTACTGCTGTATTTTCTGAAGGGGGAGAAAAAGAGTTTTTGTCTTGTTAAAGGAGTTCCAGACAAGTCACCAACTAGCATCATATAAATTTTAAGGACAATGTACCTCAAGTAATTTAAAACCCAAGTTTTTTTATAAAAACTTCCTAGAATTTTTTTTATGGGGCTCAATGAAGGGCAGCTTAGCAGAATGTGTGAGGAAGCCAGCCATTAGTTAAAAAGTGAAACCATATGCACTAAGCATTCCAAAGTGAACTAAAAGGTCACAAGTGCTTCAAAGTCTTCCCAGCTATCTGCTTCTGAGAAGTAGACTGGGTGTCTTTTTGACCTCTTTCATAAACAGATGCTTTCAGTATATTTTCTTATGAGAAGTTGTATATTTAAGAGATTTAACCAAAAAGGAGAAAGTGAATTTTGCAGAAGCTAAATTATTTGATGACTCGAGTAGAAGCAGAAGAAAGTCATCTGCTTTTGAGCCAAACATTTGGATTGAAAAGTTATTTAAATGTTAGTATTTACCTTACACAGTTTTTTGGGAGCTAGGAGAAAGAAAAACTACCAAACCCAATGGGGCTTCCTTGGAAATCTTGGAGTTGAAGCTGAAGAAACCTCAGCCTCTTTGCTGTGTTCATGAGCGCCCGCGGAAGGAGCCAGCTCAGTGTGCGAGCTGGGTCTCCTCTAGTTCCTTCTCAGGGACGTGCACAGCAGTATTTAAAATTCTGCGTTGCCATTCTAAAAAAAACAACGAGCTATTCTATTTTGTATTGTTTTATAAAGAAATAATACAAGCATATATATTAGCAAAAACATCCCAGATTATATCTGAGTTGAGCTGAGTGCTTCACAAAATTTTCTTTTTTTTACCAAAATGTATTTAAACCTAAGTAAAATGTGCAACTATGGAATGCAACTTAGAGAATTTATTTTGCACTGCAGCGGTCTGAAAGATTACATTCATATGTATTCAACAAGTGGAATGTGATTTGTTTGGAATCTTTAGCTAATTAATATCTGGCAAGCACAGTTGTTGGAAATCAGGTTTTATCCAGATGTGAGGGGAAAGCTCTGTCCCAATACCAGTTATCACAAGTTTAAGAGTAACATTTGCCTTAAGAAAAAACAAAATGCATCTGTTAAAAATACCCTTTTTTCCCAACTCCAGGTATTGATCCTGTGCACAAATTTTATTCAGTATTTCTAAAACTCCTGAATGGGGGTTTTTAATTGCAGCATTGTATCTGCATTTGTACAGTAATACATAAAAATTAATTCAGTACAAATGTAAATCCATTAGCATCTGCTCTCCTGTGTTCTTCCCAGACCCAGTTTCAGTTCTGTAGGTCCTTGAGAGTGGGCCATTGTGGTTTGTATGCTCACTTGAAAAACTGGCAGTGGACCCTTAATTTTCACGTTTTCCCATTTTTAGGGATTATTTCTTTAAATGCCATGTAGTTTCTCGTTTTACAATTATTAACCATACTCTCCAGGAGCTACAAATTGCTTCTATACTTAATTAATGGACTCAAGGTTGGAATATTTAAATTAAAAACAGCAATGAGATATGCTATAAAGATAAACTGGCTATGTTTTGGGGTATAAAAAAAGATGTAAAGGGAGGCACTTTTTTTTTTTTTTTTGGTTTGATATCTGTTCCCACACAAACATTCCTTCCGAATGTAATACTAAACTGTACTCCAGGATCTCGTTGGTAAGGAAGTTCTACACCTTTTTCTTGAATGGCCTGCGGGATAAGTGGAAAGAGAAATTGTTGCTTTGCGACTGTTGCTATGCTGATGTAAACAATTCTATTGTTTCAAAACGTGGCTTTATTGAAATCCATTCTTGATGGTGAGAATGGACTATTAGCTATTCTTATTAAGGAATTCCAGTAGATAACAAACAACTGGGAACCTCTCATTTGGAAATGTTTGGCGTTTTCTCCTGTTTATTGAAGTTTTACAGAATACACAGATTTTTTTCCCCCAATTTCCAGGCTTGTTTATTTTATTTTTTTTAAGATTTTATTTATTTGACAGAGAGAGGGATCACAAGTAGGCAGAGAGGCAGGCAGAGAGAGAGGGGGAAGCAGGCTCCCCGCTGAGCAGAGAGCCCGATGCGGGGCTCGATCCCGGGACCCTGAGATCATGACCTGAGCCAAAGGCAGAGGCTTTAACCCACTGAGCCCCCCAGGCGCCCCCCAGGCTTGTTTAAATACCATCTTTATATAAACCTTTTGATCTTCAAAACCAGCAACTGCTTGAACAGGCGTAAGCCAAGCATATACTATCAGTCTCCGTTATGAATTTTATGACTACTTAGATCCTAAATTAGGTACAAGCTATTATCATGTACTGTTCAAGAACAGTTCACTTTATAGCCTAAAACTGTCTTAGGAAAATCATCATGTTCAAAATATCCAAGTATAAATGTCATCATCCTCAATTAGTATTGACAGAGTACGCATATATACATGGGATTATTAGCTAATACATAAACTTTGCACTCTATGAGCTTAAATCCAAAACAGAAAATACCACTGTGTACCCATTAAGGCACAAAATAGTCTAGTATAAGCATTCTTGTCTTATTAAAACTTAAAGAATTTATTTATTGTTTCAACAGTGATGTGCATGGATAGACCTTGACTCTTTTCAGAGAAAATTAAAGTTATTTACTGTGTTGGTTTATATCTTTCTATAATGGCAAGCATAGATTTCATGAGGCTTAAAACCCAGGTTCTTGCTAACAGCATTTGTGATAAACTCTTTGATATTTCAAAAATTCTAACCTAGTAAATATATGTGTGTGTGTGTGTATGTATGTAGATATGTGTGTGCATATATATATATGAGAGAGAAAGGGGGGACAGAGAGTTGCATGTGGCAAGGGTTATGGATTGATGACTGTTATCTCGAGAAGCTAGCAGAGTGCTCAGCACTCTGTATCAATAGTTACTGACAACTAAAGAAGGTAAAATTCTAAACAAAAACATTGTAATTCCTCAAAGATTCAACTCAGTTTTGAAGGAGAATCATCATCCAAAGAAGACCACTATGAAATAACACCATTACTATCCCTCTTTTATAGATAACAAAACTGAGGCAAAGGGAAATTAGAGAGTTCTTCCCAGCCATAGAAGCTGTAAATCGCAGGTGCAGGACTCAGATGTCTAAGACTCTGCTCTTGGTTATTCTTCTGTCTCTAGTAAAGGAGCGAAGTCGCTGGATATTTGCAACGTATATTTATTTACTTGCAGGCGGCACCTTGTGAGTTTATATGGTGATATGAATATTTTTTAGTTCGAAAAAGGTCACATTTTCTAAGCATATACTATCTGATTAGGAAAAAAGGCCTGTGGACATTTTTAATAATTTAGGGATTCAGTATAGCTATTCAGAATTCACAAACTGGTCTGTAAGGAAGAAAACGGAATTTATCGTACTTATTAAAAAAGGTAGTAGAAACCTTATAATCCTTTTAAATGAGAAAAGTCCATCAATATACACACTTAAGACCAGTGCAGACAGAAATTGGAAAATGAACGACATCCATTCGATATATGACAAGGCACGGTACGTACAATTGTGCCTTGATGCGCGCGCATATGCCATGCTCTCCTCGTCTTACTGAAGTTGATAAAGAAAGGTTAATTACCAAGAACTTTTCTACTTTTAATATTGGTCAAGGCATCTTTCTCTGGACTCTTGAGTTTTGTCCACACTGACAGGTAGAATTAAAGAAACTATGTAGAACATTCAGGTAAAAATTTGGTGGTGGAATATATATTTCAAGAGAAGGAAAGTCTTGGGTTTTTTGGTTTTTTTTATTACTTTAAATTATCAGAATATTTATTCCTTTTGATCAGATTAACTGAATTCAGCCAGTCAGTTGTTTACCTAGACTCAAACAAGAGACATAAAACATCAGTAGTTAAAATTTGGGGTTTTCGGGGCGCCTGGGTGGCTCAGTGGGTTAAGCCTCTGCCTTCGGCTCAGGTCATGATCTCAGGGTCCTGGGATCGAGCCCCGCATCAGGCTCTCTGCTCAGCGGGGAGCCTGCTTCCCCCTCTCTCTCTGCCTGCCTCTCTGCCTACTTGTGATCTCTCTCTCTGTCAAATAAATAAATAAAATCTTTAAAAAAAAAAAAAATTGGGGGTCTTTATTTATTTAACTATAAGTAAATTTTTCTCTCACATTGTACTGTAAGTTATTTTTTTAAGATTTTATTTATTTGAGAGAGAGAGAGTAGAGCAGGGGGAGGGGCACAGAGAGAGGGAGAAGCAGACTCCCTGCTGAACAGGGACCCCTACACAGGCCTCCATCCCAGGACCCCAGGATCATGACCTGAGTTGAAGGCAGAAGCTTAACCAACTGAGCCCCCCAGGCTCCTCTTTACTGTAGATTTAATGCTTGTGAATGTGATCAACTTACAGTTGATTGTAATTGTACAGACTGATCAATTGTACAGATTGATCTAGTGATTTTTTTAGCACCTCTTTACCTGTCCCTTTATCCCTTTAGTCCGTGTATTCACGGACCACAAATCTCTCCCAGCCCTTGAAAGTTTAGCGCCAGGCTTATTTTCAGGAAGATGCTTTGTTGATGTGCATTTAAGTGTTCTAATCTCACCAGAACATTCTTCAAAGCCCCAGTTCCTAAATCTACACTTGGTACTCACAGGCAGGTCCTGATTGTGGACATGGCCCCCCTCCGCCCCCCACCCCCAGCAGTGGCTGAAGGCTGTCCGGGCTCAGCCTTCAGGAATCTGGGATGCAGCAGTCTGAGGAAAGGTGCTGCGAGGCGGAGGGGTGGGGAACCTCAGGCATGCTTCCACTGTAGAAGCGCCTTATCCCTCACTCTCAGGCTCTCTTCTGCCTCCTGTCACTTGAGACAGTGCCAAATCCTGCAGTGATTACGTGCCTCCCATCCTCTAGGCAAAACTCCCCCCAACTGACCTGACCTATCTGAGCGCTTTCCCTCTGGTCACGTGAGGCCTCTCTTCTCCTCTCCGTCCCCACCCTGCCCTGCTGCTCCTGATCCCATAGCTCAGCCCACCAGAGCCCCCTAGAGCTGCTTTTGGTACCCATTTGTCTCCACTCCGTTCTTATACCTCCACTGCCCGAGAGACATTAGACCCTGTGACCACAGACACTCTTTTCCTTTGGCCTCCCTTGGCTTAACAGGAACCCTGCCTGGCTCTCCCTCTTCATGTCTTCCTTCTTCCCAGACATATTTACTACTTCATTTGCCTTTTTTCATCCTTTAAGTGCACCTGTTCCCCAGGTTTCTATTATTAGACATTTCCTCCTTTCAATCATGATCTCACCAAGTAATCTCATCAATGTCTAAGACTTCAACTACGACTTGAACATTGTTGGCTTTTAAATGCCTCTCCTAAGCTCTCGACACGAATCTAACCGCCTATTAGACATAAATTCTTAGGATTTTATGAGAAGACCTGTACATCTTCCTATCATTTCTACTATTACAGGGTTTAAATAATTTATAAATTTTATACATATAAAAGTTAAATAAGCAATTTATTAAATACTGCTTATTTTTGAAACCACTTTATGTTTCTTCTGTTACACTGGTTCTTAATGTAGGATCCAGAAATGTCCTAAGAAGTAGGTAAACTGTAGTGTATTTAGACACTGCAGAATTCTCTCTCCTTAAATAGTTTTACCTAGTGCAAAGGATTTCTGCCAGTGATATTTCATCTAATAAAAGGTTTCTCCCAAACTGCATAAACAAATGTCCTTTTAGGGAAGAAACTGGTTAGCGTCATTATACCAGGATATGTTGAGGTTATATGTTATGATTATCTATGTAGCATGGACAGTATTCTGGAGAGTATCTAGAATCTTGAGGTTATAGTCAAATAATAACATGTCGATATGGCAATCAGGATGCATATCATGCTCATATACATTAGCTTGTATAATTTTTGTAACAAGCCATGAACAATGGGTCAAATGTTTCCTCGGTTTACTGATTTTTAAAGAAATACACAGCTTAGATAAGTTAAATGACTTTTCCAAGTTCACACAACTTACAAGTGGGGTTGCTCTTAAAAAATGCCCTGTCGGGGTGTGACCCTGTGCCCGTTCTGCCTAAGGCACCTGTGCTAAGAAAGTAGCTGAATTTTTCAATGAATATATAATGAATACATTTCAAATGAAGAAAATGTGCAGTTCATAATTTAGCTATCTCTGTGTTTCATTCTTCAAAATTCATTTCCGTGAATCTCCCCATAGGACCAAATTGGCAACTAATACAATTCCCTAAAGATTTTCAATGAGCTTTAAGCATTGGCCTGAAATTATATGTACGGGCCGAATCACGAGGTTCTGGAGCTTGTCACCATTTTAGCACTGCTCATATTGCCGAAAAGGCACCAAATAATACCAAAGCAGTTTAGCTACAGTTCCAGGACTGCAGACTGATCTTGTGAAGCAGGTAATAGCTAAGATTTCACTTTTACCATTAATATTGATAATTCAGATTTTAAGAAACCTAGGAATTTGAATCCACGTAGTTTTACTTTATCACTAATTTGTTTGTATATTCAATTTAAAACATTAATTTTGGAGAAGGAAGAGGAGAATTAGAGTTCCCCATAGACAAGGCATTCAGAATGAGACTTTAAATTTTGAGACTCTAGCCCACAATTGTGTATCACGTCCTACTTTATTTTAAGCTAATTACCTTCATAACACCTTTGTCAAAATAGCAGAAACAAACCTTTAAGTGATGAATGTGTTTCTTTTTCTTTTGAACATGATAAATTCATAAGATACATTGGACAAATGTAAAACTACTTTGAGGTAGAAATTTAATTTGGAATGAAAATTGATTTCCCATCTTCGTATTTTATGTCTCTATATTCAGTTTACATAGAACACCAAACATTTCTAGGTTGTGTGGCCAATAGCTTTTTACTCTTCTATCGCAAAGATCTTTTAGATCTGTGCCACTTTTTAACAACCCTTGGAACAATCTAGGACTCTGGGAAAATTCTTTTTCCCAGAACACGGTGGTCTGTCACATCTCTGCTCCATAGTCATTAGCTGGTTATCAAAATTCTAATATGCTTTATCAGAGTTACATGGGATACGCAAACAGACTATTTATCATTCTGATAAAGGATACTGATTAGAAGCGAAACAGTTTCAACAATGTAATCATGAAAGCCTTCTGCATCCTGCATATAGTACGAAGCACTACGTTATCATAAAGTGTTAATCTCCCTCTTTGGGGGCTCCAACATTTACCATAAAAATGCTTTCTAGCATCTATATAATTTTTTCTTCTTTTTGTCCCTTCTTTGTAGTTGTTTGAAATTACAGTGCCTCTCTCTCAAGGCCCCAAACCAGTGACAGTCAGTTTTGCCAATCACACGTCCTGCCGATGCATGTCTAAACTGGATGTTTACAGACAAGTTCATTCCATTATTAGACGTTCCCTGCCAGCAGCATTACCACAGTGAGTATGAATTAAATCTATTTTTTTCTGCATCCTCTGCTAATATAAAATTCTTTTCAAGTAAATACAGTTTATTACAAGAACTTTTGTGAAATTTGCTATAATATACTTTGCATCAGATACAAAAAGAGGACAAATTTGATACTGCACCACGAAAGTAAATTTAAACTGAAACAGGGAAGTCCTTTTTATAGACAAAGTAGTTCACAGTATAAAACAAGTATTTCTATGAGATGACACACATTCCACCACTCTTCATATTATCAGTGATCTAACATCCATGCAACCAAGTGTGCAAACTCACAAGTGATGCGAAAGCTAAAACCATTTCAGCCTCGGTAAGATTTTTGATCCAAAACAAAAAAATATTTTTAAAAATTATTTTACATCTATTAGCATCCAGTTGCCTTTCTTCAATCTCAAAGCATTGAATACTGAAATACTTGAAAGAATTTTCTCTTACTATTATTTCAAGGAAACATTCAAAGTAACATTTGCTATTCAGATTTCTTTCTCGGCACATTTTTTAGTCTGGTAAAGGGCAGCAGATGCTGTGCTTGGTCACAAGAAGGACCCGCATAGAGCATTGAGTGTTGACTGTGTGAAGGGCTTATAATGACTCATTATGCGTTGTCATTAAAAATCTAGGAACTTTATGCTTTCTGCCCCAACATGAGGCCACAGCTCTTTGGTCTTTGGGATGTCCAATGCATGTGAATAAAATTTACCAAACTTTGACATCTGTAACAAAATTTTAAATAAATTGACGGTCTAACATATATATTACCAAAACAAACAAGCAAACCTATTTAAACCTTGCATTTTAGGGGACTTGACAACAAATGTGACAATGCTTGTAGTTTTCCCCAGGGTTGCTTTACTTAGTGTGGCAGATTGGGGCCTTATCGTCCCAGAGACACAAAAAACTATGGCTAGCCTGATTGAAGTCTGTCCTTAACATGGGGACACAGATCTGTGCGTAAACTGAGGCTGCTGCTTGGGGGCACAGCACCCACTGTACCCCGAAGTTGTATGTGCACGTTTACTCACTCAGCTCAGACATGTGTCCCCAGTTCCCGTGGCCGCTCATCCCTTCTGAGAGCTTTGGCCATTATCCCCATGCTGTTCCCAAAGTTAGGTTTCAGATGCACTTAAAATATTACATCCAAATCTCTTACATTGCTGTGTTTATAACTATATTAGCTAGAAGAGGTACAAACATCAAAGCTTTATTCTGTTTATTTCTTCATCATTCATAACACTTTTCTCTCATATTCTTGGAGACCTTGAAATCACACGGTTGTCATTAATTGCTTTTTTTCCTGATGTCGCACACCAGCACTACTGATTGGGGGGGGGGGGGGGGCAAGGAGAGATCGGCTCCAGCCTGTGCCTGTGTCTCGTTTCCACCCCTGATATCCTCGTCTGCTCCATCTGCATGTATGTCTGATCTCATGCCCTGCTGTCCAGACCGGCTTCCTTGTGCTGGATCTCTCCCCGGCTCCTGTGAGCTTTCCATTCATCTGACCGGAAACTGCCAGTGGCTTTCAGCGACTCAAAGGAATTGAGCACAAGTTTCTCACCTCCTCGTCCCTTGACCAGCCTTCCTTTCTTGTTTTGCGTCTTATTTCTCACCGAGTCTGGGTTTCATAAAGTCTCATTCCCTGAAGGCCAAGCTCATTTCCTGCGACGCATCTTCTCTCTCTTCTGGCCCTGGCTGAAAATAAGTGCCCTTTCTCTTCTGTCTTCCCAAAGCCACCTGCATCTCTCAGAGTTCAGGTAAAGGTCTCTGTCCTGCGTTTGTCTTGTCCAAATACCACTGCCATCTCTGCTTCTCGAATGCCCATAGCAATCACTGTGTTTGCTTCTTCCTTGCATGGATTTGCGGGGTCTCTAGGTGGGCACGTGCAACTGGATTGCGAGCGTCTGAGGTACAGGTGGCTTCATAACCGCCACAGCATCCAGCTAATCACGCTACAAAGTTACTGAGCCGTTGCTCTGCTTTCGGCCCTTTACCTCCCCTGTTTCAGCTAACCCTCCCCCAGAGCACCTGGGCACCTGCTAGCAGGGTTAGCCTTATTTTACAGACGAAGCAAGTAACCACACTTCAGAGTTGGGGGCTAAACAATACACTCAACTGACCAACCAATGCTCGTTACAACAAGTAACTTAGTTATCGGCAGTGTTTTGTAGCAATTGCATGTTTGCCCAGATTTTCACCTTACTTATCCCTCTAACTACTACACTGCATACGCTGTCAAAGGCAAGAACAGACAAAAAGAGCAAGAAGAGCCTGTGCCTTCCAGTGAGCCTGGTCTGAGCCCGAATTCCAGCTGGCTGCTAAGTCACTTTTTAAGGTTGGGTATTTTGTGTCTGGACTGCAGTTTGCTTGTATGTAAAAGCACAAAGACGTATAGAGGAATGAATGGAATACGGAATGCTCATGTGGTGGTTAGCGCAGAGCCTGGCGTCTGAGAGAGAGTCCGCAAAGGGCGGATTGATTATTACCATTACGGTTCATATCTGATGCATCCATCTGTGTTTTTCAGTGGTTTTTTTTTACCACTATCTACGATAAGAAATGCAATCTCTATGTTTATATGATATGTATATTGCATAGTGTACAGATTTAAAATAAACGACTGTAACTTTACGTGTATACTCATAGTCATATAGAACTGTAAAAGTAAAACAAAGTATTACTTTAAAACACTTTCCTTGATTATAGTGCTACCCAACCCTTTTTTCATTATCACTCCTGAAGGATCCTTTTATAGACCTTTTCTCTAATCACTTCGCTCATAAAATTTTAATACCGTAGACCTATTTATATATCTTTATGAGTCATGTGTATATTTGGGCTTTATACATAAAAAAGGTAATGTAACGTAGGATTAAAAGTGACAAAAAATTTATGGTTAAAAGTTAAATTGAAAATGTAAAAGCTATTAACATTGAACATAATTTTAGAACTACAGTTTTTCTGAGAAAACTTCAAGGTAACTTATTTAGTAGTAATATATAAAATTCCATAGGAAAAGTACCAATTGATATAAATAACAAATAATTACAAACATTTTTTAAAGAAAACATTCCAATTATTTTTCCAAGAAAATGAAGGTAAGTTTTTAAGTAGTTTCTTTTAAGTGGTTTCAAATTTTTTAAAGAACTTTTGTTTCATATGCGAAAACAACTTATAACTTCTGTAGCTGCTAAACAGCCAGTGTCACCCCTTCTTTCGTCTCAGCATGTGACATACTATATGGCTTGAATAACTTCTGTAGAATTAAATAATAAAATGTAAACTCTTTCTACTTAATTCCCAAAGCTCACGTCACTACCAAAGCATCAGACACAGAGGCAGCCACCAGACACACGCAGGCACCAGTCACTGATTTTTTTATTATTATTATTATTATGGGCAGAAGACATGAACAGACACTTCTCCAAAGACGACATACAGATGGCTGACAGACACATGAAACAGTGTCGCCCTATGATTTTGCGATTGAGCACTTGGTCCAGAGAAAGTCCTTCAGTGACAGCCCTCTCTTCACTATAATTTTATTTTATTTGCTTAAAAGATCTCATTTATTTGAGAGAGAGAGACAACGAGAAGAGGGCGGGGCCCAGGGAGAAGCAGGCTCCCTGCTGAGCAGGGAGCCGGATGCGAGGATCCATCCCAGGACCGCGGAATCATGACCTGAGCTAAAGGCAGAAGCTTAAGTGACTGAGCCATCCAGGCGCCCCTTCACTATAATTTTAAAGCCCTTATCTTGCATACATTTTGCATATCTTCAATTCCAGTGTTGCTCACATGACAGCCGGTAAAACACAATGGAAATTAAATACTGATTCAGAAGTTTTTGTTGGGTTTTGGAGAGCCAAAAACCATTGCAAGATCTGAGCTTCCTCCTCCCCAACACCCCGTTTCTACTCCCTTACAGATGATATTGTCTCCATTATGAGTGTCTGCCTTACTACATGTGATGTACTCAGATACTTTTTTTATATTCTATTTCTCCTTTTTTGAAAGTTGGTCTCCACTCATTGTGAATTGTGACCCACAATTTAATTAAAAACTACTAATAATGACAATTTATAAATAATGAATATATAGCTGTGTTATAAAAACATTTGTTAAAAATTAACAGGAACGGCTGCCACAATGGCCAGAATTAAGAAATGACAAAACCAGGTGCTGGAGAGGGTGTGGAATGCTCATATATCACTGATGGGCATGTGAAATGCTATAACCACTTTGCAAAAACATTTTGGCAGATTCTTACGAACTTGAATATACACTTAAAAATATAATCCATAAATTGCCTCCTAGGTATTTACCCAAGATAAAAAAAAAAAACATATTTCCACATAATAACTTGCACACCAACATTCATGTAAGCTTCGTTAGCCAATAAATCAGCAACCCAAATGTCCAGCAAAGGGGAATGCATAAGCAAACTGCATTGTATCCATACAGTGGAACATTCCTCAGCAATACAAACAGAACTGCTGATAGGCACAACATGAATGGATCTCAAAAAGCTGAGTGACACAAGCTAAACTAAAAAATACATGTTATGTGACTCAATTTATAAGAACTGTAGAAAAGACAAATATAATCTAGATTGAGAGAAAGCATTTCAGTAGTTGCCTGAAGATACAGGTGGTAGGGACTGACTGGAAGGGGCAAAGGGAACGTCTGGGATAATAAAAAATATCCTATATTTTGATTGTGGTAATAGTTACATGGGTGCATAAATTTGGGGGAGGGGGACACAGTGAATTTAAAGTAGGAGCATTTTATCCTATGGAAATTATTTGTAAAACAAACAAACAAACAAAAAAAAAAACCTGATTTTTGAAAAGCCAAGAGAAACAGATCCTTTTACTAACCATAATTTTGAAATTCATTTAGGTTTAAAATGGTAGCTTGCTTAAAATCTTTGCGGTAACTAAGTCAATCTCTTATGAGTCTCAGGATTCCTCAGCGGAGAGAGCCTCCCCACTCTCCTTCGTATGGAGCTGGAAATTTCCCAGCCGTGGCCACAGCTCTCCCCCAACCCTGCGCTTGCAGCAGCCTCCACCACGATGAAGACGAGGCATGCCTTTCTCGAGCCCATGGCATTATATACCCATTATTATGAGGTTAAATAAGTAGCAGACCATTTTGTTTTACGTTATTTATGAAGAAATATAATTCAGTGAATAAATGAATCATTCATAAAGTGAGTGATTTATAAAATAATTGTTGAGTCTCTAAAACGGGCCAAGAAGGCTGCAAGGGAAAGGGAGAGAGAGGACAAGCATGAGCCTGGCCGCCCCTGGCCTCATAGCACTCACGGTCAAGGAGGTGGGACCCGTGTTCTAGCTGCATTAGTAGCAGTAGCAGTAGTAGTCCACTAAACATTACTCCGCACAGGCATCTGCCCACATGGCCTCGTGCTCATACGAGCCCCGCCAGGAGGCCACCCCGATGAGCCACGCCCCAGAGCACGGGGGGTCGAGGGTGTGCACCCTGCACGCAGCTTCCTGGGGAGAAAATTCATTTTCTGCTTGGAGTTTCGCTAACTTCTGTAAGCTTTTTGTGACTCATTTCCTCATCTACAAAACAAAACGTAAATCAAAATGTTATAAATAGCAATGCAGTGTAAACTTGATAACCTAATCCTCATGATCAACCTACTCAGTGACACTCTGCTATATTATAGATCCATCTGATATTGTATGATGATGTAATAGGATAAGAGGAATAATGAGCATGATGAGGACAACACCTAACACACAGGGATGCAGTGAGGTTTATAATCGGTAATCCCTGTTCAACATTAGCACAGTGCCTGATGCCTGACAGTGAGCACTCAATACATTTGGGATATTTTTACAGACATTTTACAATTGAGAAAATTGAGCACTGGAAATGTTAATTAGCACATACAAACCTAACAGCTAAGAAGAGTGCTAGAAAAAAAATTAAAATTCAAGTCTTTTTAGCTCTTAAACCCATCCTCTCCCTCAATATCTTATAGAATTTCTAGTATTTGCAAATTAAAAAAAAAAAGGAAAGAAAGAAAGAAAAAAGAAGACCTTTCAAGTCTCAATATCAGCAGCACCAAAATAGATGAGAAATTCCAGAGGTGGAAGAGATTATCTTGAGAAGTGGTTAGATAGCAATATTCTGATTGATGTTCTCACACATTATTCTCTTTCCTTCCAATTATTTCCTCTTATATTTTCCGTTAGCTTGAACACCATGGAGTCCCATGGCCCCTTCCATGGAGGGTCTCTTCCTATGGAGGGAGTCATTTGTGATTAAGAAGTGATGCCCTAGATTTTGTTAGTTGATAGAAGTAGTATTCATTCATTCATGAGATATTTATGTTGAGTCTGACGTGTGTCACACCATCCTAGGAGATGTGGGATATTCGAACAATGGATAATATAATTCCTTAACTAAAACAGCTCATGTGCCAGAGTACAAGCACAACTACGTCTAGTATAATAAGTACATAAAACACACTGCTCTGCTTTATCAAGTCATTCATCAGTTACCGTGTGGCTACGTGGTGCTGCTGTTATGCTAGGCTGTAGAGAACGGTAGACAGGATCGCTCCTCTGGAGAAATCCCATAAGCGAGTCAGATGTGCGAATAAGGGACTGGAGTTAGTGTGGCAGAGGAAGGATGTATGCAGGATGCATGTCTGCCATCAAGCAGGAGATGGCAAGGACCTGCCTGGGTCTGCAGAAGTCCACAGAATTGCATCCGCCATGCCAAAGATGGACTTTTTCTTCAAGTCTCTCAAGAACCATTAGAAGATACATGTAGGACCTGTGATATTTATATTGTATATTATAGACAGAACATCCTGAAGGCTGTGTAGGAGGTGGGCTGGAGGAGCAAAACAGGAGGTGGAAAAATCGAAGCAGCTTCTGAAACAATCTGATACAGAAATAGCAAGGGTGGGACCCACAGCGGTGGAGATGGGGATGGAGAAAAAAGAGGCGGAAAGACATTTTTCAGAAAGCCCACCACTTGGGGACTGTGTGTGTGTGCGTGTGTGGGAGAACACGGAGGCAGAAGTTGAGGATGAAAGTGCACAGATGATACAAAGACGGAACACGGGTTTGCAGGAAGAATGGACTGGAAAAAGGGAGTTTGGTCTGGCTATGCATATTGGTGTCTGTGATATCTGTAAGAAATCAAAGTGAAGTGTCCGTAGGCAGTGGGATCTGGAGCTGGGAGGGCGCGAAGATGAGCTCCCTTCTTTGGCAGCTACCAGCATGCAGCTGGTCAAGCACTGGAAGAGACGAACCCAACCAAAGAAAATACAGACCATAAAAAGAGCAGCAGCAGCTGACACCGTGGGGATTATCACTATTTAAGAAACTGGGAGAAACAATGCTCTGCGCAGCAGACTAGTCAGAACAGTCAGAAAATGAAGACTAAAAACGGTTTATTATGAAACCCAAAGGAGATTGCAAAAACCAGCAATTCAAGGAAAGGAGTGATGAGATGATCAAGTATTAGGTCAAGCTCAAGAATGACTAGGACTGACTCCATTATCTGAAGGACATAAAATGGAGATAACATGTTTATTTATGGATAACCTACATTGCACAACACTCTTGAGAAAGAGGCAGAAGAAACAAGAGGGTGAGTTCTCAAGGTGAAATTCGCAATTATATATGAGAAACCAAATCAGAGGGATTCAGTCATTTTCCTCAACATCACCCGACTGAGAGGAGCAAACCAGAGATTCAAACTAAATTTGGAGCTAATCCATTCCTCTGGGAAGGCAGTTATTACTGCATTTTTAACTTCTTTAAATTTAAAAAGAAATCTTCAAACATATACTAAAGGACAAGAAAAAAAAAACCCACAAAACAATATATCCCTCCCCTGACTTGAAATTCAACAAATATTTTGTCATATTCACTGAAGATACAACCCAAAGCCCCAGTCACCATTCTGCATCCTGTGTTCCCAGAGGTGACCACTGCCTGGAAATCGTATTCTCATTCATGTGCTTCCATTTTTATGGCATACGATTATATTATTGTATGACAAAATAATATATAGTACAGCTTTGTTTAAAATATTTACGTTAAAATGGTGACATTACTTTTTTCTCTCAACGGTATGTGCTAGACATGTAATCATTTTGAGGTCTGTAGGCCTGGCTTGTTCATTAAATACCTGTATGGTATTCCATTGAATGAATGAATGAATGAATGAGTGAATGTTCATGCTTATTCTATGATACCTACTATAGGGAAGGCGCTATGCTACATATTAGGAAGAGAGTAAAATCACAGGAGAGAGATGTCACATTTGAAAGCCAAGGGCCTTGAAGCGAATTTTACCCAGGGGTAAATGTATTAGTCAGTTGGTTCTCATTGACAGTGTCCCATAGGGTTCCTCAAGGAAATAGCACCTTCTGGGGACAATGAATAGACCAGAATAATTTAATTGGGTGTTAATCGGTGAAGGCCAGAGGAGATTAAATTAAAAGGGCAATGCTGAGGCTGTGCTTTGGAAGCACCAGCCTGAGGAGTTTCGCCTTTTCTGTAGAGGTCCTAGGGTAGCATGGGGAGTTTTGGGGAGAGGAATGAGAAGACCATGCTCAGCAGAGCCAGGGTACCTTGAATTTTTTTAACGAGTATTAAAAATAGAAAATATGGGTGATTTCCACCTGATAAAGAGGTTGCATCAGTCTTTGGGGGAGAGGCCTGATGTGGTGAGAGGGGAAAAGAAGGGGTGAAAAAAGATGAGAACATGGAAAAATCTAGCCTGAAGGCTCATTTGTTTTTATTTGTTTACTGGTTTTCATTTCTTTTACAAAAATGTCAACACTGCTTACTAAGACACCAACTAAAACATATTTGCTTCTAAGAAGTTCGAGTTACTCAGGCTTCTTAAGGAAAATTTCATTCGTGTGAGAAGTCCTCTCTTCTCCAAGGAACACAATAAATTTACGGCCCTGGCAACCTTTGAAGTAGAACTTGAGTGCTCAGTGTCTTTGTTAATCTGTAACAGATCCTCGGTCTGAATGCTTAGAAGCTTGAATATCCATGAGGGTTTCTTCTCATTTTAATTTTTTTCTTTTCTTTTAATTTCAAGATCATACATTGTTGCTTCACCCAAAATAGAGATAGACAGAATAGCATGATGTATTTAATAAACTGCATCAGAGCAGAAATGCAGAGGTGACACATCTGCCAATTAAACTGGGACATAGTCTTGCGCTGGTTGACCAGAAACTACTTTTCCAGTATTTTAAAACATGCGTCTGTATTCTGCCCTGAAAGTACCCCCTTTATAGGTTTAAAACCCTCACGATAATATGCAGTTATTTTTGAACTCTTAATTCACATCTGTTCATCTTTTTTTTTTTTTTTTACAAAGTTCATTATTATCTAAATATTGTCCAACGCCTTCAAATGAGCACCTATGGATATGAATTGATTCACCCATGGAACTCAAGTAAGAGTCTCCAGACCCTGGAATGTATTTTTTTTCTAAAAGGAAGCTAACTGTGCTGTCCAGTGTACCCACCCTTGGACCATCTGATTTCTGCCTTCTAAAAGATAACAGTTGGAAGCACAGCATTCCTATGACTTGCTGACTGACTGGTTAGAAATTATAGCAAAAGGTCTATGGCTGAGAATATTCCATCAGTATATCCTCTGCGCTGAGGTTGTGACTGCAGTGTTACCCAGGGTGGGAACTATTAGATCAAAGAGTTTGTCAACTTAGTGTCAAGTTCAACTAAAACACACTGATGATGATTTTTAAGAAATGTCTAGACATCTGATAGACCAAACGTCTAATCATTTGATAGGCCAAGTCTATCAGTCATTTTCTAGATATTTTTGATAGACCTTTTTAAAGCAGTTTTTGGCTTATAGAAAAATTGAGCAAAAAGTACAAAGAATTCCGATATATCTGTTACCCTCCTTCCCCAGATTCCCCGAACACCTTGTGTTAGAGAGTCAGGTGTATTCAAGGGCCATTCATGACGAACTCAAGATGAACACAACAACTTCAAGTCCTTGGGAATAAAACCATTGAAATATTTTACCCAGGGCTCTGTGGCTCTAATAATGAAAGAAAAGTGTTGCCCTTCCAGCTGCTATTCTGACAACTATCCAGAGGGTCTGGATGAATATTCTTTCAAAATATAATTACAGGTTTGAGTGATTGTTAATCACAGTGGGTGAAGTTCACATGACATCAACAGTTGGCATTTAGGGAATCAAAACTGTATTTGGATATTTATCAAAATTATTAACACGGTCAGAGTCCATCTTCCCCCACCCCGCCCTGTATAGATTTTCCTAATCTATAGATCATCTTCCTGGATAGATCATTGAATGATATAAAGATGCTTCGAAGGGATGTATGAGAGCTCACAATATCACTGATTAATATCACTGATCACATTCCGCATTTAATAAGACTTAAGGCAGCTAAGATAGCTATTTGAGGAACATGACTGTGTACTATAGTTACCACATGATTAGCAGAATTTTAATCAGCTGGGTTGTTGTGAAGACACCTTATGAAAAGAGATGCCAATGAGAGTATTTGATTAATAGCACAGTTCATGTCCACAGAAAGAATTTGCTTTTTAAAAAAGTCATTGAGTGCTACGAGTTGAATTTGTATTTAGTTAATGTTGACATTCATTTTGAATGATCAATGAAATATTTTAAGAGATATTTAGTAAAGTGGATCAAAAGTAGCTTAAATAAATCCAGATGCAGGGGTTTTTTTTTTTTTCACTGAGAAATATCTTATAAACTATATTACATTCAACTCAGTTCTCACTAATGCCAAACAAAATGTGGGAGTGTGTCTGCATTCCTTAAATACGGATTTGGGGAGTCAGGGAATTTCCAAGCATATAGAAACTCTAGTGCCAAAATGTAGAGAAGATGAAAGAACGCAAACAGCAGGATGGACAAAACAGCCTGCTACGGTGTCCGGAGCACAAGAGCTACCAACTATCGCCCAATATGTAGGATTTAATCACACAGAACATCCTAGTCTTTCAAAATTTTGAAAGAGAGATAAATGGCGAGATAAGAATCATTTTAATCATTAAATCCATCATTCTTGAACCATATACCCTTAAATTTTTGTCCCCTGGTTTTAACGAGCAACAAGTACCTAACCAGTTGAGTGAGGTAATGAGATAGTTTTTAGAAAAGCATCTTTTTCCTTCATAAGTATTATAAACAGGATTGTGGTTGTGTTTGTGGGGGGGGGGGGAGTGGGAAAGGCAAAGTAGGAAACTTTACATGTGATTCTCATCATAGATCTACTTTACAAATAATTGCATAATCATCAGCTTTGCAGACAAAATGCTTCTTTGGATCAATGTTTTATAAATGCAGTATACAAAAATAATTTCTTTAAAAGTTTTAATATGTCCACACAAATATTCAGAACTTGAAAATTTTCAGTAGGATAAAAATGCTTTGGAGATGAAGATATGTAGGAGATAAGTAAATTATGCTAACATCTATCCACATTAAAAACATGTTCTTTCATTCGAAGATACTGTTTTGGAAATGTCTTTTTTTTCACAGGAGAAGCTTTATGCTAAGACCTTGCCATTCACTTTTAGAGTAGGGAGCCTCATTTAGTAATTATGAAAATGCATCCTATGCAAATATATGTATCTTTAATTAAATGGTATCTAGCAAGATTTCAAATTTCAACATTAAAATATGTCAACATTGATATGCAGTAGTTTCTTAATTTTGGCAAAGCTTCTAAAGTGATATTTTTCTAGAAATTTAAGTTTTAAGAAGCTTAGGAATTAAAATATTTAGTTCACCTTGAGCAGAGCATAATTAGTCCGTAATATAAAGTTTATGTTGGCAAAAACACTTCAGGTATAACAACTGAAACCATTATCCTGAAGACCATATTTTTCAACATGAATGTGCAAAACAAAAAGGGCTGGTGTAGCCAGATTCTAGGGAATCACTGAATGCTGTAAAACTAGGCACTAGATACCTTGTTTTGTAGGACACTTTCAGAAATGCCTTCCTTCATCTGTTTCTACACAAAGTCCATATTTTTGAATTTATCTTTTTAAGGATGTGAGCTATTCCAGAACCCTTTCTTTCCCTCACTACATGAGAAATAGGACATGCTTTATTTTCCTATTTCAGCACAGAGACATTAGCGTGTTCTCCTGCAGTTGATGACCGCAGTATGGACTGGTCTCACTAGGCTAGTGACTGAAATCATTCTTGACACTTCTTCCCATAAAAATAAATAGCTCAGATATGTTTATCGACTTTAATGACTGTAACTAAAAAACCAATGCACTGGATACTGCTACCACACACACACACACACCCCACATGTGGGTGAGGGGGAAGTTGTATATGTGAGGGCATATACATGCCTATGTATATGTGCATATAACAAAAGTATATGCATATAGAGAACTGCAGTATAGTTGCAGAAAGCGATCTTTATCACATGCATTCCAGGAGTTTTTATTACATGTCACACTTTGACTTTACGAATGCATTTCCCAGCCCTTATCATTGATTTCATGATCCACTGATGGGTTACAGGTAACAACTGGAAGAACACTGGCTGAGGTAATGGCGAATAAATCGCTTATTGGCAAAATGATCTCGCCCTTCTCCTGCAGCCACCATAGGCCTGTGCCCTCCTGATTCCAGCAGGGGACTGTGTCACTTAAATCATGGGTATGTCAACCTTGCAACACAGCCCAGAGGGATTTACCTTCATTTATGGAAGAGTGGTCTGAGTTTCATTCAGCCAGGATTTATTGCATTACTATTATATAACTAAACCTAACAGCATCCTATTTGATGGGAGGAACTAAAACTTTAGATAGGAGGTAAATGAAAAAAAAAAAAATGATATTGTTTTTGGAGAACTGATAAGTACTGTCTAAATTTTTTGTGGAACAATGTACATTTATGATTAACCAAGAAAACAGTAATGGCCAAAATATGTGGTAAGTAAAGACTTGCTCTTGGGAATACATAAATTATTAGCTAACTGGAAAAGCAAGGTTTAGAAGAGCATGGTAACAGAATGGGAAAAATACATGCATATGTACATATTTTCTTTTATTTACAAAAAGAAACACTGAAAACATAAACCAAAAACTGCAAAAAGGATCAGCATGCTGAGGACATGGATCAGAATGAACTCCTTTGAATATGTATTTTCTCATAATTTTAACTGAAATCACATAAATTTTCAAAAAATAAAATTACAAAGAAAAGGGCATATGATATATGCAAGGTAAGGCAAATATCTTACTATTATACATACACATATCTAATATATACTTAAGCAAATATAAAGATTGTTAGGAACAAAAATTTTAATGGAATTTATTAGTATGAAGTCAAGAAGTAAATTTAAAACCCAGTGATGTTAAAATTACATTTGGAAATCACACTATGACTGTTTTTTTTCTCTTAAAACTATGTACAGGTTATCTCTTACTTAAGATCAATAGCCTATTTCCAAAAATATACATTGCAAACAATTTTTTATTGTCCTAAATGGGAAGAATTAAATCCCAAACATAACTAATTTCCTACAAAGAGTTTAAACATAATACCTATAGAAAAGTAACATACTATCATGATAGGATCTAAAATGATGTTTCTTTGATCATCCAACAATTACTATGGTTGTAAACACAAGGCTACTTTATATGTGATTACTTGGATTATTTGCATGCTGAGTGAGAAATTATTAGCTCATGCTCTGGGACAGCAAATAACACACAGCATTCAAAAACTTGTTAAAAATCAAAAATAAATTCAAGAAAACTTCCATAATAGATGGTCTTCATCAAACTGAAGACATGATCCTTGACGAATGTTACAAGGGAGGAGGGGTAAGGGTAAGACAGTCATTGCCATCCACGGTGGTGTGGAGAGGTGTGGGAGGGTGTTTTAGGCAACCTCTCCCACTGAATGAGGCAGGTAGAGATTCTCTGGGTCTTGGAACTGCTCTAGAGAGTGGGAGAGAGTCCATAAATCCTCAGAGGCAGTTGTCAGGGAAAAAATGGCTACCAACTGTAGATGTGCTTACACTGTTCAAAAAGTCCTTCCTGGGGTGCTATACGAGACATCAGGCGGTCTTTTAAAGAAAGACATGTCATTGCATCATCACACAGTAGGACTCTGAAACTTTTCTCAGCAGCATCCAAAGCACATAACCTGTTTGTTTACACTCGGTGCACCTGTTAAGAGGTCTATACATGACTGTTCTGTCCTGCCAGTCTGGAATGTGACTCAGCACTCTTCCCTCACATACTGTTCACGATACTGAGTGTGAAAGAAAGAATTCTTTCCCCGGCGCCAACCTCGGTTGAAAAATAAGGTAGTGAGATACTCTGTAAGGATATTAAGAGCCCAGAATTCTTCTAATGGGTAAACATCAATTAAGGAGACATTCCGTGGGATATACACGCATTTTCTAGCTCTGCGCCCTGAAAAGGTTGAGTAATCATGTTACCTGATGGCACTGAATAAATCTAATCCCAACTGCCATTTCCCGACAGAGAATGGGGGCTCCTTGAAGGAACGGCTGATTCTAGGTGTGGAGGAGACAATGGGCAAGACGAGCTTGTGACATCTGTTCATCCTGGAGGACAAAGAAGGCTGTCCTCTAAAAGGCTCATTTCATATGGGCGCCAACATGAGGAGCCCCAGTTAGCCAGCAGTCGGACACTGGAGCAAAGGAGCACTTGGTGTGCTGGACCGAAGACCATAAGTTCATAATTTTTACCAAAACAGATAAAGAGAATATAAGCGGAGAGAGGGAGGGAGGAAGGGAGGAAAAACTAGAACAGCTGCAGTAACATCAAGCATGGTCTTTGATGCCCTTCTGGTGGAGTGTAGAGTGGAAATTTCGGATTAATAGACCCTTTATAGTTATAGGTATCCCTGGTTCAGAAATAAGTCAGGAAAGGTAAATGTATAAAGATATTTCCTGTAGAATTGTTTAACAGAGCCACAAATTGGAAGCAATTTCAGTAGCGCCCAATTCATAGTAGTGCTCATGCATTTTATGGATGGCTATGTAGCCACTGACAAGCACGACATTCTGCGATGAACTGTGAAGGTATCCACAATATATTGCTTAGTGGAAGAAGGAAACTTCAGAGTTTATCAGAGGCTTATCCCCTTTTTTATACCAGCTAAACCACCCTGTGATTATACAAATAAATGTACCTGCCTTAACAAGATCAAAGTCTGTAGTGACAGAAGACCATACCACTCAGTGGTCACCTCTGGGATTAGAATTTGGCCACATATGTGGGTGAGGGAGACACTTTGAGAGGGAACTTTCATATTTCATTTCCAATATTCTTGCATCGTTTTAAAGCTTTTTCACAGACATGCACTGACTTTGTAATACACAGGTAAGAAAAGAGATGCCTTCCATGTACCAGTTAGACGGCTAACTCGTCTGTCTCTCCCAAAGGTGCCACGCTGCAAACAAGACTTGCCCCACAAACTACATCTGGAATGATCACCTCTGCAGATGCCTGGCTCAGCAAGATTTTATTTTTTCCTCAAATTCTGGAGATGGTAAGCAGAATATTTTTTTTTTAAGCAGAATGATATTTTAAAGACAAAATGTCAAGCGTCTCTATTTTGATTGACATTTTAGTATTAAAATCACATGTACAATATTCCGATCATCATGCTCTGGAATAAGTGACTACCAAACAGGACGTTTTCTACTTGACCTTGGTATTGTTTTGAACTTCCTTGTAAAGGGACAGACCCATGTTTGTGCACAACCCTTTAATGAAAAACATACAGAGATGCTTTTCAGTGCTTTTAACTGTTTCACATCACACCCAGAACTAAGAAAGGTATAGTAAAGATGTCTGACTGTGTTTGTCTAGACTCTGCAGATGGATTCCATGACATCTGTGGACCCAACAAGGAGCTCGATGAAGACACATGTCAGTGTGTCTGCAAAGGGGGGCTCCTGCCTTCCAGCTGTGGACCCCACAAAGAACTAGACAGAAACTCG
Organism: Potos flavus; assembly: GCA_028534135.1. Classification (NCBI taxonomy): domain Eukaryota; kingdom Metazoa; phylum Chordata; class Mammalia; order Carnivora; family Procyonidae; genus Potos; species Potos flavus. The sequence continues at coordinate 5,828,267 of CM052899.1, read as the reverse complement.
TGCCAGTGTGTCTGTAAAAACAAACTTTTACCCAGCTCCTGTGGGGCCAACAGGGAATTTGACGAAACCACATGCCAGTGTGTATGCCGAAGAACCTGCCCAAGAAATCAACCCCTAAACCCTGGAAAATGTGCCTGTGAATGTACAGAAAATTCACAGAAGTGCCTCTTAAAAGGAAAGAAATTTCAACATCAAACATGCAGGTAAGCAGTCTCGGTAAAGCGTTTTCCTATCTCTTACTGGGGATAGTTTCCTCAACCAAAACAGGGGAGGCTTTTTAGAATGAGACCAGTCAGTTCTGGAGGACGAATTGTTATTTTGTAACCGAAATTTCCAGGAGACTGTGTTTACTCCTGAAAAAAGCAGGACAGGAGCCCTGGGAACCAAAACCAGATCCAAGCCCAGAATGCACTCCTACCGCTCATCCCAGAGGCTGAGTCTGAGGCGGCGGTGCCCACGTGGGCTGGGAGACAGATGCACAGGACCGTCGCTTGAGGAGGATTTCCAGCACATCCAAACATGGCACCCCTGCCCCCACCGAAAATTATGATGCCATCGTAATGTCGGACAACTCTTCCAAGTGCAGAAAATTTTATGCCAAATTTACAGAGGGTAGGATAGTGCCACTAAATGTAGAATTGTATCTAGAAAAATATTAAGTATTTAGTGGAATTAGAGAAATAAATTGTATTGTTAAAGATTACTCAAGATGCATTCCTGAAACGTTGATTCTGCCCCCTTCTTCACCGAGAAAAACAAAATGAGACTATTGGATCAAACACTTCCAGGGTTGATCCTGAACTACTTCCTCTTTAATCTGACAGTGAGGTGGTCTGTGTGAGCCAGCTAGCTCTGCGATTTGGGCATTTCCGTCAGCACGGCTCCACCAGACGGGCCTTCTCTCTCCCATACGTCTGATGTCTTCGACCACTCTTCTTTCCCCTCGATTTATGAGAGTTCCCAAACTTCTGTTTTATTAGCATCTTACCATGATGCTGAACACACTTAAGCAATGAAGCTTTGTCGTCTTCCAAGTCGCTCCAAGACCCAGGCAGTTAGCATTTGCGTTCACCTGTTTCACCTCTCATTTATTCCACCAGCTGTGACCCGGGTGAGGCCCTGGACTGCCATGTTAACGCACTTACTCAAGGTTTAGTAGACTCCACAGCCAAATCCAGGGGGCAAGTTGGTCTTCATGGAACCTGACTTTTCTGTTCCTTTTCTCGAAGCTCCCCGCTTTGCTTTGGCTGACATAACATTTTCCTTGTCTGGCTGCCCTTCCAGTTTTCAGACTGTCTGTGCTTTGTCACCTCCGCTGGGTTCCCTTCTTCCAAACCCAGTCTTTAGAGATGGCGGTAATGCCCATCCCGTGGAGGACCGCTCACGTGACTTGAGACTTAAATTCCAATTATTTACAATTTCGTATCTTCGTTAATGTTCATTACCTTTCCCCAATAAATAAAATGTCGATCTTTTTAATCCTCATGAGTTTTGTGCTCCTATTTTAATTTATATTTCTCATGACCCATCCACACTAACATTTTAGCTGTTGCATAAGGGAACGTCAGTGAATGTAGGTTCACTCAGAAGGGTTCAGTATACAGAATGGTTTAATAATCTTCAATAAGATTTAGTATCTATATAGTATTCTGCATTTTTGAAATATCCTTCTGGTAGTTAGAGTAGGGATAGGCAAGAAAAATTGGAATACAGTTATTGCTCAAAATATCCTAAAAAGGAAACAAAAGGATCTCTGTAAGGTACTCTGAAGCAATAATGAAAGAAAAAAATGTCATCCAAGAGATACCTAACCTGATTTATGTTATTACATAAGACTAACCAGCCATCATATTTTTCTACAGAATTCTTGTATTAAAAGATTTTGATCTTTGTATTTCTCCTAATAGTATACATTGCTTCATACATAGACTTTCTATTTACTGAAACTCTTCCTGTGTTCATTTTTCTAAGAATATGCTTCCAAGTTTACATATATATGGAAACAAAAAAATATATAATATTTTGAAAATATGTACGCCCATTTTCTCTTAATACTTATTCCAAAAGTGGGAGGGGGACATTATGTATTTTTTGTCCATTGCCTTAAATCAGCAACTTTCATTGATGATTAAGTATTGCATCTTTTTAGTAAAGGATTACTGGAAGTCTTATAATAATGCATCTGTACTTAGAAGTAAAAAAAAAATAGCAACATTTTCACTAGATACGCTTTCTTTTCCACTAGAGCACAAGAAATGAAACTTCAGACTCACATTGGCGGTTTCTCTGTAGTGTGCTTTTGATTTCCCTGCCAGGCCCTCCCGCCCTGCTCCCTGGACACCCCGCCCTTTCTCGCGCTGGACACTCTCCCACTCCCGCAGCTTCTTCAAAGACAGCTCCCGCCTGCCGGAGCAGCGGGGCTGTGCGGTCATCCGTCCTTTCACCTCTGCGGCAAACTGGAAGGCCAGGGCGGGAAGAGAGGGGTGCCCATAGCAAGCACTGTGTGTCTCCTACCTCCCCCTAGACCGCCTTCTTCGCGCCTGGAGCCCAGGTGGAGAGGAAGAGGGGACCACCTCGGCTCAGCCGGCTGCCTGCCCAGCAGAGCGACGGGGCGAGGGCGAGGCTGCCCACTGAGGACCACAGTCCTGCCAGCGTGGCTGCGTTTAATCACTTCCAAGTCTGGCTTCCATACAAGTCCCAGACCCTCGTGAACTCCGCCATGCTTCTAGGCTCACACCACATCGGCAGACCTTACACGCTCACTTCCACAGTTAGTTTTATGTTCCTTTCATCCGCGAAGCAGAGAGCACTTCAAAAGAACCGAAGCTCACATCATCTCAAGTCTCCCATCTGTCCTATCAGCAAGACTGCTTTTAGGCTTTTCCATTCCTCCTAAATGTTGTAATTCTCAGCACAAACTTCAGTAAGACATAAACCTAAGAATAATTTTATGATAAAATGAGTAACTTTGTTCTTGTTTTAAATTGAGAAAAACAACTGCGTTTGGAGCATAATGAACTCATTGCTTTGGCCTTTAACAAAAATGTGTTCCTCTTTGTTTTCCTAGCTGTTACAGAAGACCGTGTACAAATCGACCGAAGCATTGTGACCAAGGACTTCTATTTAGTGAAGAAGTATGTCGCTGTGTCCCTTCATACTGGAAAAGGCCACATATGAACTAAGACTGTACTGTTTTCCAGTGTGCCAGTTTTCTATCTTGGAAAGCTGTGTTGCCACATTAGAACTGTCTGCGAACAGAGAGACCTTTGTGGGGCCATGGAGACAAAGAAGTCAGCGTTTGCTGACCCATGTGGATAACTTTACAGAAATGGACTGGAGCTCGTCTGCAAAAGACCTCTTTTAATGACTGGTTTCTCTGCCAATGACCAGACAGCTGAGGTTCTGCTCTTATGATTTAAAAAAAAAAAAAGACTATATAATTTATTTCCACTAAAAATATTGTTTCTGCATTCATTTTTATAGCAATAACAATTGGTAAAGCTCACTGTGATCAATATTTTTATATCATGCAAAATATGTTTAAAATAAAATGAAAATTGTATTATAAATGGTAAGTTCAGTCCATTACTATCTTCCACAATAAGCAAAACTTGATGATATGAAAACATTCATCTCCTCCTCCCCTTCCTCCTTTCCTCCAACCAGATGTCAGATTTTGACTCTTATGAAAAAGTGTGATCCTAGAAGAGAAAGTTCCAGAGGTTGCTACAGAAGGTTCCAACAGTTACTATTTTATTGAAATTCGTCTCTTAATAAATGTAATGATTATAAATGTTTTAGCACAAGACACTTTTGAATTTATAACCAAGGGAGTCAATACAGAACATAGCTTATAAGCTCATCTGCTTAGCATGTCCACGTGATGGAAATTATTCAGTGCACTGGGATCATTCAGAGTCTTCGCTTGATTTAATATCCCTCAGTATATATCGAAACGGCTTAAGGTATTTTACTCAAAAAGAATCTTTCCCAGATATTTCACTCCCTCTGACCACCTAAAATACTTTTTGTGAGCTGAATACTTTTTGTGAGCTCCTACCCGGCACCTATAAAATAAACTGGAAATCACATTTAATTGCTCTTATATGTTAAAAAGGAAACATTTCAGTAACACATTTCAGCTTGTCTCATGTTTAAAAGGGCATCACGCTAAAATACTTTCCTCTGGGAACAAATATTTTGCCTACATAAATACAACCATATGAGTGGGTTGCTTATTGATAGAGGATTACTTGCTGGTATGATACAGCTGCTAGCAAAGAATAATGCATAACTACTAGCAAGACATGCAAAGATACAGCTACAGCAATACATAAAAACAGTGAATCCTGAAAGGAGAAGACAATTCTAGAGAGCTATATAAAGATAAGCTTTTTTTTTTTTTTTTTAAAGATAAGCTTCTTAATGCTGGCAAATTTAGCAAAAACATTTTTACATGGTATAGGTGACTACTCGAGATATTAGTATCTGTGTTTTGCCGTAAGATAGTTTTCTTTACAAATATTTTAAAAGACTGATGCCTTAAATGTGCCCTGAGTGTTTTCAGTATCGACTTTTTTTTTTAACATTTTAAAAAATCAATTTTATTGAGGTGTAATTTACATGGGAGTAATATGCATACATTTTGCGTGAAAGAGTTTGATAAGTTTTGACAAATTTATACCCCCGTGTGTAACGACCACTGAATCAAGGTATAGAAATTGCCATCGCCCTAGGAAATTTCTTTGTATTTCTTGGCAGTCAGTCCCTCACTCCTTGAGGCAAACTCTGATTCAATTTCTACCACCCAAGATTAGTTTTGCCAGTGTTAGAACCTCATAGAAATGGAATCATGTATGTCCTTTCAAGTATTTGGATTCTTTGATGCAGAAGCCACTTTGACTCCGTGTTTTCGAGATTCATTCCTATGGTTGCATGTATCAGTACGTTGTTCTTTTTAAGCGCTAAGTACTCTCCCCCCCCCATTTCTTTTTTTTTCCTTTTTTAATTAACATATAATGTATTATTTGTTTCAGGGGTAGAAGTCTGTGATTCATCAGTCTTACACCATTCATAGTGCTCACCATAGCACATACCCTCCCCAATGTCCATCACCCAGCCACCCCATTCCCCCCAATCCCCTCCACTCCAGCAACCCTCAGTTTGTTTCCTGAGATTAAGAGTCTCTTATGGTTTGTCTCCCTCTCTGGTTTCATCCATTTCATTTTTTCCTCTCTTCCCCCTGATCCTCTGCCTTGTTTCTCAGACTTCTCATATCAGTGAGATCATATGATAACTGTTTTTCTCTGATTAACTTAATTTGCTTAGCATAATACCCTCTAGTTCCATCCATGTCATTGCAAATGGCAAGATTTCAATTTTTGATGGCTCCATAGTATTTGATGGCTGCATATATATATACCACATCTTCTTTATCCGTTCATCTGTCGATGGACATTTAGGCTCTCTCCATAGTTTGGCTATTGTGAACATTGGGGTGCACATGGCCCTTTGGATCACTACATTTTATCTTTGGGGTCAATACCCAGTAGTGCAATTGCTGGGTTATAGAATAGCTCTATTTTCAACTTTTTGAGGAACCTCCATGCTGTTTTCCAAAGTGGCTGCACCAGCTTGCATTCCCACCAACGGTGTAGGAGGGTTCCCCTTTCTCCACATCCTTGCCGACATCTGTCGTTTCCTGACTTGTTAATTTTAGCCATTCTGACTGGTGTGAGGTGATATCTCACTATGGTTTTGATTTGTATTTCTCTGATGCCGAGTGATGTTGAGCACTTTTTCATGTGTCTGTTGGCCATTTGGATGTCTTCTTCGCAGAAATGTCTGTTCACGTCCTCTGCCCATTTCTTGATTGGATTATTCTTTGGGTGTTGAGTTTGATAAGTTCTTTATAGATTTTAGATACATAATGTTTAGAGAAGTCCAGTAATGAGCCCTGCATAACTTAAACATCAGGTTTATAAAAGTCAGATTTTTCACATATTGGGGAAAAAATGATCTTCTGGAATTCTCTCATTATACATTAATGGATCATCTTCCTATTTTTTAGTGAGAATGGCTGAAGCCTTTAGGCAGAAAATTTATGCATTGTACATCCTATGTTCAAGCCATGGTCTAGGTCATTTTCAAACACCAGTGCAGTAGAAACAATAATAACAATAGTAAGAATACAAAAGAAAAAAGATAACTAAATTTGACCAAAGCTATGGCTTTATCAATATTTCTCTGTAAGAACTAACTCAGGGATGATTGCCAAAGGAAAAGTGGAATCAAAATAAATAACATCTTTCCACCTGATGGGGAGGCATAGTCCCTAGGGCATAAACCAGTCACCATCTATGAAATTCATCTGAGATTCAATTCAATCATTTTTCATCACATTTGAACCAAGAATGTAAGCAAACATCATATAATCTGTTATAGCAATCTGGTTAATCATTTTTAGTTTTGATATTTGGAAAATATATTGACTTTTTTTTTTTTTTTAACAAATGTAGGGGGAAAATGTATTCCAAGTTTCAAATCAGGCCCCTGAGGCCATGGAGGGAATATGAGACCCTGACACAATATCAGCTTTAAAAAATCTAAAGTATGTGTTGACAATTAGTTTCTCAGAATATATGGGTAAGCCAAAAAAATCACTTGACCAAAAATTAAAGCATGAAGCATGCCAGAAAAATAGCACTTAATTTGTCCCTGGAGATACAATAATTTTGGCCAAAATCAAAAGTAACATGAACAAAAACAATACACTGCCAGACATACTTGTAAACAATTTTATGTGGACCATAAAAAATCTCACTTCACTAAATTATAATATTTAGATTCTGTGGTGCCAGTTTAGACTAGAGATAAGGCTAAATAACTATTTAGAATAGTAACAAGCATGATTCAGCAAAAAGCTAAAAAAAAAAAAAAAAAAGTAATGAAAATGTAAACTCTCCATGAGTCTCGAGATACCAACCCAGCCAAATCTCAAGGATAAAGATGAGAAAACACTGGATGTTTCAAGGGACAGTTAATACATATATGGAAATCTTAAAAGTTTAGACACAGAAGGTTAGGTCTAGAACCAAATACTGTCCATTCAGTTTAAAAGACTAACAGGAAGGGGTGCCTGGCTGGTTCAGTCGGTAGAGCATGTGACTTTTGATCTTGGGGTTGTAAGTCTGAGCCCTGTGTTGGCTATGAGGATTACTTACAAATAAATCTTAAAAAACAAAAAACAGTTGTATAATATTTAGCTTCCAGATTTGTTTTGTTTTGGAAGGGGGTTTTATTTTGCTAACGGCTTGAGTGAAATAGATTCCATCATTAGACTTCCTAAAAATAACCTTTGTCCTCGTACAACTCACCCCAGAAGTCTGAGTGGTGACCATAAGCGGCATTCGCTGGCCTGTCCAGAATGCACTTCTCCAAGGCAAGGAGAAGGGGTCACAGGCTTCCTCTCACCTGTTTCCGCGGTCCCTGCTCCACTCACAGTGGGAGAGAAGCAGCAGACACAGCAGGTCGGGGAGCTCACACACATCGCCAAGGCCCGGGAAACTCCGTGCTCGGGTGACTCGCACGTGCCCTAACTGAGCAGGTGCTGGGCAGAGAGCTGAGCAAGGGTGTCTCGCCCTCACCTCCCCTTCCTTACCACACTCTCCCCCCAGATCCGGGCTTCCTCTGGCACTTTTCAAAGGCTGCTCTTTTAGGGGCTTTACCTCTTGAACCGCAAATGAAAAGGACATTCAAAAAAGTCATTTCACTCTGCTAGAGTGGAAGAGCACGAACAGGTCTGATTTTTATAGAGATGAATTCTAGAAAGTTCCGAATAACTCCAGTAGTGTCCCCTAAAAGGCAGAGCGTGTAACCAGAGAACAATCTAAGGAAGTCAGTGACGTGTTTCATAAAGTAATTCTGGCATTTTCTATTCATGTTTGAAGTTTTAGTATATATTAAGGGTATTTTTTAAGTGGGGAATGATTACCTGGTAGGTCGTATGGGTATGATGGTTTGAAAAAAAAAAAAAAAATGGGGGAGGGGGCGCCTGGGTGGCTCAGTGGGTTAAAGCCTCTGCCTTTGGCTCGGGTCGTGATCTCGGGGTCCTGGGATCGAGCCCCGTGTGGCGCGTGGGGCTCTTTGCTCAGCAGGGAGCCTGCTTCCCCCTCTCTCTGCCTGTCTCTCTGCCTACTTATGATCTCTCTGTCAAATAAAAAAAACAAAACTTTAACCTAAGTTTCACAGGCTTTTTTTTTTTCTCTCTCTCTTTGTTCCATAGCTCACAACTCATTGCCCTAAAAAGCATGCTGTAACAGAAGGAGCACTGGATTAGGAATTAGGTGCCAGGTTTTTAGTCTTGACTTTTTGTTGTGCCCCTGAGCCAATCACCAACACCTTCTGAGTCTCAGTTTCTTGCCCTGTGGAAAGAGGGGACTGAATGAAAATTGTGTATGAAGTCCCACCTCTGAAGTTGCAAAGTTTATAGTAAACTACATACAGAGGGGGCAAAACACACACACAGAACATTTCTAAGAACTTCAGGGAAGCCCCATTCTTCACATTAGGGACCTCATTAAGAGGAACATTTTTTTAATGCTTTTAAAATTTTTTCTTAAATGTTTAGAAAGCTCTTTTCTGGAAATTAGTGACCCCCTCCCCTAAAGAGGAATTTTTTAATGTTTCATGTATGAAATTATACATGAAAAATCCTATCTCCTTCATACTGTAATTCTAATTCTTATTCTACTTCTTAAATTCTAAGTAATTTAGATAGCTCAACGCAGCATTCTTCCTCATTTCTTTATCTCAAAGGTGGTCACACATGGAGACTTTGGAAAGTCTCAACTATTGGAAAGAGTAATTATCTTGAAAAAACAAAACCGAGCAACTCTCCACCAGAAAGCAAAACTTAAGACTCCCCATGCATTGGTCCCGAACCTCAATCAGACACGCATATACCCTATTTCACTCAGGCAGAGCCACCGAAGGAGGGAGATTGACTTCAATGCCATTGCCATCTGCAATTCCGATCACAGGATCTGATTAGGTACTGGGCCTACACCACCGGGACCTGGCGTCTACATTATCCACAAGTACACAGCTCAAAATTTTCAGAGGCTGCTCATGGACTCACCCACCAGGGCTGAGTGTCCATCAGGCTTGATGAGACAAGACTGTCCACACCGACAGCAACGACTTCTTTGATTGATACGTACAACTCGGAAGCACCATTCAGAACTTTGAAATCCACCAAATAATGACTCACTGGGAAAGAATTTGAAATGGTCCCAAATCAGAAATAATTTCACAAATAAGATTTATAAATACTTTTTAAAAAAGATTTTATTTATTAAAGAGAGAGAGAGCACGCACGTGCATGCAGACATGTGAGAGCGCGCAGGAGCGGGGGTGGGGGGCGCAGAGGGAGAAGCAGACTCTCCGCTGAGCGGGGAGCCTGACACCTGACCGGGGACTCCATCCCAGGACCCTGGGATCGTGACCAGAAATGAGGGCAGATGTTTAACCAACTGAGCCACCCACGTACCCACCCCAGATTTATACTTTTTTAAAAAATTAACATATAATGTACTATTTGCCCCAGGGGTTCAGGTCTGTGAATCATCAGGTTTATACATTTCAGAAAAAAATGTTTCCTGTATATTCAACACTATTTTATATGACTTTATAATAATATTTGTAATGTGCTGTTGAAGTCACAGATTTTTTTTCTCATTTTAAGGCAGCTATACATATTCTACATCTTTTTAAAAATTAATCTTCCTGGGGCACCTGGGCGGCTCAGTCGGTTAAGGGTCTGCCTTCGGCTCAGATCACGACCTCAGGGTCCTGGGATCGAGCCCCACACTGGACTCCCTGCTCAGCGGAGAGCTTGTTTCTCCCTCTCCCTCTGCCCCTCCCCCCTGCTCTTGCTTTCTTTCTCTAAAATAAATAAAATCTTTAGTAAAAATTTAATCTACCTTATATTCAAATTTATATACTTAAATTCAGTAGAAATTTGAGATTATCATCACACTTCCACCAATAAAACTATGTCGCTGACATGTTCAGGTTAAAAACAAACTTCTCTTCAGTATTAGTGTCATATGGAGATTTCTTGCCATCAAGTTTTCAGAGTCTACCCCGCTGTGTGTGTGGCAAACGTGTCTTCTAATATGTCCCATTCTTTATATTTCCTATCTCCTTTCTAGGACAGATATTTTTTTCAATGCACTACTTGTCTTAAACAATGACCTGGAACTCCCGGTTATTCCTTTCCTTATTCCCATCCTGATGTCTGCACCATGCACGTTTTCGGCAGTTGCTGCTCAGTGAAACGATCAGAGGCAGGAGAAAGCGCACGGCAATCGGACCAGGTGTGAGCATGTTTGATCGAACATCCCCAGTTTCCTCTGATTCTATTCCAAGGGTTGGACAGATATCGAAAGTAAGAGACACTATCTTAAAATAGCTATTTTTGAAGCTTGTGCTTCTTGTAGATACACAGTAAATAAAGGACCACAGACTAGCATTTGGAATTCTAACAAGAGAGAGGACAAGGAAGGGAGGAAAGAAATGAAGGAAAGGTGAAAACAGAAAGGGCAAGCTGAATGGGAAGAAATCAGAGAGGGAGACCAACCATGAGAGACTCTGGACTCCAGGAAGCAAACTGAGGGTTGCTGGAGGGGAGGTCGGTGGGGGGATGGGGTAAGTGGGTGATGGGCATTAAGGAGGGCACGTGTGGTGACGAGCACTGGGTGTTATACACAACTAATGAATCCTTGAACACTACATCAGAAACTAATGATGTACTATATGTTGGCTAACTGAACATAATTTTAAAAAGCAGAAGAAAAATGAGAAACCATCAGAAAGGGAAAGAAGAGACAAAAAAGCAGGCACACTAGAATTTTAAGGAAAATTTAAAAAAAAAGGAAGCGGTCTCAGGAGCTGTTGGGACAGTGATAGGGAAGGTGGGGCAGGTTCCTGAAATGCGTAGGAAAAATTCCTGTAATTGGTGAACAAGAATGGCAGAGGCGAAATTGCATTATCTGCTGAAGGTTCCTGAATTGGCTTATGGTATCTCCCGAGCAGATGGGAGGAACGCCACAAGGGTTATTGGAAAATTTCACTGGAAAATGTCTGACGTTAACACCACCAGATACGCGGCCAGAGATAACATCTATCTCGGCTTGTGCGTGGGGCACCCTGAAGCCACATCAGTCACCTAACGGGGGAGCCGCTTTTGATAAGATCTTGGGGAAACAAGGAATTCCCTTATCTCTGGATTTAAAGCAGATGTTTTTGCCAGAATTCCAAGTCACTTGAGAATTTCGTTGTGATTTCTTTTTAAGTAGCAAGTTCCATGACTGGTTGGCCTTGTGGGTGAGACACCGACAAGCTCCAGCGTCCCCATCACGATTCGCCTGCTAGGACACACACAGTCTCACACAGATGGCGTGGGAGCGCGCACGCCCTATCAGGCGGAGGAGGCCCTGGAGGGTGCCAAGTTCTCTGGAGCAAACCAGAGTGTCGGCTTGCATCTGAGGGAATTCCAGAATTGGAGTTAGACCTACAAGAGGTTTTTAGCAGCCATAGAAGTCAACCTCTCATTTTTACACTTCAAGTGCCTGCGGCCCTGAACTGTGACAGTTTGCTCAGGAGACACGCAGTAGGAGGGCAGAGCCCGCGTGAAAACCCCGGGCAAGCGATGATTAGCTCATATTCTTCCCACTTGCGCAGCGACCATCAGCGTGCGTCCCACTCGGCCCGAGGCTGGGCGCCAGACCTCCCCTCCTCGCTCTGCCAGAGCCGCCCGGCTTTCATCTGTTTTACGTCAACATATGGAAGGGGAAAGATTGGATTTTCCAAAAGGTCCTTCACAAATTCTTTTTTTCAAATTATGGCTCTAAAATAGGTGGTTTACTTATGGAATTACTTTAACAACCTCCCATTCTCTGCAGGACCCATCGTCTCCCACAGGTGCAGCTGTGGCTGAAGTTGTGCCAAAATCTCCGGAGCATGAAAGCTCCCCCCTGGATCGGGGAGCAAGTGTGCTCGGACCACCAGGCGAGGTCACCATGCTCTCATCAGGAGAGGAGAAAAGGTCTTAACCCCTACGCAAAATGTCCCAGCCAAAATAATGCTTAAAACAGGATTTAGGAGAAAATTTTTCATTCAGATTTTTTTTTTAATTACTTTTTGAGGGATGCCCGGGTGACTCGGTCAATTCAGTGTCTGACTCTTGATTTCGGCTCAGGTCATGATCTCAGGGTTGCGAGATCAAGCCCCAGGCTGGCTCTGCGCTGGGCGTGGAGCCTGCTTAAGATTCTCTCTCACTGTCCCTTGCCCCCCCCCCCACTAAAAAGAATTATTTGATAGCCTTAGACCAGACACACACCAGACCACAAACCCAACGCAGCATGAGCAGAGCTCGATTTATAATCAGTCCTTCTCCTTCAGCCATGAGCCACTATTCTTGGGCCAAACCCATATGCCTTGATTCTCTCTTCCCTTATGAAGAGTAGCTTTGCTCAAGACTTTGAGTCTGCAAATAGAAAACTTATCTAGACATGCCTAACTTTTTGTCAGAAGCCTAGTATGAACTCATCTCATTTGAAACGCATGCTGCCCTGTCTTCACCAGCTCAGCTGCTATAACAGAACACAATGTGGGTGGCTTACAGAACAGAAATGTATTTCCTCGTGTTTTGGAGGCTGGAAGTGCCAATCAAGGTAGCACCAATGTTGTTTCCGGAAGTTTCCGGTGAAACCTCTCTCCCTGGCTTGGAGACAGCCGCCTTCTCTCTTTCTCATTGTCCTCACATGGCCTTTCCTCTGTGTACACATGGGGAAAACAAGATCTCTGGCATCTCTTCTCACAAGAACACCAGCCTTAGCAGACCACAGTCCTACTCTTATGACCTCTTTTACCCTTAATCACCACCCTCAAGACTTTATCTTCAAAGGCAGTAACATTGGAAGTCAGGACTTCAACATACGAATTTGGAGGGGACACAATTCGCTCCACTGAAACTCCTCTTTATGTGCAAATTTTAATCGGCAAGAGTCTAATAGAATCAAACATTTTAAGCAAAAAAGTCATTATTTCAAGGCAGAGTGCCTGAATAGTACTGGATGTTGATATGCAAGAAAAGCAAACAAGATCTTCCAAGAGAATAAGGAATTCAAGAACATCCAAGCTATACTTGAACTTCTACCTGAGAGTTTTTGAGTAATAGCTCCACTGAGTTGTAAGTAAAACTGACAAAATACTTGTAAGTAAAACTGATAAAATGCTTGTATTTATACTTGTATGTATAAATATGTAAAATACTTGTATGTACTTTGCTCCCAACATGGGTCTTAAATTTATTTGCCTAGAGAGCTGGTACATCAGGATGCCTTCTTTTGTAGTGAGTTTATACAGAACTACCTGCTGCTTTCATATACTGCTAATCTGGTTATTAAATTGGCAGAAGGAACATTAGAGGTAACTGTGGCGATCTATAAATGGTTTTCCAAGCAGAAGATACGAGCTCATGACCCCATTCAGCACTGACACCAAGAATCAAGGCCACAGTTGTTGATTTCCCAGAGAAATTCTTTAATTCCTTGATTGCTGGCTGCAGAATGGCCAAATATGTTCATGTTTAGAAGAGCGCTGATCCACAATGAGCCCTTAGTTAGTAATTCCCACAAGCTTCGGAAGTTTCCAATGCCAAATCCTTTTCAATCAGAATTAAAGTGTCCAGAAATGCAGCCTCATCTACAAATTGCCACAAAGTTCTAAGAGAGCAAAGTGAGTAAATGTCAGGACTCAGCCAACTATCAAATTTTAGAACCTTAATTCGTCACCACTTGTGATCATATAAAACAATGTCATAACGCATTTTGGAATTCATACTGTTTGTCAAATGAGGTCATGAAACTTGGTACTTCAATGTATCAATTCCAACTCCTTCCCCTTTAACATGTAAAGAGGCACACAAAGTCTAGAGGCTGTGAAAGAGCAAGATAAATATTCTGAAAATAAGGGACAGTTTTAACTTAACATTTAAAACTTATTTAAAAATACAGAAAGAGGAAACAAATGTGAAAAAATTAAAAAGCATCTAAATATGAATGGTTCCAGGTTGGAAATAGATGTGGTATTCAAATTTCTACTCGATTAAGAATTTCTCCTATCATTTTGGCGTGAATTTCCTTCATTGTTAAGAAATTGCACTTTGCTCATAAACCTGAGAAATTCAGTTTAAATCAGCATTTTTCAAACACTAACTATGAGAGAATTCTTACTGCATGTTTTAAAGGCAACAGGATCTGGAAAATGTCACTGAGCAAAGCATACTGTTCCTGTGCTGTGCACTGCACAAAGGAGGCCACACTGTGTCCTGAACGTATAACTTGCTTATAAGATTAGACGGAACTATTAAACCGCTGGTGGGAAAAAACACCATAACTCAAAAATAGCTATGTGGGGAATTCTCATGCATTTCTAGCAGATTTGAATTTAATTATTTTTTTACTCTTTCCATCTTCAAAAGAAAATAAATTTATAGAGATCTACTGAAATACAGAGTACCTTTTATAAAAGATGAACAACAGAAGGCTCAGTCAATGTGGTTCAAAACATAGTTTGTTGAAAAGGGTTAAAGGTTAAAGTATAAAATTCTGAGGGCCTGGGGAAAGGGGGAGGTCATAATTTAAAAATAAAACTATAAAAATCATCAGACCAAAAAGGGTGTGCGCATATAATGTAAAAATCCTAATAAGCAAAAAACAGGACTTATTTTAATGTTAATAAAAAATATAAACCATCCTCTGTATATTACAAATTCCAAGAAAGCCTAAGTATCATTAACAAAATTCAACTCTCAGGTGATACTTTTATTTTACTGTAATCACCCAACTCTTCCATAATGATTCCCCCTACACATGTTGGTCTTGGAATAAAACACTCATCTATACAAATTTTGATTAGACTATCACAAAAACCTTGCAGGCTAGATTTCAAAGTTTTAAGGTGGCTGGATAGCTATCCAAAATTACAAGCCATCTTATTTTGGAAAAATATCTACATAGAGGAAATAGGAATATTTTTAAACTGTATTTAAATCCCAAGCACTTTCACATATTCTCATTCTGTCAACATGAAATGCAAAAAATAGATTGCCCAAATCAGCTCTTCTGACAGAGTTTCCTTACGTACAGCAGGAAGAGCACATTTCAAATCCTGACACTCCTCCAAAGCTGCAGGATCACATGCTCTCTCTAAACCTCAGCTCGGGGAATCCTGGCTGTCCATCCTCCTCTATGCAACAATGTATACAAAGTCTGTAACAGGATTTTGCACGTAAAGGACACTCAAACATGTATTCAACACCCCACTGTGTGTTTGTACAGTTTTAGAATTCGGCATATTATAAGATAAAATAAAAACCTATTTCATTTTTCCCCATGTTTGTTTACTCCTTTGTAAAAAGATTGATTTGCTTACTCCAATTCCACAAGATATTTCCTTTGAGAATTAGTCTCTACTTGCTTTATTTTTTTTAAAGATTTATTTATTTTGAGAGAGAGAGAGACTAGTTAAGCTCGTTCCTATCTGTAAAATCTATGGGTCAAATGTGTTAATCTTCTAGGGATCCTGATACATAGTTCCAACATCATCCTCTAGAAAGATGTGGCCTTTGGTTCTCCTACTACCATTCTGTGAGAGCTGTAAGTTTCCTTGCAACCCAACAAATGTTATCTTTAAAAGAATCTCAGCTAATTTGTGAGTGGAAAAGATACCTTAAATTATTTTAATCTGAAATTCTTTTGATGAATAGTGAATAGAATACACCTTCGTGTTGTTATTTTTCCGAGACAATCTTATTCTTGTCAATTATTATTTGGTTACTTAACTTATCAAATTGTATGAACTTTTTAAACAGCAATACTAATTTAATTTTGATTATCTACTTGTTCATATATTTTTATTCGTTTTTAGCCTGATGTTGTAGTTTATATAGTTTATGTACATTTTTTCAATTTTATAGACTCAAACCTTTTTTTCTATTTGCTATTTTTTATGTCCTTTATTCATGGCCTCCTTCCCTTTGCAGTAATTAGAAGGTATTTCAGAATTATGTCAATGATGGAGAAAATGGTGTCATTAATCACAGAGGAACATTAGGCACCATAAGACTGAAGCTGGGATATGAACCTGTCTCTCTTCTCCATGTGGGAAAAAGGTCTACGGGCAAGTCTGTCATGCCGTTTTTCCTTTTCTACAACAATGACTTTGATTTCTTGGTAGGCACATCGAGTCTCCTTCAAACAGTAACACCAATGAGAATTACACTGGACATGCTCTGTTCCTAGAATATGAAATTTGTAGCATAGTAGAATATCTAGCATAAAGAAGTAAAATTATCCAGAGAAAAAACAAACTTACAATTAAGTTTGCTATAGAATGTAGAACATAAAATACCAATTATTCCATCTTAAAAAAATCTCATTATAAAACAACTAAATGGGGGCGCCTGAGTGGCTCAGTGGGTTAAAGCCTCTGCCTTCGGCTCAGGTCATGATCTCAGGTCCTGGGATCGAGCCCCACATCAGGCTCTCTTCTCGGCAGAGAGCCTGCTTCCCCTCTCTCTCTGCCTGCCTCTCTGCCTACTTGTGATCTCTCTCTCTGTCAAATAAATAAATAAAATCTTTAAAAAATAAAAAATAAAACTAAATGGTTTCTGAATAGCATTTACAAAATGCAATTTTTTAAACCAACAGAAATTGTAGGGTGTGGTTTAATTTAACTTTTACCCAAAACATCTAGCTGATTGCCCTACCAATAGTTTTAAATAATTATTTCCTCATGTGAGTTCTGTGTGTGGCATTCTTTTTCTATGTATGCATTACTATGCCTTATTTTCTTATGAACTGTTGATTGCTTCTAAGACCATCTTTTTTTTTTTAAATCCATCTGTTTTTGATTCTTTCATCAGTGCTGTGATATTTTAGCCTAAATTATTTTTAAGTTTTGGTAGGCACAGCAAGCATCCCTCATTTCTCTTCTTTTGAACATTTTTTAGTTGTTGGGAGTCACAGGGATTCTCTCTTAAGACACCGTCACCCCACAATCTCCTGACTGGCACTTTCTGGAAATTATAATCTCCAAATGATGTGTAGAGGTGGAAGAAGAGGAGAGCAT
This sequence comes from Potos flavus, assembly GCA_028534135.1. NCBI lineage: Eukaryota > Metazoa > Chordata > Mammalia > Carnivora > Procyonidae > Potos > Potos flavus. The sequence continues at coordinate 5,811,068 of CM052899.1, read as the reverse complement.
TAGCCCCACTAATGATGCTCCCACGTCAAAACTAGCACCAAGGCAGGAGAGGAGAGCCGCCTCTGCCCTTGGTGATCTCTCAAGCCACCTGTCACACCGTGGGAGAATTACACTGGGACTCTCAATTAAACTCAGATCCTCTTGACTACTTTACTTCAGAAAGCAAAAAACCTGTCCTTCATCAGCTTTTGAAAAGCTCTATTTCAACCCTCTAGTTTGGACAAATTCATCCCGGACACTACATATCATGGGTCAGTTTAGGGGTGGGGGCGTTTTTTTGTGGCGGGGAGGAGGGTGAGGGTCTTCATTAGAATTTTGTTACATAGTTGAGAGACGTAAGGGACGCCCTGCTCTCCAGGCAGGTGGCATTTTATCCCCAAGTCCTTCTGCCTCTTGAGTCTGTGATGTTTACGGGAACACAAAGAAGTCACATCTTACAATCTGGAAAGGCTTTACACCTTCCTGTGTGGGACAGGTTCTCAGACCCTGTCACAGCACTGACCGGCGCTTGTCAGTCGCCAACCAGGTAACCCTTCAAGAGTCCTGGTGAACATGCTTTCTACGAAGGAAAAGATAAGATTAACATCTCCCCTTTTGATGGCATTTGGGTTATTGGTCTTCAGATAAAAATATAAACTCTGTTAAAATAAAAAACAGTTTGGGTGGAAGGAGAATTAAGTGCGGGGAAGGGGGATAGCACCTCTGAATGAAAATGGTAACAAAATCTCAGTTGAGACTCTTTGTCAAATCACACTGGTCTCTTGGCACTGAGTTTGGCAATAGGTATGGGATGTATGAGGTTTTTCATTTTCATTGTCCAAAATAAAGACATTAAAATAATTAGGGTCTCTCAACTCTGCTTGTGGTATAATTTGTGTCTAAAGATTAAAATCTATTGGAGTGGAAGAGTCTTACCACAGATAACTAGAAGTCCTAGTGGGTCACCAGTTAGTTGAAGAAGTTAAAGTGAAGATTATTAAGAACGTAATCATGCTTTAAATATAAATTTTTTATGTGCATATATACTAATTCACTAGACTTTTATTATTGGAACAAGATCTTGTCTTTGGAGTTGGCTATTGGCTTTCCTGCATATACACTACCTGCAGTGCTTTTAGTTTTCATTTCATTAAAGGGAATTGAGAAATTAAAGTCACTTGCAAAGCAATCCAAAAAAATAATATTCTTCTGCTACATTTCATAGTAGCTTAAAACACTGATAGTTGGCTTATGCAGACCTAACTGGACAACTTTTTTATTTTATTTTAAGATTTTATTTATTTGACAGAGAGAGAGCACAGCAGGGGAAGCTGCAGGCAGAGAGAGAGGGAGAAGCAGGCTCCCCACTGAGCAGGGAGCCCAATGCAGGACCTCAATGCCAGGACTCTGGGATCATGACCTGAGCCAAAGGCAGACGCTTAACTGACTGAGCCATCCAGGTGCCCCTGAACTGTTTTAAATTGACTCTCTTTGAGTCGTTTCAAAGCATTCAGTTTCTGTATATTTCATACTAATTTTCCCACATATTATGGTTACTTTCAGTAGGAAACACTAAAAAAATATGCATCCATTCATTTCATCTAGTAACTTTCAATGCTGAGGTAACAAAGTTTGGATCACATAATTGCAAAGCTTGAAAAAGGCAATTCTTTCAGTAACTAAAATAGATACATGTGTTATTAAAAGTCTTTGAACTATGGACTATGACTTTTTAAAAAGTCACTCTTTGACTTCCAAGAAGACTGTCCCTAAGTACATAAGAATAAAAACATCAAACCACATGTTTACAATTCCCTAGTCTTTTTTTCTCTTTCCTGACCCTACAACTCTCATCTCAACGCCAAGCTGGCAGCTCTAAGCTCATCCCTAGAAAACTTTAAAATAATGTGTCTGGTTAAAAGCTGAACGATGTCTGCTAGAAGCTTATGCTATTGGGGATAAAAATAATAATAATAAAAGAGTAGGAATGTAGCCTCCAGCCTCTCTGAACCACAAATGGCCTTGCAGGTCACAATGCCATTTACAGTTTCCAAACAGAAGTCAAATGAGTTGTGGGTAATGGAGCAAATTTAAAACATTATTCCTGGCAGCCTTCCATGTATTTTTCTTCACACGATGGCATGAACAATAGTCCTATTTGAAAGGAAGGACCATAACAGCAATGATCTCAAATTCTGTTTTTCTCTCTTACCTTGTTGTCTTCTTTTGGGATTTTAACCTTCCAAGAAAACTTCGGAGACATCCGCCCCCCTGAGCGGCCATCTGCTTCAAGTGGTCGGAAGGGGCGAAGCTTGCATTTAGATACCATTCTTAATACATCTCTAACCATTATTTCATTTTGTGTGTGTGTTGGTCCCTTAGACTAAAATATTCAAAGGTTAATTTATTCCACTTGGAAATATTAAATGCAGTCTGCCATTTTTTCTTTATCGCCAAAGGCATCTGATGAATTTTCTGCCCGTAAGTTTTGCCAATGAAGTGTACTTCCAGGGCCGCCGCCAACACCTGCCCCGCCTTGCGTCCTGTCAGGCCTCGCGAGGCGATGGCCCGGTTGTCGGTCCTCCTCTCTGCCTGACGGACTCGGCGCTTTCTCGGGAAGCCCGTTGACCCAGGCTGCCCGGCAAGAACGAAACCGCTCTCAGTCCCCCATGGCCTCGTGAGCTTCTGCACCGCACGGTTCTATTTATATTAAACCAGACATTTCCATGTAATTTCATATTCTCCGCAATGTTTCTTTCCATAGCCAAGTAAACTCAACAAGTGAACTTTTGAGATAATATCTAAAAAGAAAAGGAAAAAGAAAAAGAAAAAAATCTCAGCTGCGGCAGACTAAAGGCATGGGTTTCATTTAAATGTTTCCTGTTTTCAATGCATTTGCCTCGTAGAACCATTGTGTGTAACACAAAGTCTGATTCGATTAGCAACTAAATTGTTACAACTGAATTTCAGCTCCAGCCGTAGAAAGTCCGGGGGAAATGAACCACTGGAGAAACAAGGATGGATGGCATTCGTATTTGGGAGGTTTGGATGTCTTGCGCATTGACGTACAGGACCTTTGTCACTGGGCTGACGTGTCAGTCTAAAGTACTATTCAGGAGCCAGACGCTTGGCAAATGCAAAACTTCGGTGTATTTTTTATCATGTACGGCATTGAGTACATTGAAATACTGGTCAAAAATAGTCGCCTATTTCTATATTGGAAAGATCATTCTCTGGCCATCTACCACGTCATAGAGTATCACACCAGAGTATCAGACGGCTTCGGGTGAGAACATTTGCAAGATGAGTACAAGTTGAACAGAAGCATCTGGCCCCAATTTGTGAACGCAGTCAATGCACAGTGTTAATGACTGATTTCAACTACTTGTTTAATTATGAAGAATGTATTTCTGCCGATTACAGGGAAGTGTTTTCTAGTAAACTGAAGTGGGAATGTTTTATACAAATATCCCCTTTATTCTGCTCAGCCTTTTTAAAGAACTACATTGTTTGGTATTAATATCTCCACTCTTCCATGAGTTTATAATTGCCTCTTTATTTTCAATATTTCTTGACCCATTTGTTTTAAGTTTGTTTCTTGAAAAGAGCATATAGTTTTTTCCTTTTAATGTTAAGAGTTTTGATTCTCTCACATTTAGTTTAATGTCCTATATAATTGATTTCATTTTTCTACCTTGCTCTGTTATTAATTTTATATTGTCACTTCCTCTGTTATTTTTGTTGGTACAATAGGCAAAATCCAGTTCAACTGTCCATTCTCTTTATTGTTAGGCTTTGCTTTCTCTGCTCTCATGCAGAGAAGCACACATTTATATGAAGGCAAGATAAAAACTCCCTCCTTTAATAAAGACAGAGTATCCCCCTGCCCTTATCAATTAGATGACAACTTTAAAATAATGTATTTCTAACCTCTTACTCATTTCCCTGGCTTTTCTCATGATTGCAGTTGACCTCTATTCCTTACCCCCATGTTTGCTAAGATCACTTAATGGTAGAGTGGCTAGCCTTCGTGCTCATCAACACATAGCTGCCCTTTTCCTTCTGAATTTCACTTCCCAGCTCCCCTGAACTCTGTTGAGGCCACAGAACATGTTTGAGCCAATGAAATGTGGGTAGAAGTCATGCAGGTCATTTCTAAGCTGAGTCAGCAGAAAGCTTTTGTGCCCTTTCTATAGCCTCTCTCTACCTCTCCCTGAAAAATCGTGGAAGGGCACTTGTTTAAGATGGGAGAGCCCCAGAACTTAAGTGGCTGGAAATTGGAGAGGCCTGACAGAGGTCAGCTCTCTGGGAGAGCCATCCAAGGTGAAGAGGATTATCACAATCAAGTGAGGACTAAGTTTTTATTATAGAAGACCACAGAAATGTGGAGGCTGTTACCAAAATACGGAGTGTTCGTTGCTTCCCTTACAGAAGTCCTTCTTTGCCGCTTGTGTTATATATTCTCACGAACCTGCATGCTACCAAGTTTCTGTTTCCTTTCTTCTTTATCTTCCCAGATCTTGAACTCTGCATAACACTTTATTTGGTTATCGGTTAATGTATTTTCTCAACCGTATTCCTCATGGGATAAATGAATGATAAACATTCTAAACGCATGTTTATATTTTATTTAGGTGTATGCTATCTTAGTGATCTAGAACTTTGGAGTTCTGGTCATTTCTTCTCATTCATCTGTAGATACGATCCCAGTCTTCGCGTCTACCTTCTTGCAACAATAAGTCTCTGGTCATTTTGATGTTTTTTTCTTTGTAGTAATAAATGAGTTTAACCTTGTCGCTTATTTGGTTTTCACTTGATATTGGGCAGAATATACGTGCATGTTTTCTTACCCAGCCTGTAATTGACTGAGAGCTTTGAAATTCCAGCTTCAAATTTCCTTCACTTCTAGAGGTATTCCTTCTATAGTATTCATTGTAGGCGGTCTTGAAGATGACCTCCCATGGTCCCCACCTCCTGGTATTCACACTCCTGTGGAGTCCCCTCAAAGACTGTGCCAAGACATCTCTGTTACAGCATACGAGCAAATGATGGCATGTCACTTCTGAGATAAAGTTGTAAGACTTTGGCTTCTCTATGGAGCACGTTGCCCACTCTTTCATTCTCTCAAGGCCATGAATTTGCTTGAACGTGGATGCTTGGGCAACAGTCAAGTTCAGACACTGCAGCCTTGACACCTGGGTTGACTGTAATCTCTTGATAGACTGAGTCAGAATACCACCCCACTAAGGCTCCCCGGCCCCCTCCCCAGAAGCCATGAGATAATAAAATCACTTTAAGCCACTTAGTTTAAAGATAATTAATTACACAGCAGTGGACATCTAATACAATATTATCTTTGGCATTTTATATTTTCTTTACAATTCTTATTATAAATATATTTGGCTTCTTAAATCTGTCATCTGTGTTTCCTTTTTCCATCATGATTTTCAACTTTTTTTTCCATTTTCAATTTTTTTTTCTGGGTTTTGAAATATTTTTGCGCTTGTTCATCTAGTCAAATAATTTAAGCTTTAGAGATGATTGTCTTCTCTCTTGCAATTTATCTACTGGGTTGTTTAATTGAGAGATCACATTTCCAAAAATTCCTATGGACCATTATTGGTAGGTAGGGAGTTTCTGTGCAGAAACACCTGGAGGAAATCTACCTTCCCTAAACTCAAGACAAGGAAGATTTAGCTCCATTTTTGGCTTTTGAGAGTCAGATCAGTAACATGGGACTAATACAGAGTCCCACAGATCTCAGAAAGCTTGGCCATTTTCAACCTGCTCTGCTTTTTACTCTTTATCCCCAAACTAAGATGCTACTGTTCAGTCCATTGAGTAGCCAACAAGTAAGAGATCCCTCATTGTCTCTATGTCAGAATCCCCAAAGAGCCAAAGCCTTACCTACATTCTATTTCATGTAGATTACCATGGTTTTTAGCCTACTAGAGGCAAAAAATGAAACAACAATAAAAAAGGTTGGAGGTAGAAATGGGTAGAAGAGAAGTGATTTTAGATCATCACTTCCCAGCCAAATTTGAGAGAAAAAAAATACATTTGACTAATGAAACTTCAGTCCTCGATACAGTCACAATACACACAAAATGTGCTCAGTAAAAGGCAGTGGCCTACTGTCATCACATAATCACTGCATAAGGAGTCAAGTCAGGAGAAGAGAACCAGAATTTTGTTGGCTTTTCAAAGCGTAATATGTATGGGGCAAGTCAATTCTTTCATTTTAAGTAATATGGAAACATACTCAATCCAGGGACCTTTTCATCTCAATCACGTTCTTGAAGTCTTTTTTTTTTTTTTTTCCTTTTTTTCTTTTCTTTTCTTTTTTTTTTTTTAGTGCAATACCTACTATATCTAAGGCCTCACACTTGGCACCTTACACAATTTTTTAAAACTTCTTCAGAAATCCTCATAGTGTAGTTACGATTGTTCCAATTTACAGATTTGGAGAATAAGAAGCTAGTGGTTAAAAGCACATATTCTGAAGACAAAATGATTATTTCTCCTACATCTTAGATTTCTCATCAGTTAGCTACAGACACCAAGGAATGTTGTAACATTCAAAGTGGAGGCAAGGAAATCAGCGTTGCCCTTGGTGATGCAGAGAGTATTGTGAAGTGCACAAAACACTTTCAGGGTTAGGGTTTTCTGTCTAGGCAGCAAGTCAAATGTCCCCTGGAACAGCCTCCTTCCAGAGCTGAAGAGAAGAGTTTCTAATAGTTCAAAAATATCGACCACACTGATACATTCACATGCATATTAGAGCTGCTCGGAGTACTAAAGCATTTGAAGGATGATGAAGCAGTATTTTCTCAAAAAAGTCTTTTTTCCCCTAATCATTTAAAATCGAGTTCAAGAATCTGCCAAATCCTGAGTAATTATGTGAGAGCTCTCATCTTCCTCCCATGCCATTAAAAACCAGGGAAAACTATGTTCAGTTTCCGCTGCACAGAGTTAACTGTCAGGCCCACAGGGAGCATCTCAAAGGTCACAAACAACCCAACGAGCTCACGGCCATAGTGATATTCATGGCAACAAGAGACGGCAACCCGTCTGTGGGTAGATCGCGTACAAAGAGCACACACGGGGGTTGGGACTGCCTGGGCGTGACCCACTGTGCAAGCAGCCCCGCTGCAAACACAACTCTCCTGGCATCCTCCACCGGACACAAATGACAGCACTGATGAGGATATAAAGTCTCAAAACTACCTCGGGTCACAGATCTCTTTTGTACCCATTTCACTGGGAGAGTGGCAGCCATATCTTTACGAGGGTGATAAGGTGACCGATCGGTCCCTGTGGGACAACTAAGAGACTTCTACACGGAGGATGCTCACATATTGAAGACAGGGGCGTTGAGAGAGGGGGGAATCATCCCTCCATGAGAGGACACAGATGACACGAACATATTGCTGTGCTGGTGCTGGAGTCCGAGCCAGCCCGTGTTGCCACAGGTCGAAAGCCATGAGTAAACCACTCATTATTCATCCCAGTCTTGACAGTCCAAAAATACACCCAGAAAAGGCTGAGGCCAGCTTCCTATGAAAGGAAAAGTTTCATCTAAGTGCTTAGAGAGTCAGTCCCTGTGTTTGGAAATTCTGGGGCTTACCATGTTCCTTCCCACCCTGCACTTTTTTTTTTTTTTTTTTTTTTGCTTCACTCCATTAGTGTGATATTCCAGGACAATTTACAGACTCAAATTAGAACCATCTTAAGAAACCATACAGCCTTTTGGAAAATGAGAAGTAAAAATTATTCTAAATAGTTACAATGAAGGATAATATTCCAAGTAAATATCATCTATTTATGATCGAATCCCCTCTTCTCTCCATGGTAAACTCTCAATGTACTTCCTGCAGATACAAACCCTGAAATAACTATATAATAACATGATTCGAACCCTCTTTACGTGCCATGGTTCAAAACAGGAACCTAATTTCACTAATCAGTAAAAAAGAATGATTCTAAAGAACAAATGAAGAGGGGGGGGAAATTCTCCCAGGCATCTTGGGGAGTTATTTAGGTCTCCCGAAAAGTCCATCTCGTAGAGAATTATTAAGGCAAATAAAAGGATAGGATTCGAGGTTTTTTTTTGTTTTTTTTTGTTTTTTTTTTTTAAGGATTCGAGTATTTTTAAAAATATTTCTTTTTCCAGGGTGCCTGGGTGGTGTAGTCGGTTAAGTTTCTGACTACTCTTGGTTTTGGCTCAGGTTGAGATCTCAAGGTTTTGAGATCGATCCCTGCGTCAGGCTGCACACTTGGTGTGGAATCTACCTCAGACTCTCTCCTCTGTCCCCTCCCTCGCTGACCCTCAGTTGTCTCTCTCTCAAATACATACATAAATCTTTAAAAAAATACATTTCTTTTTCCTCAGTGACTTTTCAAATTTTATGTCAGGTAATTCCTTTATGAATGCTTAGCCCCCCAAAATTCATGACAGCCCCCAAGTTTTTCCACAACTGTTCAGTTCACAAGGAACTACTGGAGAGTGGTTTCAGGCTTTTGTCTTTTGTGCATGTTGGGGAAGGATATCTGTGTATGTCTATTCCTAACAATGTGTGGTAATATTTAAAATTGCATTTTTAGTAGAAATTATTATTTGCTCCTTCTTATATTGTTCTGCGTGCTTTGCATATAGATACTAATTTAATCCCCACAACATCCCATGAGGTAGGTAATGTTACCTCCATTTTAGAAATGAGGACACTGAGACACAGAATGGTTCAACAAATTTCCTTAAACTACAGAGCTAATACATGCTATCACTAGGATATAACCCAGGGCACCCGGCTCTCGAGGTCACTGGTAACTACCCAGCTATTGAGTGAAGAACACTTAACACTATATTTTGACTCCGTAATGTAGATGCAAGTCATAGCCCATGAGCTATCTGCACATTATTTTGGTGCCTAGATTCACTCTATAAAATGAGGGTAAGCCCTTGTTCACTGTGAAAGCTGACTCTGCTGGGCCCCCTGCCCTTTGCTCTAAAGACAGATGTGCCTTAGATAGGAACCCAGAAACAGGCACAAAGAAAACAAAAAACAAAAACCCAAACCGTAAATTCAGCACATGCTGTAAACACTTGCCCAGAAACATAATTGGGGCTGTGGCACACTGCCTTCTTCAAGGAAGGCCTCGGTAACACCACTCATGTCACAGACTCTCGACTGTGTCTCGCACTTGTCCCACCAGGCCCTTGAGTCCGGGGGCGCAGTGACCGGATCCCCCGTCTCAGGATGCTGCTTTCCGGAGCTCTGCTTCCAGGCTGCGGGAAGTCTGAGCGTGGAGAAGCCGCGTGCGGAGGCCCTGGTCAGCACGGCCTGCGGAGCCCAGCTTTCGCTTCATCCCAGCCCGGAAGCAGCCTGGACAGGATTCCCAATCGCCCCCATCATGCCCGTCAGCCCCAGCAGAGGCCCTCGCCCCCCCGGGGAGGGGGTAAGATACCGGCCGCACCCTGCCTTACAGGGTACTCCTAACCAAAGAATCTGAGACGGGAAAGAAGTCCGGGGTGCTTGGTTTATGCAGTAATAGTACGAAATAGAATTGGGTGCCTAGAAATGAAATGCTGCGAAAATAGGCAGGTTCTGTTTGTTTCCGAGATGGTGTGTCAGGTAGAAGTCTGAGAGGGCTGTGGCGAGCTGAAAATCGGGCCCCCGAGGACACCCGCGGCCTCCCTCCTGGGCCCTGTAATTGCCTTATCTCTGCAGATGTGACTAAATTCCAGGTCTTGGGGTGGGGAGCCTAAGCTGGCTTATCCAGGTGGGCCTTGACTGCCATCGCAGGTGTCCTGCTCAGAGAGGGAGGGGCTCCGACACGGGGAGGGGCCGGCAGTGAAGACCGAGGCAGAGAACGGAGCTATGCGGCCACAGGCCATGGCCCCCGGGAGGGGCAGGCGGCTGGTTCTCCACCAGAGCTTTCAGAGGAAACACGGCCCTGCCCACGCCTTGATTTTGCCCAGTTAAGCTGATTGTAGACTGGTCCTCCTGCACTGAGAATCAATGTCTGTTGCTGGCTTTTGTTTTTGTTTTTTTTAAGTTTTTATTTATTTATTTGCGAGAGCGAGAGGGCAGGAGCAGGGGGCAGAGGAAGAGGGAGCAGCAGACACCCCATGGAACAGGAGCCTGATGCAGGATTCGATCCCAGGACCCGGGGACCACGACCCGAACTGAAGGCAGACACTTCACCGACTGAGCCACCAGGCACCCTCAGTGTCTATTGTTTTAAAGCACCCAGTTTGTGGTCATTGGTGAGAGCAGCCACAGGAAAGTAAGAGTCCCTAAAATATAGTCAGAAAAGGTTGGAGAGAGACTTAGGAGGCGGTTCTTGCCCACCAGAGGAGAGGAAACTCATAGGGAGCTCAGCAATCGTCACCCGTGGCCATGTGGAAAATAAGAAATACAGCAAGAACTCAGGAGGCAGCGTAAGGAGGTTTCAGGAGCTTCTCTTAGCTGTCTATGGTAGAATATGAGAGCAGAGAGATTAACTAAAAAACAAACTATATTCAGTTTTCCAAAGCAGCTATAGAAGCCTAGGAAAGCATTTCCAGGCAGAAAAGGCTTCTCAAATAAGAAAGAAACTTTGGAACAAATATTAAAATCAGAGTGCTCGCAGAAAAACATTGTCTCAGAGTAAAGATGAAACCTTCGGTTGACTATGAAAACCATCACGAAGACCTCAGAAAGATTCACATCTGGGACCTGTAGACACGTTCACATAAGACAAAAACCTTCCCATAGTCTCTAGGCTGTGCCTCTGTTAAGAAAAAAAAAAAAATCAGGGTTTCTAAAAATCTTAAGGATGTTATTCCACAGAAGTCACACGAGGGGCCCAAAGTAGAAATGGGCTTGTCTCCAAGAGATTTGTGAATATGGATTTTATCTAAAGGGCTAAGTTCATAAATTATCACATAATGAACCCACAAAGTTCTAGAGACACTGTCTTTGCTGGGACTAAACCAGTCAGGCAGGACAAAATGAAACAAAAAAACAAACAAACAAAAACTTAAATCCTTGAACCACAAACAAGATAGAAGATAAAAACAAAAGTAAATAAAACCCTACTTAGCTGTCCACATAAGCAATGGTTTAGGAGACAGTCTGATTCAGGGGTTGGACGAAGAGCCCAGGACAGACCCCGCAGCCAGAGAAACGTGTCTCAGGGTGGACGTCTGACCCTTATTCCAGGGACTGATACCGTAGTCCCTGCCAGATTTCCGAACTGTTCTGGAACGGTGGGTCTACTGTGGCCTAGGAGAGTCTGCTGTGGTTACCCTAACCTGTGTACCCACCATCCGTGTGCAGCTTGGGGGGCACATAACTGTCTCTTCCGCCCACAGATCAGATTGAGAGAAACCACGCTTGAGGAACTGCGTTCCCGGTGTCTCACCTACACGCTGCTCCATTTAGACGACCAGACGCTGGGCCTTGAGCCTGAGGTGGAAACTAAAACTAGAAGGAGGTGTTCTGGGGTCTTGAGAGACCGTGACTATGGTGCGTGCCGGGGGACGTGAATTGCTGTGGCCCAGGGGGGGAGCAGGGGCATGCTCTCTTTCCTAAACAGGGCGGCCAAATAGATCCTGTCGGAAATACTTTCCTGAAATGTCTTTGGCTACCCTCCCGTCGAGAAGCACCATGTAGACCCCTCGCCCCGTCCTTAAACCTAGGTGGGTCTCTGGTTGCTCGAAGCAAGAGAGCACAGTGCAGGGCCACTCTAGGACTTCCAGACCTTGTCGAACACACGCTGCCCCTATGGGCCTGGTCATGCAAAATACCCACTCCGGGCACTGCCTCCCTGCTGCGGCCTCTCGCAGAACCCGGCCACGGTGCCGCGTGGACCACGACCCGCATGAGGAGGTCATGAGGTGCTGTGCCAGTCACCAGTCCCCCACCGAGTCCAGCCCTTGAGTCATCCCAACCCAGACACCAGGCATGTGAGTTAAAGAGCCTCCAGATGACTCCAGCCCTCAGATCCTTGAAGCTCCCTCCGCGGAGGCCCCGGGCCTTACACAAGACACAAGCCGTCCCCGCCACACCCTATCTGAACTCCTGACCCATAGAATCAGCGACTGTAACACAATTACTGCATCTTACAGTAGTAAATGTGGACGGTCTTGCAATAAGGCTAGATTATAAAATACACAAGTGAAGGAAGAGTGATTACAGACGGTTGCAGAGGTGGGCAGACAGCAACACCGCGGATGCTTTAGTTCTCATGCAAGCGGTCGGCCTTTTGAGGGTAGGGAGCTCCCGCGAAGCCACAGTGAGACCGGTCAGTGCTCTGGGAGTTGCAATGGCAGAACCAAGTACGTGCCCGATAGCAGCGTGGGGGAAGCTGCCCCATCAACATATTTTTGGGTCAGACAGATGCTTGACAAAATGTCAGCAAGTAGTTTGTTTTTAAGCCCGCCTGATTTGCCAAAATACCAATAATGTTTTAAGCATGGGGGGTGGAGGCAGGGAGGAGGGAGAGTGGAAAGGAATTTCAAATTGTCAAAGAAAGGTCCAGCCCAAACCATGTTAATAAAAACAAGACTTTATAGTGGAGTTGCCAGATTTTCCAATGGATTCAAAGCATTTTTAATTCTTCCCAGTACACAAGATGCTTTTCCTGCGGTAACGTGTCTCCTTCACAAAAACAGACGTGTGTGTTTTATAGGCAGCACTTTGCTTCCAGGTAGGACTTTACATCTCTTACCGAAAACAGGGCTCCCTACTCGTGCGTGTAAGAAAGCGTAGGTTTTAGACCAGACTCCATTCTCTTTCGAACAATGTTTAGGAAGACTAAAAGGGCGACAGAATTGATTCGTTATTCTGATTTGGCACAAGTCAACCTGCCCAGATAAAGGAGAACCAGACGAGGTGAGGGGATCTCCTCAGACTGAAGGATAAAGAATTGGTGGAGTTACCCAAGCAGGTGGCCAAGGTCATGATTAGGAACTGTGTCAAGAACAACACTGGCCTTTGTGACTGAGTGCAATGTGAGTTTGACCATTCACTCAACATACTCGTGCTCTAGCGCCACAGAAGTGATTACCAAAACCTGAGTAGGCAGGTCAACACCTGCCGACCAACTTACCTTCCCACGGGTGACGAGCCCGGACAGGCCGACTACTCTGCGAGGGGCTAACAGGCTGCCTTGTGGTGTTGGCCTGGCTGGACTCCATCTGAAGATTCTGGGAAGGGTCTGCTTCTAAGCTCCTTCACCTTGTTGGCCCAATTCAATTCCTCCTAGAGGCCACTTTCAGGTCCTGGCCTCAGGGACTCCCCCTCTCTCAACAGCAGTTAACTCTTCTCACAAAGAATCTGGTGCTTACTCACCCTTCTTTAACCATGTGAAGAAATTTAATAAGGCTCCGATGATCAGGAAGTGATCGGAGTGGGTTTAACCTAGTTTAAGGTGAAATGATCAGTAATCCTAACATCTGAAAAATCCATTTTGCCATATAACATAAACAAGGGAGGAAAACTGGTGGTGGAAGGTCATTGGGGTCACCTTAGAATTTAGCTTATGACACCTAGTCAACATCAATGGAACTACATTGTTAAAAGGACAAAAAACTAAAAATAAGAAATCCACTAATTTGCCTCCATCCCTCCCTATTTAGATGGCTAATTTCAACTGTTAGGAACTGTGGCCTTCAAAGGGGGTCTGAGTGTCAGAGAAACAAGTGAATTTAGAGTTCCACTTCTGCCCCTGAGCATCTCTGTGATGACAGACCTATCCATTCATCACACCGAATCCCAAGTTCTACATTTGGAAAGGAAAAGAAGAAAACAATACACATCCCATAGGGTTTTTGTGAGAATTAAATGAGATAATAAATGTAAAACAAATCTAGTTCTATCCTTTGTGCATAGTGGGCACTGAAAAGAGATCCCCAAACTCTATTTTTCTTCCATAAAATTGCAGGTGGGCTATAAGAATTTATTTCAACCCCTATCCCCTTAGGTGCTCAGCATCTTTTCTCAGTACCTTTTTACAAAACATCCCTATAGGTCAACTTTTTGCAATACTCAAACTAAGAGAGAGCACTAAGCCACCAGCAGAGGAGCATTGAAAATTCTGAGTATACCAATATTTACGGAGTTGGGCTATACCAGTTAATGTATATTTAGTAGGAGAATTTGGTACATATAAGAAAAAAAATAATAGACTTCTGACACATTTGATTTCAAGTGTAATGCCAATAAGGTCTGGAAAAGTGCTATTAAATTTCTAACAATTCTAAGGAGAGTATATGCTAGCATTAATCATATCTCTTTCTCTATTAAGTTATAAAGTTCCTACTACCTGTATTTGTCATGGTTCAGAAAATTCCAATGATTTAAATAAATATATATATGCCTATTTTGCAGATGAAATTTGAGAATAATTTAAATGGTTCCTCCAGGATTTGTTAAATAGGTTTGTGGCAGGATTAGGAAAATTCCAGAATAATCGTCTCCTAAGGCAGAACAAGTGCCCCAAGTCCTACACTAAGCCATGGACCATAATGCTACCTTCACATCTTCCAAATGTTTCTACCTCCAAATGCAGAAAGACAGCTTAGTGAGATGAGCAAAGACCATATCCAAACAGCAAGTTAACCCAGGTCATGGTTTGGTTTTTTAAGAGCTGAGAATTGCTTGCCAGTCCCAAGTGCATATCTCATGGGTTCAGAAACATCATATCCCCAAGCTTTTTAAAATTCCTGTTCTTCTGTACAGAGCATCCTAGAAAAATCACCCACTTTGCAATCAGTTGTTGGTAATAACTGAAGAATGGACATGGAAAGGCAGAGACTTGAAGGAAAACAGATGTTTCCGGGGTTTTTTGGGTTTTTTTCCCCCACTGATACAAAAAACAAAAAACAAAAAGAAACCAACAACCAAGAAATAACAGAAAAACTTCCCATGCTTGAGTACATTTTCTCCAAAAAAACAAAAGTGAAAAAAGCTGCATTTCTCTCATAAACGGATTCAAAAGCACCAAGTATCAAAACTACCACCAAAATAATTACACTAGACCAGACCAGAAAGTTGGCATTTTTAATAGACTCATCTGCAACTATTCCAGAAATTTGAAAGCACGGGGCTGGTTTCTATCATTGGAGTTTGGCAAGTGGGGAAAAAAAAAAGGAAGAAAGAAAGAAAAGAAAGCTAAAAGGATTTTGGAAATACACTACTGAAGAGAACTCTAAAATTTTATTCCACAATTAAAGTTTTAAGAATTCTTGGAAATTTTCTAACTTTTGGAAATGTAGGTGAATTTAAAAATCAGAATTACGATCTTTAATAAATAAGTGGCCATTGAAAGATTGAGGGGTCATACTCATTAAGTTTAAAATTAGCTGACAAGAGGTAAATGGAAATGGTTTTCCTATTTGTATATCTTGTCCAACGCCTTTTTGATGCTCTGCTCACTTCTTTTAATTGACCAATGAATTTCCAGTAAAAGAACTCAAGCCACCTTACATTCCTCTTGGACTAGGAGCTATACTTCAATTGCCAAATTACCAATAAGCCAAAGTACCAGTCACAAAAGTGTTTTGTCAATTAAAAAGTTAATATGGAAGTTTTACCAGTTCTTAAAACTAGTTTATATGACTAAGACTTTATTTAAGGAAGACCTAGTATAGAGAAACTAACTCATTTGTAAATAAGTGGTTTTTTTATAGGGTCTACAGAGAAACATGTCGTTCTTTCATTCATTCCATACTAAGACTATAGTATACCTGGATGTTATCTAATATTTTTCTTCTTTATGCTCAGTAAAACTGGCTTAACTCTCAAATTAGTTTGTGTTCAAGATCAAGTATCTTTTATTCCTATAAGAATAACTGAGCATTACTTCATCCAGCCTCCTCATTCCCATTTGTCACTAAATCAAATTGAATGCCAAAAGTAGAATAATATCCCTAAAAAACTGCTTGGACTATGTTACCTGACAAAGAATTTACAATGTTGCCTTCCAGATCACAAGCAGAATATTCCCCCTGGCTTTCAAAGCATTCCACCAAAATCCCAGTAGGAATTTTCCACTACTATCCAGATTTCATTAAATCTGGACTGGATCCTCCACTCCCCCTAAATATCCAATACCCCTTCACTTTTCCCAATACTATACTTTCTTGGTGCCAGTCCCCTTTTGGGATAGCAGGTCCCATTCCTGTTCACCTTACTGATCTCTTATCTCTATAAGTAAGGTCATATTTTCTACAGAAACTATTTTCATAGCAAACCAGGTTACAAGGACTATAACTTGATTATCAAACACTCAAAAAATAACAAATAAATTTCAAACTCACACTAATTCTATCACCAACGACTCTTAGTTAACATTTTAATGTAATATTCTTGAAAAATTTTATTTTGTTGTGGTGTATACTTTAAAAATGGTATCCTACTGTTCCGAACATCTCATCAGCTCTATCTTCATTAGTGACTACATTATAGACATTGTAATACATATCTTTTCACACCTCATCCTTCTACTCTTCTTCTGAATCTGTGTATCTCTCAGCACCCAACAGAGTTGTACCTTGAAACACTCAATGCAGAGGGTGACAAGCAAACACATAAAGCAATACACAATCAGTAGTATATTACAACTTTTCCTATTTATGATTGGAATAAAAATAAATTCACTGATGCTTAGTGAATTTTCAGTTAAATTGTATATAACAGTGTGTTTCGCATCAGAAAAACAAGTTATCACATAAATGTATTTAGTATATTTATACTATAGAAATATAAATACACAAATAAACATTTGTTAAAATAAATTCAATTGGAAAAGATTCTAAAAAGGAAGGTGGTTCTAGAGAGAGAAGTTTCTCCAAAACAAATACCGATAACATCTTTAAAATGATCCCTATGACAGAAAAAGAAGTGGGAGCAAGACATCAAACTAACAGTTTTGATAAGTGGAAAAATCTTTGAACATCAACTAGTGTGTCTCAAACTTGAATAATGAATGGATCCATGCAAAACGTGTGGGAATCTCTTTTGGATATAAGCAGCATCTGTGGATTCATGGTCTCTGATTCACAGGCTAAGAAACGGATTTTTAAATGCTGTCTTACAAAGCAGGAACTAGACAGAAGCATCTGGCATGCTCTTGCCACTGGCTTCTCGTAGAGCAACAATTATGCACATATGTGATTAAGTTACCTTAAGCTGATAGAACTGTAGGATTCTAGCTCAAACTGGGAAATGAAAGTAACTTCTCCATTGCAAGGGAATCTAGTAGTGAGAAAACAAATTATGTTTTCATGGATGGCCCCAAGATGTACCATAATTTAAACCAAAGATGAACATAGGCAAGTAGTAATTATATTCACATGTATAAAGAACATAATTTTTTTTTTTTTTGGTACTCTTCTGCTTTCATTTACCAATTCGCTCAAATTCCTCTGTCACTCTCTGCCTGGAGTACTGTTCTATTTCAATCACATGGAAACCACTGTATTGGGGTTGGGGGTGAAGAATGTAGATTCATTCAAGAAATAATTCAGTTATTACAAGTCTGTAGAGATTCACACTCTTTGC
Organism: Potos flavus; assembly: GCA_028534135.1. Classification (NCBI taxonomy): domain Eukaryota; kingdom Metazoa; phylum Chordata; class Mammalia; order Carnivora; family Procyonidae; genus Potos; species Potos flavus. The sequence goes on along the minus strand of CM052899.1, from coordinate 5,793,540 downwards.
TTTCCTTAGGTCTACTTTGACATTGTTAGATATTACAAAATGCTAATAATTTTAGAAATATAGCCACATATATAGCAAAGGGAATGAAATTATTCCCAAAGTTATGGTATAATAATTAATACAATTCAAAACCTGAAATGGAGTTAAATAGTTTAATACTTTTTTCTCAGTCACTACAGAAGTTATGAAATGGATTCTCAATAGATCGTAACTTGTAGTTCCTCAGAATGTGACCATATTTAGAGACACGACTGGTATCCTTTCAGAGGAGGAGATTAATACACAGATGAAAGACTACGAGAGAAAGCAGCCATAAGAAGCCACAGGGAGAGGCCGTAGAAGACAGCAAACCTTCAAACATCTTGATCTTGGACTTCTAGCCTCTAGGATTGTGAGAAAATAGATTTCTGTTGTTAAGTCACCTGGTCTATGGTATTTTGTTATAGCAGCACCAGCAAACTAATACACTGTAGGTTCCGTTTACTCTTTTCTGTTATTGGTGTCCTTTGAGGCACAGACTGCAAAAATAACTTTGCAATAAGTATATGGGATTAACTTACATTATATATAGTTTGTGTGTGTGTGTGTATACACTATACTCAATATAGTGTATATTATAATTTGGAAATTATACCATGTTCATTATTTCTTTCAAATAAGAAGTCTCCATCATTAGGCATATCTAATTTTTATTCCCAGTTTTGCCATATGTAATCTATGTGACCTTGGGCAAGTTTCTTAACCAAAGTGCTCCCAATTCCCAATTTAAAAAATGGGAATAAAATTTTTTCCAGAACTATTGCAGACAGTAAAGTAATACAAGTATTATTGACATGAATTTCATTCCATTTATTCAGTAATGCAAAAACTGAAATATTTTTCTATATGATTTTATCTTTTGAGGCAGTATGTATATGACAAAAGTAAAAATTGGCCAACTGTGGAAGAACTCAGTTACACCAGACTTCAAATTCGACTATAACATCTTAGACATGAAGAATTTACATAATATCTTGGCATTCAGAGAGAACACCTGCTCCCAGATATTGACATCTGTTCGCATTGAAACCTCTGAATTACTATGTTTTTCAATCTTTGGATGTGATCAACCAAACATACTGACATGTGCCAAGATGCCTGTCTTCCTAGTATTTTCTGGCTGCTAGTCAATGTGATTTACATCTTCCTTGACTTTGACTCTGCAGGACCTTATTTCCAGCCAACGCTGCACTTTTTTGGAATTTTGAGAAACACAGAGATGATGAATTTGATGAAACACAGAGGAAATGAATTTTATCAAGCTTTTTCTATTTCAACAAGTGATGCTGCCCTTTCCAAACTTCTGCTACGGCAAGAGAGGGGCACAAATCAGGAATACCCATGTTCTGCTTGTTCACTTTCTTGAAGTTAAAAGCTTATCTCTGCTCCCAATTTTCTCAACTCAAGGCTAAGCCATCAAAGGCTAATCTGAAGAGGAGGTGAGAGGTATAAGAGGTTCCTCTATAGATACACCAACGTGGTTTGTTTTTTTTTTTTAAGTTTTATTTGACAAAGAATCAAGTGGGGGGAAGGGCAAGGGAGAGAGAGAATCTCAAGCAGATTCCCTGCTGAGTGTGGAACCTGACACAGGGCTTGATCTCAGGATCCTAAGTTCATGACTTGAGCCAAAATTGAGTCAGATGCTTAACCAACTGATCTACTCAGGCACCCCAATGTACATTTCTTCCATCTCCAACTTATCTTCCTTTTTGGAGCCCATGGAATCTTAATTATGATCTCAGGGATTGGGGGGCAGGGAACCTAGCTACAACCTAGCTCTTCCTGCATGTTGTTTATTGTTTAGGTGGGAAACCTTGGCTCTTATTATTCAATAAATACAGATTAAAACTCACTACTAGGTATTTACCCAAAGAACACAAAAATACTGACTTGAAAGGATACACACACCCTGATGTTTATAGCAGCAATATCAACAACAGCCAAACTATGGAAAGAGCCCAAATGCCCATCAACTGATGAATGGATAAAGAAAATATGGTGTATATTTGGATGGTGGAACATTTGTCATAAAAATCTTGCCATGTGCAACGGTGTGGATGGAGCTAGACGGTACTATGCTAAACTAACTAAGTCGGAGAAAGACAAATACCATACAATTTTAATCATATGTGGTATTTAAGAAACAAAACAAATGAACATAGGGGAAAAGAGAGAATGGGAGGGGAAGAGAGAGAGACAAACCATGAAACAGATTCTTAACTCTAGAGAACAAACTGATGGGGAAGTGGGCGGGGGAGTGGGTTGAAGATGGGTTGGGTACTAAGGAGGGCACTTGCTCTGGTGGGCACCAGCTGTTGTATGTGATGAATCGCTGAATTCAACTCCTGAAACTAATATCGCAGTGTATGTTAATCAACTGGAATTTAAATAAAAACTTGGAGGGGGAAAAAAAACAACTCAAAGGTTTTTCCTCAAGGACATATGCTTTACCTTGAGGTTCAAAAGTCTGCTTTAAAACAACAAAAATGCCTCAGATTCCTTGTATTTCTACAAGAACCCGACCCCGAGGCAGTAAGAATAGATCACCACACACGCCCTGCTCCCTGCTTTGAGAAGTGGGTGGGGAAAGGAGACCGGGAACTGAAAAGGTGAGAAGTGAGGAACACATTAGTCTTTATAATTTTATGCTGCCACACATGTCAAGTACTCACGATAGTGCCAACTACACAATAGGCACTGGTTTGTTTTAAATCTGTAGGAGATTAGCAGAGTGTGCATTATCAAGTTTACCAGGAAACGGAAGCACAAAAGTTCACTTAACGGTGATTGGTCTCAGGCAAGTGGGAGAGACACGACTAAAACACAGATTCCCAGATACCTTCCTCTTTTCTTTCCAGAATGCTGTGTGGCCTCAGACAGTTTGTTAAAAGTGATAATTTGTTCTTCATATGTGCCAAGGCTGTCGTTCATAAATCTACTTTTTAAAAAAATTTTTAGATATTTTATTTATTTGAGAGAGAGAGAGAGAGAGAGACAGCAAGAGAGGGAACACAAGCAAGGGGAGAGGGAGAGGGAGAAGTACGCTTCCGCTGAGCAGGGAGCCCGATGTGGGGCTCGATCCCAGGAACCGTAGGATCATGACCTGAGCCGAAGGCAGATGCTTAACGACTGAGCCACCAGGAGCCCTCATAAATCGACTCTTAAATGAAAATTCAACAGGACTAAGATAAAAATACCACTTTGAAGTATTTTGTAAGTTATAAACTTTTCCCTAATTCTTTATTAATTTTTAAGAGTGGGTTTCTCTGCCATGGAAGAAGGAACATATCGGAGCATGAAAGCTCAGTGTTTTGTTAGGCTATGGAGGAGTAATGTCTTGGGAATCTTTTGTACACATTTGTACATATTTCTATGTAACTTCATCTGTCTAAGAAAATAGGACATGAGAAAGGTCTAAGGTTGTTAAGTGTGTAAAGGTGAAAGAGAGAAAGTGTGCGTAATGAATGCCCCCAAGTCAACTTTCAGGATGAGGAATAAAATAATTAGAGAAACAGTGTGATGATACTGTTTGCTAGACAAAACTGTGGGGCCAAATTTTAGGCATTTTATTAGCTCAGTAGAGTTTCCTGATACCATCTTTAAAGGGCCCTCCCAAGAGGCACCTGGGGGGCTCAGTTAAGCATCTGCCTTCGGATCAGGTCATGATCCCGATCGAGCCCCACATCGGGCTCGCTGCTCAGCAGGGAGTCTGCTTCTCCCTCTCCCTGCCACTCCACCTGCTTGTTCTCTCTCTGTCAAATAAATAAATAAAATCTTTAAAAGGCCACGTGTTGTGATGAGCACTGGGTGTCATACACAACTAATGAATCCTTGAACACTACGTCAAAAACTAATGATGTACTATATGTTGGCTAACTGAACATAATAAAAATAAATAAATAAAGCCCCCCATATAATAAATAAATATGGGTGATAAGTAGATCTTCCATTGACTTATATCAAATTCTACATTAAATAAAGGAATATGAAGTGCAATTTAGGCAAAGAAGGTAGAAAAAATCTCAAGTTTCCAACTACCCATAAATGTGATCAGCATATATAATACACTTATATAGCTCATATTCCTAAAGAAGGGCAAAAAAATGTCAGTGATGGAAAAAAAAAAAGAATCTTGGAACACTGAAAAAAATAAAATTAAGATATTAAAAAAATAACATCACTGATAAGATCTCCATACACATGCAAATATAACAATTATTTTATCTGTGGTTACATTAAAATTCCCAATAAAAGGTTTTCTGAGATTGCCAGTGTGAGAGCATTTCTGAGCAAGTATTGTCTTGACTCCTTTGAAAATAAGATATCAGAACATGTTAGATATTCCATAACAGCTTGAGAAACCACAACATTAAATTTTATACATGATCACCTTTTAAGGAAAGCTTCAAATACGCTTTAGAAACATGCTGATGACTCAGGAAGAAATGGGTCTTGTTGAACCCCAGTGGATTTGCCAAATACATGAGTAGCCATTTTGTTCTGTTTCACCGCATGTGGCTTGTACCCAATTTTTTAGGGGAAAAAAACAAAAATATTTTTGGACTTCTTTTCTATGTAATAGTGATTTTAGGTATATGTAGCGTGACTATTGAGAGTTTGTTTTGGAGACGGTTAAAATTTGAAATTTTTATTTTTTTCTTTCTTCATTGGCCAAATGTACTGTAAGCTGTGAATGCCAAGTTGGGAAGAGAGGAGTACCATTGGCTTTCTTGCTTTCTTAAGGAGACCTGAGCTGGCCCCAGACCCCATTAAGTAGTTCACAAAATTGTTAAAAGGAAAGGAAATCCAGTACTGAATCTGAGCCTCCAATACCGTGATGCCTCCCGACAGCCACATGAGTGAAATAGCCACAATCACTGTCACCAAATTCCAGATATATTGAGCTAACTCTCAAAATGAAATAAATGAGCTTGCTGCCTCTCTCAACCATGCCAATGCCAACTCTGTGTCAGAACCCTGACTATATAATCATTACCCTGAAAGCCAAATGCCCCTTTCCCCTATCCTTATTTCCATAAGCAAAATGAAGTGTGTATGAACCTTTTTAAGTTGTTCAGTTCCTCTGTAAATCGATGCAGGTCATGCCAGGGATTGTGCTAACAAACTTGATAAAGGAAAAAGTTAAAAATAGAACTACTTTATGATCCAGCAGTCACACTACTGGGTATTTACCCAAAAAATAAAAAAGCACTAATCCAAAGGGATACATGCACCCCTATGTTCACTGCAGCATTATTTACAATAGCCAAATGGAGGCAGCCCAAGCGTCCATCCATAGATGAATGGATACAGATGTGATACATATACACATATATATACCACAATGGACTATTATTCGGCTATAAAAAGGATTGAAATCTTGCCATCTGCAAAAATATGGATGGAGCTGGAGAGTATAGTGCTAAGTGAAATACGCCAGAGAAGACAAATACCATAAGATTTCACTCATGTGGAATTTAAGAAACAAAGCAAGCAAAGGGGGGAAAAAAAGAGAGAAAAACAAACCAAGAAACATAAGAACAAACTGATGGTTACCAGAAGGGATTGGGATGGGTGAAATAGGGGATGGGGATTAAAGAAAGCACTAACCATAATGAGCACCAAGTAATGTACAGGATTGTTGAATCACCATATTGTACACCTGAAATATAACACTGTATGTTAACTATACTAGAATTAAAATAAAAATAAAAAAAGAATTTTGAGAAAGTTTCCTGTTTTCTATTTGAGGAGGCAAGATTCATAAGGTGGAAAATTCCCTTAAGTTAGCAAAAGTACTTAAATTGAGCTGGGTAGCCAGAAAATGTGACGAATAACAACAGCAATGACTAATTATAGCTCGACTGTTTTTAACTTTTTATTTTTGAATTCACACACGATTGTAAGAAATAATGCAAACAGATCCCATGAACCCTTCACCGGTGTTCTCCAAAAGTACACGACATCACAACCAGGATATTGACTGATACAACTGAGACACAGAACATTTCCATCACCACAAGGGTTCCTCGTGTTGCCCTTTTATATCCATGCCTCCTTCCCTTCGGTTCTCGTCATCCTTGCCCTCCCCTCACACTGCCCATCCATAACTGCTAGCAACCACTAATCCATTCTCCATTTCTATAATATTGGCATTTTAAGAAATTACATACGTGGGATCATTTAGCATGTCACCTTTCAGGATTGGCTTTTTCCATTCTGGGTAATTCTCTGGAGGTACCTACAAGCTTTTGCGTGTTGTTGGTTCATTCCTTTTCACGGCTCAGTGGTTTTCTGTGGTGTGAATGTACTACCGTGTGTTTAACCTTTACCCACTCGCTCACTGAAGGACACCCGGGCTGCTCCCACTTTGGGGCTATTATGAGTAAAATTGCAATGACTGGTGTACAGGGTTTTGGTGTGCACATAAGGTTTCATTTCTCTGAGGAAAGTGTTCTGAAGTCCTGTAGCTAGGTTGTACGTAGCAGCATGGTTTGTGTTTAAAGGAGATGCCAAGTTGTTTTCCAGAATGGCTGTCCTATTTTACACTCCATACAACAATGTAGAAGTGACTCAGTCTCTCTGTATCCTTTCTAGTATTTGGTGTGGTCATATATATTTTTTTTAATCTAAGCCATTCTAGTAGGTGTGTAGTGTCATTTCATTTTAATGGCAAATGAGGCTGAATAGTCTTTTCAAGTGCTTCTTTGCCATTCATGTCTACTTGTCAGCATCTTCACGGGTTTTGCCCATTTTCTAATGGACTTGTGTGTATTTTTTTTGTTTTTGTTTTTGGTTTTTTTTGCTGTTGAGTGTTCAGAGTCCTTTATCCCATGTAGGAGTCCTTTGTCAGATATATGGTTTGCAAACATTTACTCTGTTTTTGGCTTCTCTTTCAATTCTCTTCACGTTGCTTTCATGGAGCAGTTTTGATGAAATTCAATTCATCGGATTTGCCTTTTATGGATTCCACTTTGGATGTCAAATCTGAGAATTCTTTGCCTAGCCCTACAACCCAACGATCTGATTTTTTTTTTCTAAAAGTTTTATAATTTTATCCTTTCCACTAAGTCCTTATTAGTAATTTTTCCATAGGTGTGAAGTTTAGATAGGGAATCATTATTTTCCCTATGAATGTCTAATCACTCCAGCGCCATTTGTTGACAAGTCTACTCCTCTTCTATTGAATTGCTTTTGTACCTTTGTCAGAAATCAGTGGGGATTATCTGTCTGTGTCTATTTCTGGTTTCTCTATTCTGTTCCATTGATCTGTGATCTGGGGTTCCACCAATACAACAAGATAGATTGCTATAATTTCATAATATGCCTTGAAATTGGATAGCATCATTCCATCTAGCTTATTCTTTATAGATTTTTCTATATTTAAAATGTTTTCAATTATTACTTGTTCACGTTCTTTTCAGTCCCCCTCCCCTTTCTTCTGTCCTTCCAAAATTTCTAAGACACAAACATTAGAATAGTCTCTAGACTAACTCTAGAATCTCGAATTCTAGTCTCTAGAATCTCTTAAGTCTCTAGAATCTCTTAAACTCTGTTCATCTTTCAAGTCTACTTTCTATTTTTTCGGATTGGGTAATTTCTCCTGTTCTGTCTTCTAGTTCACTACTTCCCCTGTCTTCTCTATTCTGCTCCTAATCCCATCTACTGAGCTTTAAATTTCACTTCTTATATTTAATTCTACAATTTCCATTTGATTCTTCTTCATATCTTCTATTTGCTGATACTTTGTGCTGAGGCTCTCTTTTTTAAAAATTTCAAGTATCTTCATACTTGTTCACTAAAGCATTTTTATGGTGGCTGCATTAAGTATTAGACTATTCTAACACCTCTAATATCTCAATATTGGTGTGTACTGGTTGTCTTTTTTTATTGAGATTTTAATTTTCCCAGATCTTGTTATGACAAGTAATTTTCAGTTAAAACCTGAACAATTTGTGTATTCAGTTATGAGACTCTGGATCTTATTTAAACCTTGTATGTTGCCTTGTTTCCTCTGACACGGCTTCATCAGGGGAAATGTTACTTGTTACTGACAAATAGGGATAGAAATCCAGGTTCTCCCCTTGGCTTCTTTTGACAATGGGGCCCATGGTGGGAGTGGTGGGGAACAGAGGTTCCTTGTTGTTCCTCTAGGGCTCCACTGATAGCACCCCAAATGAAAGGGGTAGGAATTCCTTCTTTATTGCTCCCCATTTGTCCCCCACTGACACCATGGAATGGTGACTCATTGCTCCTGGGCTAGAGTGAAAATATTGCACTGGGATCCCCTCAGCAGGGAGTAGGAGGGATGCCTCAAAACTCAGAGATCGGATTGGAAGCCATGGATCCTCCATCATCACCACAGACACTGTGGAGGAGGTGTGCAACATTACCACCTAGCAGAAGTCAAATTCCCAGCTTCTGACTTGACCGTGGCAGGTGGGTTAGGGTATCTCATTACAGTCTGAAGAGAGTGCTGGTGTAAGCTACCCACTCAACCTTTATTGGCATAGAGTGGGAGTGGGGCCACAACTTTTTCCGTGGTCTTTGGCTAGAGTAGAGCAGTTATTGTCTAAAAGGTTTCTTGCTAGGCTGCCCCTTTCCTGGTCCTTTGGCTAGAGAGAGGAGACTTTCATTGAGGAGTTGTTTTGTCTATACCTGCTGGCGGACCTAGATTCCCAACTTCTCCAAGTCTGGGATATAGGACACTAAAAGAAAACCCAAGGAAGACACTCCTGTGTTAATCCTTGGGCCCCAAGTTTCCTAGCTTTTCTCCACTTCTCCGAATTTGTTTTGTATGTATGGGCTATGATTTTTAGTTATCCTTACAGAGAGAAATAGGGAGAAGTAGATCTACTTCTTTCCAGAGCCAGAGTCCTACGGTGTGCTTTTTAAATGGTGCTGTTTCAAAGGCATAAGCAGAAAACTGCACATTATTAGTGATTTTATAACGCATTGTTAGGCCCAGGTTTAAAGTACTATTGGAAAATTGACATGAGAAAGCACAATTGGAAATTTACATGTAGAAAATACTATTACATAGTATTCTTGTAATGAAAAGCAAGCTAAACATGTATAGTAACTCCATATGTTGGTGTATCTCCAAGTACCTAGAATTTACTTGAAGAGCAGAACACTGTTGGCAGACTATTCCAAAATGATCATTCCGCTCATCTTTTTTGGTGGGAAAAGAGAAAGCCATATGATAGGAGGAATGCTACTGCATCATGTGCCTGAACTAAGTGACTTTTCCCACAGTTTTTTTAGTTTGTGATTATCATTATCATCAGACTATATCAACCCAGTTATCAAGGTAAGAGTCATCTGGAGAATGCCCTTGGGGAATGAAACTGCTGAGCTGTGCTCTGAGACTCAAACAATTACCAGGATTCCCGGTGAGAAAACAATTTTAATCCATGGAGATTATCACATCATAAAAGCAATAGCTTTTGAAAACTGAAAGGTAATTGGTTACAAGAACAAAAATATTCTAAATGATGAAAAGAGCAATTCATCGAAAAGGCATGGTCTAAATATTTTGTGCTATATGTACTTAAGGCTAAGATTCTGAGTTTAAAAATTATTATAGAGTCAATCATGTGGTCGTTTCTTGATTTTAACTTTTTTAAGCATGGTCTTTTGGTATAGAATACACTATACATGAAAACACAGTGACACATTAAAGAGGAAACCAAGAACAAAAATGGGAAAGGATAATATTAAAGGAGCTCAAGTATTTTCTAAAAATATAACTTTGACTCTAACTTGCCCAAGATTGTATATGCTTTCAAGTACATAATTTCAACAATGAACAGGAAGTTCTCATACTTTTTCACTATCTGTTTACAGTCACAAATCTAATTGTAAGAAAAATTCCACTCTTAAGACATTTCATATTAATTGATTTATGCCTTTTTGCCATAGCTTGACATTTCAGGGTCATTAATAGAGGTCACAAGTGGTTAGAAATAAAGTTAACCAAGCTGGTAAAAAACCTATACCCTCAAAACTTTAAGACACTGATAAAAGAAACTGAAGAAGACACAAATGAATGACAACATCTCCTGGGGTCATACGCTGGAAGAATTGTTAAAATACCCATACTACCTAAAGTCATCCATAGATTCAATGCCATCTGAATCAAGATTATGTCATTTTTCACAGAAATAGGAAAAAAAACTTAAATGTATATGGAACCACAAAAGAACCCAAGTAGCCAAAGTAATCTTGAGAAATAACAAAGCTAGAGGTATTACACTTCCTGATTTCAAACTGTACAGCAAAGCCGTGGTAATCAAAACAAGACTACTGGCATAAAAACAAAGACCAATGGAACAGAACAGAGAGCCCAGGAAGAAACCCGTGTATATAAGGCCAACTAAATACTCAATGGAGAAAAGATAGCTTCTTTAGTAAGTGGTGTTTAGAAAACCAGACAGTCATACACGAAAGAGTGAAACTGGGCCACTATCCTTATATCACATAAATCATCTTAAGATAGACCGAAGACTTAACGTAAGATCTGGAATTGTCAAACTCCTAGATGAAAACATAAGGATTGTTCCTTATGTTATTGTTCCTCCATGAAACTGGTCTTGGCAATGAATTTTTGGACCAAAAGCACAAGCAACAAAACCAAAAATAAACATGTGGGACTACATTGTTCTAAACACTTTGTACAAAGGAAACAATTCAATGAAAAAGGAAAATATCAAAGGTTAGTATCAAAAATATAAAAGAAACCCATACAACTCAGCAACAAAAAATGAACAATCCTATTTAAAAAGTGTGCAAAAGGCCTGAATAGGGATCTTTCCAAAGACATACAGAAAGCCAACTGGAACACAAAAAGATGCTCAACTTCACTAATCATCAGGGATGTGCCAATAAAACCACAATGTGGTATCAGCTCACTCCTGATAAAAGGACTATTAAGAAGAGATAAACACTATTAAGGATGTGGAGAAAAGGGAACCATTGTATACTATGGACGGAAATGTAAATTGGTAACCACTATGGAAAACAGTATGGATGATTCTCAGATAATGAAAACTAGAACTACCATATGATCCAGCAGTTCCACTTCTATATTTATGTGTGTGTGTGTATGTATGTGTGTGTGTGTGTGTGTGTGTGTATATATATATATATATATGTTCATATATATATATATATATATGAATGTGTATATATATATATATATATATATATATAAATATATATATTCAAAGAGAATGAAATAATCTCAAGGAAATATCTGCATCTCAGTGTTCATTGCAGTATTTTTTATAATAGCCAAGACATGGAAACAATGTAAGTGTCCAGTGGCGGATCAATGGATAAAGATGTTACATATACAACGGAATATTATTCAGTCATAAAAAAGAAGGAAACCCTGCATTTGCAACAACATGGATGAACTTTCAGAACGTTACGCTAAGTCAAACAAGTCAGACAGAGCAAGACAAACAGTATATGATATTCTTCGTGGAATCTAAAAATGAACTCACAGAAACTGAAGACACTGGTGGTTGCTGGAGGTGGGGGACATGGGTGTAGGTCAACAAAGGGTAAAACTCCAGCTGTAAAATAAGTTCTGGAGATGTAATGTAGATCATGGTGACTACAGTTAACGACACTATTTTATAGTTGAAAGTTTCTAAGAGACTAGGTCTTCAAAGTTTTCACCACAAAAAAAGAAAAGGGAGAGGATGTATTAACTTACTGTGAGAATCATATCACAATATATATGTATATGACATCATCTCATTGTACACCATAAATGATGCTTTATGTCAATTATATATCCCGATAAAGCTAGGAAAAACTTTCTTCAAAGATTTATGTCTTTTTATTTCTAGGATGCCTCTCACCCTTTCTAACCCTATATCCAACCCCAGTATTCATGAAGATTTAAAACTCAGTCTACTCAGTTCATTGATCTTGCCTACAATAAATGTTTATTACTAAATGAATAACGAATATCATACTCCATCCATCTTCTCTCACTGTCATATCCTTGGCTGTGTCATTATACATGTCTATAATCCTTAGGTAATCTCAACTTAATGTATCCTACTCTGAGAGCCTTCCAGTTTATTTCCTCCAGAATTCTCAGCACAGTTTCAGCTCCACTATCCATTAACCCAGTCACCTGTCATGAAAGATTATGTCCATCCTGACAATTTGAATTTCAATTAGTACAAATACATCACAAAAGCAGAGTTTTACAATTAGCTTCATGACCATAACTAAGAAAGTTATGATCAATCCCTTGTCCCTCATTATGTTCTCTTGACAAAATTCCACTCCTGCTTACCCCCAACAGTCTACTCTGCATCTGTACACATATATCTCTCAGTTTCCTAGACAACTATTTTATACCTTCTCCTCCATCTTCAAACCTCTACAGCTCTCTCCCCAGTCCTGTCAGCCTCCTAGCTCACAGGACACAAAAGCAAGCATTAGAGTATTTCCACAAGGTTCCCTCTACTACCCACGCATTATCAGCTTCTGTTCTCCTCTATTGAACTTAATTCTTTTAGGTCTTAGAACCAATTTAGATTTACCTCAAGGGTTGAACCTCCTAGGCTGCATGATTCCAGAAATGTTACTGTATTTTCGTAACTCATGGGTTAGTTCAGGTTCTACAGAAAACAGATTTGAGGTGCAGATTTGAGTGTGGGGAGTTTATTGGAGAGGGATCTCAGAATGGCAGCTAGGAAAGGAATGAGGGAAGAAGGACTAGTCTGTGATGCACTTGGAAGAAAAGATGCAACCAACACCATGGCAGCTGTAGAGCAAAAATGGTCCTACAGAATTCTCTCAGATTAGGGCAAGAGGGCTCAGCCCTATCACCCTCTACTGGCCAGCTATTACATGCAGAATGCCCCCGAGAAAGAAGTATATACTGGGTAAGGCAGCTCCCTTCCGCTAAGGCCACATTACTGGGGAGGAAATCATTGTGGGTTCTCAGCAGCCAACTCTGATTCCTGCAGCTTTTGGGGGAATAGAGGTTAGCACTCCAGCATCTGGACCTTCCACACAGACTCTACTCCAACATGCTATGGTCGAACCAAATTCATTTGCTTCTTATAGTAAGTTCACCCCATCTTGGAAAAACTCCTCCTAGAATCTGATTGGTCTTTTTGGGGGGAAATCAATAGGAAGAAGGTCAGTAGAACAAACTCCAGCCCCTTCTACTGTATAGTCATAATATAAACAATCCTTATACTTGGGCTTTTACTGCTCTTTGGATGCAGGAGGTGAAGGTCTCTTTATATGCAGCCAAAGAGGTACTTGGGCACACTTCGACTTAAACTGGGGATTAATAACCTTTAGTTTCTCGTTTTCGTTCTCCGGTCCACCCATGGGGCTCAAGAGTTGCCATCCAACTCCATTGTTCTCACAACCACTACTTGGCCCAGTCGTTCAAACACGTGGGAGAGTGCCCTGCTGTACCCAGCAGTGCGGTGCTTTCCACCCACATCCCATCACAGCTGAGCAGGGGGAGCCGTGGTAACTGCACGGTTACCACAGGCCTGGAGCCATGAGCACTTCACCAACCAACTGGACGGAGTCATCATCGCCCACATCCCGTTCGTGGCGAGTCATCGAGATCCCAGGCCCCTTCAGGAGGCTGCTGCTCCTAGCAGAGCGCTGGAGCTGGCTCGCCCCAACTCTTGGGGAGCAACTACGTGCTTCTCCTCTGGACTCTGCATTCAGTAAGGTCAAGTCAGTAGCCCGAAATCTCCCGGGGCGGGAGTATTTACACCATGGAAGTTGACTAACGCTACAAATTAAGTTGTTCCCCACCCCACCCATGTACCCCCAGAAAGCCAGTTCTTAAACATTTGCCACAACATCGCTGGTTTCCTCTTCAGCCCACTTCTGGCACCAACGGTCTCACGTTGGAGTCCTGAGAAACAGACTGAGATGGAGATTTGTCTGCAGGAGGTCTACTGGGGTCCGGAGGGAATGAAGGAAGCAGGACTGGCCACTGGGGGAGGCGAAAACATCATGCACTATTGTCAAAGGTCTCCGACAATCCCATCAGGAGTTTTAGAGTTGGGACTGTCCTACCCAGTGGCCCAGAATTGAAAGAGGAAACCTGGCCTTTTTGTGCCACTCCTGATGAGTCAGAGACGCCAGCCACCCTCAGCAGAGAGTGGCACCTTAGATGAGGCAGTTACCTTCAACGGAGGGCACCTCCTGGGGAGGAACTCAGCTGTGAACGATAAGTAGCCAAAAAGCATTCCTGCAACACCCGGAAAATTGAGTGTTTAGGCCCTAAAAGTGGGGTGCGAACCACTGTGAGCATCCTTCGGTACAAGGAAATATTTATCGCATTGTATTTCTTAAGTGCATCATTTACTTAACAAACCTATTTTCCCTATTATAAAATTCTCCAGAGCATTTCTTAGAGATAGTATTTACATACATTGATATTTTAATAGGAACACTCCTAAGAAATGTGGTTTTTAAATGGGTTGTATTAATTTATGGTTTCATCAGCCAGCCCTGTCACCAACACTAGTTATCAGTATTTGCAAATGTGACAGATGAAAAATGTATTCAAGTTTTAGTTAAACTGGCACTTATTATGAACGATATTGAACATATCACACACATTCAATGATTATATTTCTCAAATTGCCAACTGTCCTACGTTCATCCTACTTTTTTCCACTCAATGTTCTTCCTTATTGACTTGAAAGGGCTTTTAAAAATATAATTAGTATTCTAGCCTTCTTTTAGTGTTAAACATTTAGAATATTTTCTCCATTTTTTAAATACATATGCTTTTGGCTACTGACATGTTGTTTGATCGCATAATTAAAATTTTTGGTTTTTTTCTCCAATGGGTTCTCACCTTTTTACATTTAAAAATATATCCACTACCTTTGAGCATGTATAATGATCAGTATATAGGAGACTTCCAACAAATATCATCAAGTTGACTGATATGCAAAAGGACTGTAAGAAAGAAGCATGCTGAATTATATAAAATTTGGCATAAAACTAAATCATGAAAACAAAGATAATTGATGAAAGAAGTCTATAAACCTTCATCTTTAAAATATCTCAGAGTCATCCATATTAAAGATCATCATTTGAGGGGCATCCTGGCTCATCAAGAAGTTTTTAAGTATTAAATATTTCGTTGCCATTAACTAGCATATATTCATTTAAAAATTATATCATTTATTTATTAAATTGAAATGAATTAGCAGATGCTGTGTTGAATTAATGATTCCTTAAACCTAACATAAAATCACTCTCTTTGGAATTCTCCTAAACTTCTTAGCTTTATGTTATTTTCATTTATGGATGTGTCTTAGCAACCAAACATTTATTGAAGACAAGAATTAGATCTTAATCAGTTTTTTATAGCTACTAATTTAACCAAGTATCTTTTTTTAAGAAAACCAAGTATCTTCTTGCACATTACTATTATCACTATCGATAAAGTTAAATTCATTGACTTCTTAGTATAAAGCACCATTTTAAGTGCTTTCAATTATAATTCATCTTTATATCTTTATCATCATTTTTATAATAACCCTATGAAGTAGGTGTATTATTTATACTTTATCAGATGAAGAAACTGGAGAACAAAAAAGTAATTTGCCAAAGGTCACACCTTTGTGTGCTTGAGAAAACATTCTGACCCAGGCAGTCTTACTCCTAACCCCACATTTGGAATCAATTATATATTTAAATTATTCATGGCAATAATATCACATCAGATAAATTTAATAGGCCAAGGATGTGCCACTGCTATATTGCAATGAGTACCTATAGAATTTGATATAATTGGTGTAATTTGATATAATTTTCATGAGAAAATTCAAGTTTGATAACATTGGGTTTCAGGACATTTTAATTTACCTGTATTTTCTAAATATTCTAGAATATCCTTGAATGATTTAGTAATATAAAAGGAATGAAATAGCATTTGGAGTGAAAAAGGAGAAAAATGTAGCATTCTCTAAGTGACCTGTATTTCACTGACCAAATCAGCTAACATTTTGGACAGGAAAGGAGTAGTGAGACCCTTTTCCTAGCACTATTGTTCCTTTGTTCCTCCCCTCAAAGAAAAGCTTAACAGAGCACATAGATTTGGAGCACTCAAGCTCATATTTAATAATAATTCCAACAATGTATACCCATTTTAGATAAAACCACTGAACCCTCGAGATAATTTATATTTAATTTTTTGGTGTTATCTTGGTCACTTAAGTAAATGGCCAAATCCCCGAAATGAAGATGTCAGGAAAGTTTAGTGAGTTGCCAGGACCACATGGTGTTCATTTACAAAATGAGCAATGCCTTGTAATTATAAGAAAAGTCAAATTTCACTGGCTACCAAACCACAGCTCATTTCTGGCCTGAAAGCAACAGTTCTGCATCCCACACTTTTAAAGAATCCTCTGCATAATCATGTAAATATTCTGAGTTCGTGCATTTTTGCTCTCTTCTATACGCACTCAGGTGATTGTAACTCAGCACTGAAGGGAAGAAGTCATCTTTCAGAACCTCTAGTACCTTTGCAGACTTATTCGATTAATAGTTGCTTGTCCTGTGTCAGGCACAACTATTTGTGCTTCATATTCTAAGTCCTATTGTCCTCACACTCTTCAATGCTAACCACGCCTCTTTATCATTCTCCAGGTGATATAACACAAGCCACATATTCTAGAAGAGCGTCTCAACAGGTTAGAAGCTTCCTCTACCATTTTCTGCAGTAACTTCATCTGCTGGTTTAACTTCAGAGAGACTCCAATGCAGACAACCCCAGCCTTGACGCTGATATTACAAATGACCTTCCCTGGGTTTTCTATGTGACAAGGCGCACAAGGGAATGACGCCGCGGTCACTTCAGTCATTCGGAGAACTTGAAGTGTCCCCAGGGAGCTGTCAGAACAATCAGCCCCTCCTTCAGGAAATGAGAGGAAGTGCCAACCCAGTGGAAATGTATTTATTACCTATTTGAAGGCTGCTGAAATAACAAAACATCCTTCTCACCAGGCAAACCAGGGCTATACAAAGAAACTGAGAATATTCTCACACTGGGGCGGTGAATGTCATGCAGGCAAGTGCTAAGGAGTATTTTGTTAACGGCACTCCCAAAGAAGGAAAAAGGCAACGTGACCGTGTAAAATAAATTAAGCATCAGTGAAAAACTTTCCTTGACCCAACTCCTTGCAGGAAATGGGCTAGAAGCAGACCTTGGCGCCAACCAGGTCAACAGGTCCTGCGTCAGAGTGAGGGCTTTGTCACAGTTCCACTGTGCTGGGAAACCCCCACACTCAGGTTCAAAGAGTTGGGGGGAGAGAGTTAAAACAAAAAAAGATCTGCCACCTGGAGCAGCTACGCCCCAAATTAGAGGAGATGGCAAGCTTGGTTTCTCCAGCCTGAGGAGAATCCTAAGGACTAAAAACCTCCATCGGTTTCTCCCCCTTCCCAAGGCAGAGCTCTACATCTACAGACTTCGTGTGCTGACCCTGAGGCAGAGGAAGGCGGTCCCTGACCTAACCTGCGCCTTCCTCATCCTTTTCTCTTTCTGCACAGCATTTTGGGGGATACCTCTGATCTGTAAATCTGTCAGTCCCTGAGAACAGATTCTGGTCTTCCAAATAGCCTCTGCCTGTGCTTTCTTATAGTGGGTGTTGTTGATCCTCTATTTAAAGTCTTCCTCCTTCCCAATCTGTTCAAAGTGATAGAGTACCTGAGAACAGGAAGAAGGAATGGAGTCTCAAGACCATAACGCAGAAATCTTGTCTGTCTCCTTTCTGCGTGGCTTACTCTACAGAGACCAGACTCGGGATTATCATCTCCTCCTGGGCCTAAATTTCCAGCCTGCCACCTGCCCTGTGGATTTTGGCCTTCCCAGCCCCCGCCGCCGTCCCTCCTCCCCTAGCCCAACTCATGACCGGTCCTGCATGCCAGGCACTTGTTTTCCTTAAAGGCCGTACATTCCACAAGGTTCTGTGTGGTCGGCTGGGCCCCGCAGGACACTGGCCATCCCAGGTAGAACCATGGTGCCCTTTGGAGCCAGGGAGGGACTGCTGTCACAAAGACGTCATCCCAGCACATCCCCGGAGCAGTGGCAGGTGCTCTGCTGGTGTTCCAATGTTTGGGACACGTCCCAGGTGTCTTTGGGTTGCCCTGGCAGATCCTGCTATGTACCGCTATGGTCATTTTTATACTAAAAAGCCGACATGCTTTGAAGAGAAAAAGAGCTAGCCAAAACATTATCTGCTTGAGCTGAAGAGTATCACAGAGTTCCTGAGAACACCAGACTCATTTCACAAGCCTACCCCCAAATCACCGGCAGCGGACGTCAGTCCTCTAAAGTTACAAACTCTGTGTTTGGCAGCGCTGATGAAAGTCCGAACCGCTCTTGCCCTGAAGACACAGCAGTTTTCGCGGCCACCGCCCCCTGCGGCCCCCCAAGCTCCAAGGACAAGGACGCGGAGTCCCCGGAGCGGGCGGGTGCTGGAACCGCGGACTCCTTCCGACCCCCCTGCACTGCCCAGCACCCCCAAGGGGGCCCCCAGATGCTGCCCCCAAGCGGGCCCGCCCAGGAGGCCCCACCGCACCCAAGGTCCTGGCCCTCCAGGCCTGCCCTCCCCCAGGCCAACCGTGGACCCTCTCCCCAACCAAAACCTAGCGCCCCGCAGAGGGCCCAGTGCCCCAGGAACCCAGCCCCCGCCAGAAAGTCCTCAGTCCCCAAGACGGCGCTCAAAGCCCACCGGCGGGCGCCCCTTCCGGCACCCCCAGCCCACCCTCACCGGGTCCACCGGACCGGGCCTACCTGCCCGCGGGCGCGGAGCTCTGCTCGTCCCCCGCCGCCGGAGGGCCAGCGCCAGCAGCAGGGCGCGCGGCGGCCCCGGGGAAGCCGTGACCTCCAGGTGACCTAGACCCCACCTGCGATTGGCTGGGAGCGGGCGCCTTGTAAGCAGACGCACGCCGCCGACAGCAGGTGCGCGGCATCCGGGCCTCGGACCCGGGGGCAGCTGGACCGGCCCGCCGCACCTGCAGGGTGTTGTAGCCGCCGCCCCGCCCGCCCTCCCGTCCGCGAATCCGCCGCCGAGGTTCACCTGCCTCCCAAGGAAAACAGGTGAAAACGAACTCGTGGGGCGGCGGCGGCTGGCTCACCTTGAAAAACAGAGGCCCCGGAAGAGGCATTGAGACCCGTCCAGCCCCAAGGGGAAGATGCGGAAAAACAAAACCAAAAAAAACCATCTTAAAGCCTCTCGGGAGAATGTAGAACCACCTCAGAAAACGGCATGGTTTGAGTGAAAACCCTGCTTTATTTAGACTTTAGGAAAGTCTGAAACTGCTCGTCCAAGAATGTGCTTCGTGGAGGCAAAGAGTACACCCAGCTCAGGGAACAGAGCAACGTGCCTGAAAACCCGGAGAGGCTGTGAGGGATCGGAAGAGCCAGTTAAAATCTCTGAGGGAAACCGTGCTGAAGATGCTAAGTTCCGCAGGCCTCTTTCCAGAAGATTGCGTGAATGACAGCAACTGGGCCTTAGAGCGAACGCGTGGATTAGAACAATGGGGGTCATCCTGTCATCGCTGCTGTTAGGGTAGATGCTTCTTTTAAAAGGCTTGAGGGAAAAAAAAATAAGAAATACTCAAAAACATATATGAAGAAAATAGAATGAATGAAGAACCTACTGGAGAAATTAAAAAAAAAACACCTTCAAAACTGTTTTGCCGTCTGAAAACGTACAACTTGGAAGATTCACAAACGTTAAGTTCTGCCTAAATTACACCAAAAACATGCCACGCCACTTCAGGGGACACGGACAGAGGAGGAAACGTGCTGCTTAGAATTCGAGAACGAACGTCCCAAGTGCATGGAAACAGCACCACACGCGTCAGAAGCCCCCCTTCTGCAGGGACAGGTGAAGACACGGACAAAGAACCGAAAAGAACCACTTTCTTCCATCACAACCAGATTCTTGTCTATGGGAAAAGAGCCCATGGAATCTGAGGGCAGCTCTGTCAACCGAGAGGCTCAAGTCATGATCCCGGGGTCCCGGGATGGAGCCTCAGGTTGGGCTCCCTGCTCAGCGGGGAGTCTGCTTCTCCCTCTCTCTCTGCCCCTCTCCCCCCACACTCATGCGCTCTCTCCCTCACTCTGCTCCCTCTCCCAGGTAAAGAAAATCTTTAACAACAGCAACAACAAAAGATGACCACAACAGACAAATAGTGGCTAAAAACTTCAGTGCCAGCCTTCCCAGGGGCCCTTTTGCTCTTGCCCTTACACCTGCCGCAAAGGCCTGAATGTAATGGGGAGGGGGTGGTCCGTGGATCATCAGGCCCCCAAGGAAGGAGGAGTTCTACCCGGGACAGCTCAGAGACCCACAGTCTCACGCAGGCTTGATTCAGCTTCCGCAGCAGCAAACCCCCGAACCCCACAACTGCAGCGGAAGAGCTGCCCCTGTTTTCTCTCTTTAAAAGTAATTTTGTAAAAAATTAAAACAATAAATACAGATAGGTAAAAGTAACTTTGATGCATCTCTTTTTAGTTGAACTGCTATGACTTAAATCATGCTACAGTTGCTCCTACTGAAGCCTTGACAGCATTATAACTTTAAGGGAAGTATTTTTCAAATGCGGATTTGTTTAATGTAACTCTTACGGGTACATTATTTCCACCTCCATGGGCCCTCTAGAATTAGTATATGTTTTGTATTTTTTTTTAAGTTAAAAGTTCACTACGACTGAAACCTATCATTGAAATTCGATATAAGTAGAGATGTTTAGGACAAGAAAGGCCATTTGTGTGGTAAAATAATGTATGTCGCACAAAATTTTCCTGTGGTGCCAATGCATCCCACCCACTTCTGCCTTCCAAAATATTCTAGTCTTCTGAGCTTTTTGTTCACTTCAGCTGACTTTTATTTTGAGAAAAAGAGAGGGATTATCAGAATTGTACTCTGAATAGGAGTAGGCAACCAAAGAAGGAATAAGAAGTAGGACATTTGATTCTAAGGCAAGTTAAGCACGTAGTCATGGTTTCTAACCTGTCCACTCGTCGCCCTCACATTGATGGCGCACCCACTGGCTGTCAGACACTCTGCAGGGGGCTGGGCGCTCCCCTTCGACCACGTGACTGGGAGGGGGCTCTGGGGCCAGGGACAGGCTGAGAGGGCAGTGCTCCAGGAATGTCAGGAAGCAAACCCGTCCTCAAATGCAGAGGGGACTTGAGGGGACAGCAGGTGAGGGAGGGGGAGAGAAGAGCGCGCTAACTGGAAGAGAGAAGGAGAGCAACTAGGAGAACAAGAGCGACTGGGGCCCTCGGGGTAAAACAAGCAGGTGTGGCAGGAGTTGAAAGCCCGCCAGACGCCGGAAGCTCTTGCCCACCGGACTCGGGGCCGGGCTTCTCCTCACACTCTCAAGGAAGCGTCTGAGCAGGGGACGGTGCAGAGATTCGCATTAGAGGGACGGTGATGGCCGCTCTAGAATATGAGCCCTGGAGGCAAGAAGGGCAGTTGGGAGGTGGCCTCCTGACTCACGGGGTGGAGAATGATGATGACTTTAGGAGACCACGAAAAGGCGGCATGTGTGGGATGTGGACTAGACACGCCTGAGGCAGGTGGAGTGACAGAATAGTGTGAAGTTGTTGTAAGAGCTTCTGACGAGTCGTGGTGGCCTTAATAAGATGCACAAAAGCAGAGATGGGGATGGGGGGGTAGATCAGGAAAAACAAGTTACATATTCTGGCTCTGGTCCCCAACACACCCCAGACAACCCCATAAACTATAAAGAGACTTTTACCTGGTGTTCCAAGAAAAGGCTAATTTGATAAACTATTGTGGGTTCTCCCTCTCCCTCTGTCTCTTTTTTCACTTGGGTGCCTAAAATTGAATTTATCGTATTTTCTACGACCCACTCTCCATACTGATACATGCAAAGCCTTTTCTCCATCCTTCTCTCCTTGCCTTTCCTTCTTCCCCTCTTCTTAATGATGCAGTGAGCACCTGCAAATCTCTACTATGCGAATCAAACCAAAATGATGACAGTAATCTACACCTAAACTTGCGGTTCCTCCAACCCCATTCTATCACTCAGCTCTCATGCAACCTGAATCCTTCACTTACATTTTTATGCAGCTTTATCATATATATATATGTATAAAATATCCTAAAATGTAAAAATCCTATCACATATATATATAAAATATCCTAAAATGGATATTTAAAACATTTAATCTGTTTTTAACTTTTTTTTTTTAAAGATTTTATTTATTTATATGACATAGAGAGAGATCACAAGTAGGCAGAGAGGCAGGCAGAGAGAGGGGGAAGCAGGCTCCCCGCCGAGCAGAGAGCCCGATGCGGGGCTCGATCCCAGGACCCCGATCATGACCCGAGCCGAAGGCAGAGGCTTTAACCCACTGAGCCACCCAGGCACCCCTGTTTTTAACTTTTTACTTTAACATTATATTGCTGAGATTCATCCCTAATGTCATATGCCACTCAGTGCGTTTTGCTAATATTCTTGTATGGGACCATACTATAGTTTATCTACTCTCCTGTTGAAGGATATTAGGTCATTTCCAGATTTGAGCTTTTAAGCATGCTTTTTTCCCCCGGTCTACAAGATGCTTCTACCAAGCTGGGATTCCCCATTTTTTTTCAGAAGAGGGCGATGACATGAATTCTCCTTATGTATTTTTTCCCCATGCATGCTCTAAAAACACTTATTTCAACCTAAGTGATCTATCTTTTCACACTGACTATTGATCCTGAATCCACAAATAGTCTCTGTTAATATAACACCAATTATGACAAGCCATTTTGCCTAGTTTAAACTACTGGTTGACTCCGTGGAAAAATAAATCACACAAGTTGCTGAAACTAACCAGTCCAATGAGTGCAAATAGTGCACACAGAAGCCCCATAAATCCTCGGCAATGGTAGATTGGAGTGTTTTCTCTAATTTTCAGATAAGACGTTGGTAGTGAAATGGATTCCTATCCCTTAAGGCCCCTTGTTCTTGAGTGGAACAGAGACTAGTCCCCTGTATAATAGGGAGGGACTAAATCAAGGACACGAAGCTTGTACAAGAGAACAAATGTCGTACCCTGAGCGGTAGCATTTTCACTGCTGTGCTGTCAGTGTTTCTTCTCCAACATGCTCTCCAAACTCCTAGGCAGTGTGGAGGCTTCCCTGTGGCTTTCCTGGCCCGGGGGTGTCTGGAGCAGAAGTACTTGCATGGTGCTGGTCGGTACAGTGGCACAGGGAATTGCACAGAGAAGGACACGAGGACTCGAACGCTTTGGACAAGATACCACCTTCTAGCCTCGCAGACTTTAACATCCCCAAAGTGGTGCAGAATCGAAAAATGTTCCACTGGTTAAGACATTTACGTTTTGTCCTCTTGACTACAGGTGGGAGCTTGGAGGGTTGGGGGAGGGCTTCTGGGATAAGTATAAGATGATTTTTACCGACCCAATGTTTCCAGAATTTCTGTCCCAACCAAGAACAACATATTCACAGAGTTTCTTAGTCTCTACATTTTCATTTCCTAAACTCTCTGTGCAAATTGGGACTTTTTCTCTTTCCAACAGAGTGCATAGTACTCATTTCCTTTGCTCATTCAACAAATGTGTATTGAATTAGAATGAAGTGCCAGGCACTCTGCTAGATCCCAGAGGTAGAATTCTAAAAGAAGAAAAACAGAAAAAGTCCTTGCCCTTAAGAATTGTAACAAATCACACTGTGATGTGTCATAAAGATGACAGCAAGGAGGCCGAGGCGGACGCCGATCCACTCTGGGCAGTGCATGAGAGAGAATCCTTAAGGAGGTGAAATTACGCCAGTATTCTGAGGTGAGACCTGAATGAGCACTAGCAGATATTAGAGAGGACACATTTCCTATCGCTGCTTCTCTTCTGTCTGTCCTGTCTCACTCTCACGCAGGGCATAGTATCCCCTGCTGACCGCCACGCCACCAGCAAGGAGACTGGTCTTTCCACTTCCATCCTGCCCAGTCTAATCAATTCTTTTCTTAGTAAGGTTGAGAAAAAAAAATTTTTTTTACAAGAAAGAGAGAGAGAAAGTGGGGGAGTGGACAGAGGGAGAGACAGAGAGAGAATCTTAAGCAGGCTCCAAGCCCACACAGAGCCCAACACGGAGCTTGATCTCATAACCCTGGGATCATGACCTGAGCCAAAATCAGAGTCAGACACTTAATGGACTGAGCCACGTAGGCATCCCAAGCTTGGAAAAAATTTTAAAAACATGAATTAAGTCCTGTTAATCCATCCCTTCATATCCCTCCACAGCTTCACAATCGTTTCTAATTAATTCTCTTTGCTGTGATCCTGAAAGCCCTGTCCAGTCTCCATACTACTCATCTTGTGACTTTACCTCCCGTTCTTCGTATTGACTTCTCAAGGACTCAGCCGAAGCTCTTCCTTTCAATCTCCCCAGCACGTCAACCTCCCCACTCTGGGTCTTCAGGCAGGCTCTCTGCCCAGAATTTCCTGCCTCCTTTCTGTATGATTAAAAGATTCTCGTCTTTCAGGTTTCAGCTTGATTGGCATCTTCTCAAATTCTCCACCCTTTTCACGTCTTTCATAGAACCTATAAAAATTATATTTCGTTTATTTTTACAACATTTCTCTCCCTTATCAGACTAAAATCTCCACAAAAGTAAAAACCATATTCCCTGTTATATATCAGAGGCTAGTGTAGGGCCCGGTATATCGTAGACCCCAAATGCGTGTTTTTGCTGAATAAATAGATCAATGTGTTAGATACACATTTTTTGTCAAATAAAATCTTTGTTACAAGATTAACTAGAGGCACAGCAAGAACCCAAAACTGCAAAGTTGTCATCACCATCGAGTGACAGAAGACATGGAATTTGTGATAAATAATAAATAGAATAATAATAATAATGTAATTATGTAGTAATAAATGTTTGTCATTATTACTGAATAAGCATCATTTCTTTACTGCATGCCAAATACTCTTCTAAGTACTTTACTTATCCTCATTTAATCACCATAATGACCCTAGTGATTACTATTATTCCTCTTCCGTAGGAGAGCAAACGGAAGCACAGAGAGGTTAAGTAATGTGTCTCAGGACAGAGATACTAAGGAGCAAATTCTGGACCCACACCCGGGCACGTCCGCTCTAGAATCTGTGCTCCTTGCTAATAGGCTCAACTGCCCCCTCGCAGAGCTGACTGAGCTGTTTACACATGATTTCTTTAATAGCCACATCAGCTCTACAAGTTGAAATGACTACACGAGGAAAATGAGAAAACAAAGACTAATTTACAGTGAAGACACTGAGGTTGACTGCTCCAGTGACATGCCCAAGGCTATAATGGCAGAAGGATTTTTCCAACCACATCCGTTGGACCTCTAAACCCAGTCTCCAATATTCCTCAGTTACCTCATCCATGTGGATTAACTCCAAATGGGTTCATCCATCTCCAAAACCAAGCTTCCAGTCACAGATGAAAAATCATCTGAAGGGGCGCCTGGGTGGCTCCGTTGGTTGGGCTGCTGCCTTCGGCTCAGGTCATGATCCCAGGGTCCTGGGATCGAGTCCCACATCGGGCTCCTTGCTCGGCGGGGAGCCTGCTTCCCCCTCTGCCTCTGCCT